>JAVJAP010000128.1:0-592822 GCA_034770075.1 Aralia elata
ACCGAAGGGAAGGAGATTTTTTGATCCAAGCAAGCGGTTTTGTCGGTCCTCCTTTCTCTTCGCGGGTTCCCCGGGTTCTTTTCATGATTTTACACAGGGATTGTTGGACATTGAAACATATAATTCGATGACAGAACTATGAGCGGACAACTGGTGAGGGGGAAGGGAAATTGTGGTCTGGAGCAGGGCGGCCAGACTCCTTCCGGTAATTTAGGAATGTTAAAGGGGCAAAAATCCCCCTTGCCAAGACATGATGGGGGGGGGAGTTAATGTGACAGACTAGATTTTGTTCCTGCTGAGGTTTAGAAATGGCCAGAAAAGGTTAAGAGAGGCTGGTGGGGCCCGCCTTTAATTAGCTTGTTTGTGAAAAGTTACTACGTTGCAAGAAAGAGAAATAGAAAAAATGAGGAGTCATGAATATCAACGTAATACACTGATCTAAGGGGGTGGAATGCGTACGGGGGGGGGGTAACGCCCATCAAGGTTGGATAGGGTGGGGGGAATGATCTTAAGTACAAATGGCATGGAAGGACACCTGGTCAAGTTGACAGCCCCTGAGGCTCCATCTGCCTTTCGGCAGCTAGGCCGGGGCAACTCCTCTTTTTTAATTGGTTGTAAATCTAGTGTATCCTGGAGTCTTGAAGACTGTTACCCTTTTATGGAAATTATGGGGGGGTGGGGGAATGCCCAGAGGATGCGGTTCGTTTGTGCTTCCGTGTTTGACGACCAAGGGGAACCCCTTTATATCTGCGCCTTGTGCGAGTTCCTTTGATGGAGCCAAAAAAAAGGAGAAAAAATGAAGAGATTTCTGAGGAAAGGGCCATAGTGTTTTTGAAAAGGATGGAACACCCAGAAATGAGAGGGGGATCTCAGATTTTAAACGAGGAATCAACTTTCTCTCCTAACATTAGATCATAGGAACTAAAAAGTGAGTCATTTGGTTGGGTTGGGGTGGGGGGATTCCCATTTGGAATTTTGGTGTTGTCATCCAGCTGAGCATTGCAAAACCCTGATGAAGGTTCTGGAGGAGGCATTTGTGCCCAAAGAAATTAGTGAGGCGGGTTTCGGCCGGTTGGTAGGCCACTTATTGGAAACCGATGCAATATCCTTTACAGATGAGGACATTCCCGAAGAGGGAAGGGGGCACCGAAAACCGCTACACATTGCAGTAAATCTCCTCAGGATATGTCATGAATGGTGGTACTGATCGACGGGGGATCGGCATTGAATATATGTCCTCCTCAGTACGCTGAAGAAAATGAACATCAGTCCCAAGCGCCTGCGGGCCAGTCATGTGGTGGTTCGGGCTTTTGACGGATCCCGGGGGGACAACCATCGGGAGATAGAATTGCCAGTGGAGATAGGACCCTGTACTTTCGATATCTCTCCTTCCAAGTCCTGGATATTACGGCAAGCTACAACCTGCTGTTAGGGAGGCCGTGGATACACATGGCCGGGGCAGTTCCTTCCACGCTCAACCAACAAATCAAGTTGATCATCGAAGAGAATCTGGTAACAATCTCGGCCGAATGTGATGAACCTTCTCCTCCCAGGAGTGGCCTACCAGTACTCAATGTGGATGAGGTCAGCGGCGCCTGCCAGCTTTCAAGCACTAGAGATTAGCACTCCCCATTATAGATGCCTGGGAGCTCCAGCTGTGAAACCAAGGGTCCCTCCGGAAACTCAACCTTTGTGGCAAAGGAAATGATTAAAATGAACTTCCAACCTGGACAGGGACTAGGGAAAAGCAGTCAGGGAATCACCGAGCCCATCCACCTACCACAGCAGATAGGCAAAGCAGGATTGGGATACCATGTGGGCGCAGTACGAGGACACCGTCAGGGTGCGACTCCGATTCGACTAGTTGGCAGTCCAGTGACCAAAGTCGACAATAAGCAGGGGATCAGCGGACCTGTGATTGGGGCAGAGTTAACCCCCACACGTAATGAGTCGGCCCGGAGGGAAAGTTTCCTGCGGGAGGTCGCAAAAGAGTTTGAAACCAAAATGCTATATCCCCGGGACAATCAACAAGCAGTAAGGAGGGGACGAATGTTATCACACCACCGGGAGCCCAACAAGTTTGTGCCTGTCATCGATTGGGCAGGGCTGATCATTCCTGGAGAAGATATGGAGAAGGACTCAGGCGACGTATCCGTAATCATCGGGGAGGTGTCCGATGTGAGGCCCTCCTTTATCCGGCGCATTTCATCTGACCTGACCATCGACAATTGGACCCAGAAACCAGTAATATCCAAAAAAGGGTAAAGCTCGACGTCAGGGTGATTGACCCCAGATGATGGGGGAATGAAGAAGTTTATTTTTGTTGTTGTTCTATTTCTGCATCATTATGTCGTTTCTTCTTGTTATTTGAAAATGCGATCATCGTGAAAAATCGATTTATATATGACAAGTATTTTGTTTCATGTCAGGTGTACCAATTTGAGTAATCCTTGCCTAACAAATGGTCTTTCAAATTTGAATGATGATTATGCTTTTTGACATTGAGCTGGATTTCGATTTAATGGGCATTGAACAAGATGAGACAGATTACGACGACGCACCTGACGAATCAAGTGATGGGTCGAGGATAAAAACAAACCAAAATTGGACCAAACCATCACCATTGATATTGGAACCCCTGACCAGCAAAAGGAACTCAAGATAGGGACGGACCTTACCCCCAGCCAAAAAGTCGAAATGACTGAGTTGCTTAAACAATATGAGGATGTCTTCGCCTGGTCTCATGAGGATATGATTGGCTTGTTCACCGACATTGTGGTACACCGATTACCCATCAAGGAGGGTTTCAGGCCTGTCAAGCAGAAACTGAGGAAGTTGAAACCGGAGTGGAGTTTAAAGGTGAAGGAAGAGATCATCAAGCAGTTCAGGGCGGGAATCATTATGGTGTCCACTTACCCGGAATGGCTATCCAATGTGGTCCCAGTGGCTAAACCTGGAGGAAAGGTGAGGGTGTGTGTAGACTACAGAGATCTAAACAAGGCCAGTCTCAAGGATAACTTCCCGGTGCCTTTCATACACATCCTGGTAGATAACACAGCCCAGTACGAAATGTACTCTTTTGTGGGATTGCTTCGCAGGATATCATCAGATAATGGTGGCGGAAGAAGACCGGGAAAAGACCGCATTCATCACCCCCTGGGGCACTTTCTGCTATAGACGACTGGCTTTCGGTCTCACAAATGCAGGGCTACTTATCAGAGAGCCATGATGGCCTTGTTCCACGATATGATGCACAAGGAGATAGAGGTCTATGTGGATGACATTATCGTGAAATCGAAGGTAGAATCCGATCATATAATTCATCTCAAAAAGCTATTCGATCGGCTCAGAAAGTATAATTTGAAGCTCAATCCAGCCCAAGTGCGCTTTCGGAGTACAGTCGGGTAAGCTCTTGGGTTTTCCTGGTTAGTGATCGGGGCATTGAGTTGGACCCAGCAAAGATTAAGGCCATTGTGGATATGCCGGCACCTCACACAGAAAAGGAGATAAGAGGATTCCTCGGGAGGATAAACTTTATCAGCCGTTTTATATCCCACTTGACGACCACATGTGAGCCGATTTTTAGACTGTTAAGAAAAGGGGTGTCCCAAGAATGGAATGAGCAATGTCAAAAGGCGTTTCAGACCATTAAAAAGCAATTGACTGAGGCACCAGTGCTGGTACCCCGCCGACCCGAAGGATGGGATCCCTCTGTTTATGTACATATCGGTCAATGCCATTGAGATGGGTTGCATGCTGGGTCAGATAAATGAAGGTGGTAAGGAGAAGGCCATCTATTACCTCAGCAAAAGATTTTGCCAATGTGAGCAGAATTACACTCCCATCGAGAAGACTTGTTGTGCTCTGGCCTGGGCGGCAGGGAGATTACAGCACTACCTCCATGGGCATACAACGTACCTGATATCAAGAATGGATCCCCTGAAATATATTTTCGAAAGGCCCATGCTGAATTGTCGACTATCAAGATGGCAGTTAATTTTATTTACAACAGTTTGACATGGTGTACGTGACCCAGAAGGCCATGAAAGGGCAGGGAATTGCAGATCAGTTGGCAGAAGCCCCGGCAGGAGGGATGGAGCCGTTAGAAACTCCTCTTCCGGGCGAGGATATATTTTGGGTATCGCGCGAAAAATGTGATGACGAGGGACAATTCTGGAAGCTGTATTTTGATGGTGCCATGAATGCCGAGGGGGCAGGAGCCGGAGCGGTCCTAGTCTCTATCACCGGAGAACAATATCCCGTGGCCACCAAGCTTCGTTTCAGCAATTCGAACAACACCGCTGAATACGAGGGGTGTATCTTGGGACTCCGATTGGCCTGCGACATGGGAGTGAGGAGACTAGCAGTGTTTGGGGATTCAGAATTGGTAATCAGACAAGCAATCGGGATATACAACACTAAGGAGCTTCGGTTACTTCCATACCATCGTTGTGTCACCCAGCTTATGCAAGAGTTCGAAGATATCGCCTTCCGCCATATTCCTCGGGGACGAAATGATTTTGCCGATGCATTGGCGACCCTGGCTTCCTTAATCCACGTGATCAGGAGTAGGGACAGTCCACAGATTGAGATCACCGTACAGAATGCCCCGGCATATGAGGAAAATGTGGCAGTGTTTATCAAACGAGGTGGTGTTGACAAGGCCGCCCTGGTATCACGACATAAGGGAATATCTGAGAGACAGATCCCTTCCCGATCAGGCAAATCGGACTGAAAGGATGAGAATTCAAAAGATGGCGATGAAGTTTTACCTGAGTGGCGATTCTCTTTACAAAAGGGATGCCGGATTGGGACTGTTGCAATGCGTAGACGAAACGCAATCCCAAAGGATTATGAATGAAATCCATGGCGGGGTGTGTGGGCCACATATGAGTGGACCGATGTTGGCCAAAAAGATCTTGAGGACAGGGTATTATTGGTTAACGCTGAAGGCCGATTGCGATGATCATGTCAAACGGTGTTATCAATGCCAGGCGCACGGTAATGTGATCCATACACCTCCCAATGAACTGCATTGTATGACCTCCCCATGGCCATTTTCAATGTGGGGAATGGATGTAATCGGACCAATAGAGCCCAAAGCGAGCAACGGGCACCGGTTCATTTTCGTCATGATCGATTATTTCACCAAATGGGTAGAGGCAGCTTCTTTCCCTAAAGTAACTCAGGAGGTCATCGTCAGCTTCATCAGGAATAATGTCATTTGCCGATATGGGCAACCTGAGGTTGTAGTCTCCGACAATTGCCAAGAATTTAAACAACGCCCTCATGAAAGGACTGTGTGACCAGTTCAAGATTAAGCATCTCAATTCCGTCATCTACCGTCCCAAAATGAATGGGGCAGTGGAGGCGGCCAATAAGAAACATCAAGAAGATCATGGCAAAAATGTCTGCTAATCATCGGGGATGGCCAGATCTGTTACCCCTCACCTTGCTGGCATACCGAACATCAACGCGTACTTCTACAGGGGCAACCCCTTACGCTTTGGTGTATGGAATGGAGGCTGTTCTACCAGTCGAGGTTGAGATGGCGTCCCTCAGAATAGTGATCGACGCTCAGATAAGCGAAGAGGATTGGATGCAAAGTCGATATGACCAATTGGCCCTGATTGATGAAAGGAGAGTGGCTGCCATTTGGCATGGTCAGCTATATCAACAGAGGATCTCTCGATCGTACGATAAAAAGATAAGACTTCGGAAGTTCAAGGAAAACGATTTGGTGTTGAAAAGAATCATGCCTTGTCAAGACGAGGCCAAGGGGAAGTTTGCCCCGAACTGGGAAGGGCCATTTGTGATCAAGAAAGTACTATCCGGAGGGGCCCTCATATTGCAAGAAATGGATGGTGAGGTATTTCCACAACCCCTAAATTCTGACTCGGTGAAGCGGTTCTACGCTTAAGTCATCAGTTCCTTTTTCCCCCTGACAGCGAACTACGTAGGACCTGATCTTCCAACTTGTGGGGGTACGTAGGCAGCCATCATGGCGCGGTCCGATCCTTTAAAAATAATCCTTTCCCTGACCAAAACCAACTTTCGATAGCCAGATAAAACCTTCCTACACCCTCAAAACCTTCCCGAAACCAACTGCCTAACCAGTTTCATCCCAGAATACATACCCTGATCCAACCCAAACAGTTATCCAAAATCTGAGATTCAATCCGACGAAATCAAAGGTGTGCGGCAATATCTGTCAAATCTCCATCAGGTCTTGAGGAAAGAAAGAAGGCGAAATGTCAAAATCATGGTCAATTGGATAAAATGATGATCCAATGGATGGCAATGATACGACAAAAGGGGAAAATGACTAAATTTAAATGCATGTCTATATATATAAGTCGTTTTATTACAAGATTTCTCTTTCAATAACTGATGAAACCAACATAGTCTATGCAGGAAATAAAATAATCTACAAATCTGAAACTAGCCGAAGCAGGATGGACAGGGTGGTGGATAGATCTGAAGCATCAGCATCCCCTGCAATCTGCTGCCCCATCATATCAATACGATCCAGTAAAGCAGTAGCTCGGCTGACAGTCCCAAAATGAGCATCTACCACTGCCCTGGTCTGAAATACAATGGCCTCTCTATCGGCAATGGCAGCATCTCTAGCCCGAATGGCCTCATCTCTCTCGGCAAGGGCGGCATCCCTCTCGGCTTCAGTAGTAATCAGGGCCAGGCGGAGTCGGGAATCCTCAGCGACCCGACTCGGGGCAGAATCGGCTGAAATGGAATGGTCTGTGGTATTTTCTGTGAAAATCACTCCAGAGTCATCAAAGGCCCCAGTCCGACTCAAACTAGCCGAATCCAGGTCTCCACGCAACCACTGTACGTAGGCAAATGTCTGGATGTGACAGCTCGCACTATATTCGGCAAAGATCCTGCGATCCCAAAGCTCGTATACCTGCAATAGATCCCTCTCTGTACAGGATGATATAAGGAATCGGTATGAGGCTGCACCCGCGAAGGGGTGTAAATCCTGTGTCTGATCAAACTGCCCCATAACCGCCAGGGGATGATAGGTCGTCACAACACCCCTTAAACCCAGCAATGGGAATGAAATCCATGCCAGGCACATGAGTCAAGAAGCTCATGAAGGAGCAATAGCCCGAGTAAACCAATAGATGAAAGGGGTCCTCAATGATAGACAAAAATGATGTCCAGGAGGCCACATCAGTACAACTCGCGGGACGAAGCGAAAACTGCGTGGTTATGTCATGACTAAAGCAAAACCCTTGGCGACGGAAATGGCCGAAGGGACTAAGATGACTCATGAACCACATATACAATAAGGTCGAACTCCCTCTGAAGAATCTTCCTCGGAAGGACTGGCAATATGTGGCCGACATATAGGTATCCGCCAATATCATGGGGAGAAAGGTGTGAGATCCTCCCGAAGGGCTCGAACGGCCGCCACAATCCGCATATCCAAATGATCGGGTCCTGCAGGCAAATACAAAACTGAGATGACACAGGCCATCAGGACATCCATTCTCAAGGCGCCCCAGCGCTCCTCGGACATAGAAAAATCACCGAAGAAGAGTCGAAAACCGTCAGGTGAGCCAAATCGGTCAATGAAGAACTGAAGGGGAACCGTATGGTCTGATGTGATTACCGGTGATAAGACAGCCCTCCGCAAACCGGTAAAAGTCAAGAATTGACGGCGCATGGAACCAACGGTAACCCTAGCACAGGGACCATCCAACGGCAAGCCGGTGAAGCGAGCATACTCCTCAAGGGTGGGGGTCAGCTCTACTGTCCCAAACCTAAACACCTGACGGGCAGGGGCCCAACAGCTCAGAAGACCATCCACAAAGCCCGCTGGCACCCGGAAGGTTAATAAGGACCAAGAATGTCCCAAAAGACCATCTACGATAACCCTATCTGCTGGCAGTAGACTGTCCAACCAGCGGAAGAGGCTGCCAACCAACCCTGTGGGAAGAGTGGAATCCAAACGAACCACGGCATCTGAGGACGACATCTGTGAAAAAAATAGTATCAAAAAAGACTGTACAGGGGTCATTCTCTACCCATAAATAAAAAGCATGCATCATACAGTTAATAATAAAGCAGGTGAATCCCATAAAGATGAAAAGAAGACTGTGCATAAATAAATAAATGAGTTCAGTACATAGTGCATAAATGAAAAAGAAATCTAAGCAGGTACCGATACAAAACGCCCTATCCTATCCTGGTCTAAATAAAATCAGTATCATCTATGAAAGCAGGATCCTCGAACTGATCCCCTGGAGTCGTCGAGCTCGGAGGACCAAAGTTCATATCAGGGATGTAGGGATGCGCTGTGGCATCAGATGAACTCGGGCCTGCATCATAACCTGCACCGTCAGGATCGTAGGTGTAAGCCTCCTCCGGGGCCCGGCCCAACCCCCGAATAAACAGCGATAACTGATCTACCTGACGTGTCAATGCGGCGATCTGCTCAGCGTGGGTGGGAGTCCCGAACACAGGCAGCCCAATCGGTCATCGTCACCGAGCCTGGAAACCATATCTCCAAGAAAGAAAGTGGCCCGAGTCTGAGGACCGATGGTACGGGGCACCCACCATGTACGGAATGCATCACTCGTAGTGGGACCCGTGGAAAGCATCCGACCGTCCTCCCCGGCAAGCATGATCTCCGAGGGCTGAGAATCCAGCGGCCAGAAAGTAGTGAAGGAAAGGGAGTGCGGGATGCGGATCTCCCCAGTGACGCATCTGAATGCGCGCTCTCCCAGATACATCACCCAGCCTCCAACACTCTGCAAAGTGAGGCGACGGGTGGAAAGCTCGAACTCTGGGCCGGAAGGATGCCCGTCAGCAAACCCCACAGTCAGATGCTCGGAGAGGTAGGGAATCCAGACGACGTCGGCAGCCGTGATCAACTCCAGCTGAATACGACAATGCGCAAAGCTGCCCGACACGGGGACCTCCTCCAGAGTACTGTGGTGCCATCGCCGACCCCGAGGATAAGTGTCCGGGCCCAGAGTAGTGATAGGCCTCAGACATGGCAGCCGCTCGTAAGCCCAGAACTGTGAATAGAAGCAAGGCAAGGCATGAGTCACTATCAAATACAGAAAAGAAATGAAAGGAAAAGAAATACAGTAAGAGAGAGGAGGAGGGGACTCACCAACAGAAAATGGTAGAAGCCGAGCCAGGCATCAGTCTGTCCCTCTGAGCGTAGACGCATGCCATGGAGGAAATAGGCAAAGGTGAATGACCCCCAGTCATAGTCACCGATGCGGTCCACGTCTCTGACCGCTCCAACGACGCTGAAATGAATAGTGGAGGAGTTGTTCCCCAGAAAACAACCCCTCATAATGGTCAGGAACAGGCGTCGTAGCAGAATGTCCCTGGTGCCCTGATCCGCGGAATGGGCAGTGCGTACAGACCCCCAACAGCATCGACAGCCAAAGCGCCGGATCGAATGCTACGGGCCTTAAAGACCCGATCCTCAGCAGCGAAGCCCAGCAAAGCTCGAACCTCCACAGGAGTGATATCAAGATCCAAGGGGACGCGGGACCCGGTAAACTCAATGCCGGTAATGTACCTCCAGTCCCATGGGGTCAACACGACCTCGCAGTCGAGGAGATGAAGAGACTGCGTCTGGTGGAACCATCGCTCGGATAAAGCCCTCATGTAACCCCAGGGGCACTGGCGGGGGATGATAGTGAAGAAATGTCGGAAGCCCCAAGAGTCCACCATCGCCCGATAATCACTGTGCAGGGCCGCGTAAAGGGAATAGATGTTGAACCAGTTACCCCTCGGCTGGGTAAACTCAGGCACCTGTGAAAATCACCAATGGATCAATCCAGATAAAACCAGAAATTGAGAAATCAAGAACAAATGAAAAGCCGAATCGAGGATACCTCATTAGCCACAAGAGATGCCGAGGGATGACGACTGAGATCCCGACCCAATAGATCGGGTATCTGGACAGAAGCGCCAGATAGGGTGCGATGAGTGGGGGGAGCTGATGTGCTGGAAGACGGCTCCTCCACCGCAACCTCCGGAGGAGCAACCTCCTCAACGTCCGGGTGATCAGGACGGATGACAGACTCCGCCAAGCGACGAGCCTGACGGGTACGAGGGGGAATAGGGGCAGGTGCAGCCCTACGACGGCGAACACCCGAAGTCCGAGAGGCGGAGGAGCTACTGGGCGTATCACGATCCATAGCTGGAATAGAACGGGCGAGAAAGAAGGTAAGTTCCCTTTTAAAATTATGTAATGAGCATTCTAAATTTCTAGCCTCATCATATGATTAATGCAACATGATGCGTGTAAAAAAAAAAAAAAAAAAAAAAAAAAAAAAAAATAAAAAAAAAAAAATCGGCAGAGTTCCGTTTGTAAAATGGACGTCCCAGGCCTAAGCCAAACATGTTTTCCATCAATCAAAGTCTCAAACAGATCTAAATTGCATTCATATATGTAATTACATCATGTAATTAGTGATTTTATTGCAGATAAGGAATAACAATATGTGGGAACCGCCTCATGAACATAAAATAGGACTCACATAGTTGATACATAGCATGTATATAGGATGGTACATTACATAGCATTGTAAAGCATACATTTTATCTCTAAACATGCCAATAGTCAAATGTATAGCAAAACATTGACGAAATTGAAAAGTGACCGGTCAAAGTGTTACCTGTAGCGTGTAGATCAATCCTACCGGAACAGTTTTTGCAGGAAAGTTGAAAAAAATCGAACGAAAAGCCCTTGCGAACAAGCAAAAATCGCAAGGAATATGTGTGAGTTGGAAGTTGAAAGTGACAGATCTGGAAGCGGGACGCGACATATAAGCCCGATCTTGGCCGCAGATGTATCTGCGGCTGGCCGCAGATCCATCTGCGGCTGGCCTTGGTGGGCCCCACCTTGCTCCCTTGAAGCCATTTGACGTGTTGAAGTGAAAAGTTTACGCGAAGGGTGACCGGCGACGATACCCGGCCCCGACATGACGATCGACCGGCGACGATAACCGGCGATCATGAGATGGGTGACCGGCGACGATACCCGGCCCCGACGAGACGATCGACCGGCGACGATAACCGGCGATCACGAGATGGATGTCCGGCGACGATAACCGGCTCCAACAGATAACCAACCGGCGACGATAACCGGGGGTTACGAGATGGGTGACCGGCGACGATACCCGGCCCCAACGAGACGATCGACCGGCGACGATAACCGGCGATCACGAGATGGATGACCGGCGACGATAACCGGCTCCGACAAGATAACCAACCGGCGACGATAACCGGGGGTTACGAGATGGGTGACCGGCGACGATACCCGGCCCCGACGAGACGATCGACCGGCGACGATAACCGGCGATCACGAGATGGATGACCGGCGACGATAACCGGCTCCGACAGATAACCGACCGGCGACGATAACCGGGGGTTACGAGATGGGTGACCGGCGACGATACCCGGCCCCGACGAGACGATCGACCGGCGACGATAACCGGCGATCACGAGATGGATGTCCGGCGACGATAACCGGCTCCAACAGATAACCAACCGGCGACGATAACCGGGGGTTACGAGATGGGTGACTGGCGACGATACCCGGCCCCAACGAGACGATCGACCGGCGACGATAACCGGCGATCACGAGATGGATGACCGGCGACGATAACCGGCTCCGACAAGATAACCAACCGGCGACGATAACCGGGGGTTACGAGATGGGTGACCGGCGACGATACCCGGCCCCGACGAGAGGATCGACCGGCGACGATAACCGGCGATCACGAGATGGATGTCCGGCGACGATAACCGGCTCCAACAGATAACCAACCGGCGACGATAACCGGGGGTTACGAGATGGGTGACCGGCGACGATACCCGGCCCCGACATGACGATCGACCGGCGACGATAACCGGCGATCACGAGATGGATGACCGGCGACGATAACCGGCTCCGACAGATAACCGACCGGCGACGATAACCGGGGGTTACGAGATGGGTGACCGGCGACGATACCCGGCCCCGACATGACGATCGACCGACGACGATAACCGGCGATCACGAGATGGATGTCCGGCGACGATAACCGGCTCCGACAGATAACCAACCGGCGACGATAACCGGGGGTTACGCGATGGGTGACCGGCGACGATACCCGGCCCCGACCGAGACGATAGATTGAAAGAGTGAACCCAAGGACTAACAAACACGGTCAAGGGGTTAATACATTGACACTCTTACGAATGTCTCGCATGCATTACATCTTGTGTTGCATCATAAGCTATATGTGTGGCATCATGTATACACTGTCATTCTTACACACTGTCATTCATGCATCGAGTGTCTATTCTTTATCCTGTTCATTTCATTTATCATTTCATAAACATGATAAAGAGGGGCAGCTGTAGACATTTTGCGTTTCCTTCTACTAACCTTGACAGGAGGGCGAAATCGTCAATTGAACCAGCTTGCAGGAGCAAAAGAGCGGGCACAAGGGCGAGCGCCCGGCACCGCCGCAATGATTTGGGCAGCCCAAGTCGACGTGACAGCATGACCGTCCAAGGCAGGCATTTCCGAATGAGGTGGCACGTCTCCCGGAAGTTCCCGGACTGCGGAATACGGGCCTGTCAGCGAAAACCGACGTTGCGGTACGAAAATCGAGGCGTGGCACGAAAATCGAGAAAGTCAAGCCCGCCAGCCGCGGATAGATCTGCGGCCAAGTGGGTGCGCCAGCACGAAAACCGGGAAATCAGCACTCAGCAGCTGAGTGCGATGGGAGGCGTGCCAGCTGGCCAGCCGCAGATCCATCTGCGGCCAGCCGCAGATAGATCTGCGGCTGGCTCTGGCCAGCCTATTTATGCCGCTTCGGGCAGCATACAGGAGGTTCAGCAAATTTTGGAGAAGAAGAAGAAAAACAGCAAACAGCAGCACGGAATTTGAGAGAAAAATAGTAGATTTTGCAACAAAAATAGGAAGAAAAGAGAGGAAAAAGAGAGAAATTTTACTCCTTTAATTTTGATTGTATCAAATATATTTCTCATCCTATTCAAATACCAAGACTTCATCCTTTTTGAGATCATTTTGCAAGGTAAAAATTCCTTTTGTTATAACAATTCATATCATCTTATTTGCTTAGATGGGATGTAGTTTTCATGTATATTGTTGAACAATCATGGATTATGGATTATTAGGGAGGGTTCCATCGGAACAAAATTCTTCCTAATAACCCGAGGATATCCAATTGATAAAATTTCTAGCTTGTTTGTGATAATTTATTGGGTGTAATTTATTTAGATTGTCATTTCCGGATATCATGGTATATTAGATAAACCCGGGTTGGTTAGTTATGTAATATTCATTTTGTAGGCATGTATTAATCTCGTGTGAGCCTAGGAATGCGACCCCGAGGTCCAAATCCGATGATGGACGTTTTTGATGTATGTGATAGATTCAAGATGCTCGTTTTGTAACATGTAACCTTTGGGCCTTAAAACGACGCCAAGGCGGGAATCGTGTTTAAGGCCCCGAAATAGTGAAATTTGTGATTGTTGGCGTTCGGGGATATTTTGATGGCTTACATGCCCATGAATAGCCCCGACGCGTGTTTATGCTCGATTCGATTTTATGACGCGAAATTGATTTCAAAGCTAAATGATAAGATTTTCATAAAAATCAAGCAAAGTAGGATATTAGAATCACGAGTTTAAAATTTGAGAAATGTTAATGAATGTCGATTCCTATCTAACGAGGAAGCTAAAGAAAGATCGTTTTTCCAAAACACCACACAAAAATGATTTTGCAAATAAGTAACGTTTTATTAAATCTTTGTGCATAGGGTGAAAGAGATCCTAGAAATTGCCCGATCGTTTCACGAAAGCAATGTATAGATCTCGATTCCTATTTTGACGAAGATTTAAAATTCTTCTTTTGCCAAAAAAACGACATTTAATGAAAAATCTCATAGTTTTGGACACTTAAAACCAAACCTTTCTCATAAAGAAATAAAGCTTTCTCGGGTATACCGAAAAGACATTCCGAAGCATACTCAAATTAAAACACGATTTTCCCTAAAATCCAAATGACTCTTTCATACAAACTCACCACAACATTCACATAGGCCCACACACCCACGCGCGCGCACCTACATACACATATTCATGAATTAAAGGATAGGAAAGCATTAAGATTACGGTAACCGTGTTTCACGGAAGTCGAGGGGTGCCTAACACCTTCCCCTCACTTAAGCAAGCCCCCGAACTCTATGAATCTCAATTCGCAGACCAAATTAATTCGGAGTCACATATGAGCCAGCGATTTACAAAAGAGCGAAAACTCGGATGAGTTGGTACATCCATTTCAAATATACCAACTGGCGACTCTGGTTAATTGGCTCATCATAAAAATGATCTTTCAAAAACCCGTCGACCTCAATGCCGACCTTTTCCAAAAAATCATCTAAACCAAAAGGCTAAAATTGGGAAAGACCGCGAAAGCGAAAAACCCGGCGTCGACATGGCGTTTTATTAAACCGTGGCGCATAGGGTTAAAGAGATTCTAGAAATTGCCTACCATTTATGAAAGCAACGTATAAATCTGGATTCCTATTTTGGCTAAGGTTTAACAAACTCGTGTTTTATCAAAACAAACACTTAACAAAAATCTCATAGCTTTTGTCAATTTAAAATCAAATCTTTCTCAATAAGAAAAATAAGGCTTTCTCGTAAACATCGAAAAGACATTTTGAAGCACTCTCAAAATTAAAAGCACGATTTCCCTAAAATCCAAATGATTCTTTCATACAAACTCACCACAACATTCATTTAGGCACACACACACACACACACGCATATACGTTTCATGAATTAAAGGATAGGAAAAGCATCAAGATTGCGGTAACCGTGTTTCACGGAAGTCGAGGGGTGCCTAACACCTTCCCCTCACTTAAGCAAGCCCCCGAACTCTATGGATCTCGATTCGCAGACCAATTAATTCGGAGTCACACATGAGCCAGCGATTCATAAAAAACGAAAACTCGGATGAGTTGGTACATCCATTGCAAATATACCAACTGGCGACTCTGGTTAATTGGCTCATCATAAAACACGATCTTTCAAAACCCCGTCGACATCAATGCCGACCTTTTCCAAAAAAAAAAAAAATCATTAAATCCAAAGGCTAAAATTGGAAAAGACTAAAAGAACACGCGAGAAGAAAACCCGGCGTCGACAACCCTCTTGTCCGCAATTGAAACATACCCTCTTACCCTTCAAACATAGCCCCACATGACTCTTTCCGCAGTTACTGCACACCTCCACCTTCTTTTTCTGATTACTCTGCTGACTTCCCGCAGAGTTACTATCACTCCACTTCCTCTTCTGACCACTGCCCCCATGGCTACCACTTGCCTTGTTTTCACTTTCATTCTTCTTCCTCTGCTCCTGATTATACTTGGACAAAGCATCACTGCCTCCTTCAGCGATAATTGCCTTTTCCAAAACTGCCGCAAATGAGTTCAGTTGGAATATTGAAACTCGGCTATACAGCCAGGGCTTCAGTCCCTGCTCAAACCTTCTAGCCTTTCGCTCATCCGTGTTGACTTGATATGGCGCAAACCTCGCCAACTCGTTAAATTTTGCAGCATACTCAGGCACCGTCATGGTACCTTGCTTCAATTCCAAAAATTGCACCTCCATTTGATTTTGCGCGCTTGCCAGAAAGTAGGTCTTGAAAAACATCTCCTTAAATCGCTCCCACAAAATAATCCCTTGGCCACCTCGAGTCTTATTTTCTTGCCACCAGTAGCTAGCTTCTGATTTCAGCATAAATGTTACAAATGCCGTCTTCTGGTCCTCGTTGACCCTAGCAACATCAAACACCTTCTCCATCTCCATGACCCAGGTTTGGGCTTCAATTGGATTCATAGAGCCGTGATATTCCGGAGGTCCGACAGCCTTAAATTCTTTAAAAGTCGTGGCCTGGGCTTGGGGTTGATTCACAAATGCTTCCGTTAGCAGATTCACCAGCTACTGCATTGGATTAGCGTTGGCTTCTTCGTTGTTATTGGTGGATCCCTCAGGGGTCTGTTGACGGGTTTGTCTTCTTGGCGGCATTTTACTGTTAAAAATTTACGCTATTAGATTATTATTCAATTACTTAAGCATTTAAGTCTTAACTTAAACATTTATAAACATCACTTAACACATAGCACATCTGATAAACTTTCTCATTTATTCATTTACTGTTTTAAAACATAACAAAAATAACATCATAGTTATTTACATCATCTATCCTGAAATCACAAAGTTCCAGGATTACATCATTATTCTATCCCATTATATAAAACTGGGATTTACAACTTATTAACTTTATAATTTTTATATTAGCATATCTAATCATTATCTACGATGACATTCCACAGCGCACAGCTTCCTGGCGTTCCTGCTCCATAATACGAGTCACCATCCTTCGACCCATTATATCCGAATGACGTTGAACTCGATCCTGAGCTCTATCTACTGTGGTATGAAAAATATACTCCATCTCATCAATCTTGGCCTTCTTTGACCGCACCTCACATTCAACACGATCTGCGCGGTTAGCCACCCTCAACCAAGCAGTTTTAGCTCTCGCCCGCTCGGCTGACTCCTTTTTCAACTCATCTCGTACAATTTCATTCCTGGCTATCAACTGTCCTCGTCGATACTCAGACTGTGCTAGCCTTTGCTCAGCCTCTGCAAGACGTGATGAAAGGTCTTGGATCTCAGCATCCTTCTGCTCTAGAGCGACTTGACGTTCCACAACCTGTTCTCCTAACTCCTCCTTTTCGCTCTCAACATGAACCAACTTCCACTCCACGTCCCCAAGACGTATATCGAGCTCCTCAATCTCACTGTTCTTCTGCTCCAAGACAGTCTGTCGCTCAGCCAGCTGCCTCTCTAACTCCTCCACTCTATCTTGCAACTCAATGTTGCGATCATACACCTGCTCATACATCTGAACACCTAAGGAGGTTAGTGATATCTCCTCAGGGTCCTCCTCCTCCTCCTCGACCTCCTCCGGATCCTCCTCATGATCAGTCTCAGGCTCGTACTCGGGACCTGAAACTATGACCAATGGGGATGGCTCCCTCTGCACTAACTACTCATGAACTACGTGAATATCTCGGGACTCCTCCTCCCTAGCCTAGCTGGGTTCTCCTCTATCAGTCATCCTGACAACAAAATTTTAAGTTTTAATTACTAATCGATAATACTCGCGAGCGCATAAGTTTGTTATCAAATAAGCACATAGCACATAATCGTTTTATTGTCTTTTATGAATTTCCGTAATCCATTCCTTATAACTCGATAAGAGTTTATCACCTCTATATTCTCTATCTTCTAAAAGGCTATTACCCTAAGGTTTTCCCTACCTAAAGGTTCATAACCTATCAGCTCTGATACCAACCTGTGACAACCCTAAATCCGGGTACTTAATTCCCACTGATTTGGTGATCACTATATCAATCATTCACAACTATTTACCCATAATAAGAATAATTAAAATAAACTTAAAGAAATATCTTCCCTCAAACGGGGTTACATCACCAATCTCTAAATGAAACAAATCCCAGGTTATCTAACCTTAATTACATCTGTGCGGAATAAAACATAATATTAAATAAGTCTTTGATACAAATAAACATCAAGTGGATAATAAATCTCTTGCTACTTTGGTATCTTGCCCTTGCCTTTACTTGTGGACGGTTCGTCCGACTTCTCTATCTTAGCTGCAAAGTTTAATGCAAGAGTGAGCAAACAATTGCCCACAAGTGTGATAACAATAATATTTGAATGAATTAATTATCAACTGAGATATAATAGGTTTCTGAATTCAATCAACAAGGAATCAAGATTTGAAAGCTCGTTTGATTGCTTAAATCAAGAACAGTAGATTTCAAGATTTTAAGTTATATCTGAGGGTCACAAGACCTCGAACTATGTCCTAGGTTATCAAGTATTTCTACCGTAACCTTTAACAGTCTTATAGACTATGGACCATCCATCTCGTACTCAGGGGAATCAGCCCTTTGTACAATGTATTGTGCACAAACATTTTAACGCTGTCGCGTAAGTAGTCCCCTATATTAGGGTTGTTCATCTCAGTTTATCGTCTGAATCCATACCAAAAGGAACTTGGCTTGGAACAAGTATATAAAATATTCTAAGTCTTTGAAATCGCTCATCAACTAAGGACTAGCTGAATCAATAAGGGTTTGCCAGTCTAATTCATCAATAAAGTCAAACAACCAAGTGTATATTCGGAATTTAAATGACAATCAATGATCGAATATATAATAATTGAAAAAAAATATAAGTACTCAACATGGTATCAACCTTGCTTGAATAACAATAAGCTAAGGTTAATTAACTTGCTCAAGGAAATAAACTTGCTGAAATAAAAGTAACAAGTTTAAGGATGAAATATCTTGCTATAAATAATTTTTAAGTTTAAGGGAGGAAAACAAGCCTCAAGCGTAGATTACAAATTTAAGTAATTCACGATCCTTAAACAACCTATACATTTAATTATAAAATGGTAACATAATTAGTCACAAGATTAAAAGCATTTTAAGCTTGCTCTTTATCTCATTTTATTATAATATCTCATTTAGCATACCATAATCAACAAGTATCAACCATCTTGGAATTTCATTACTTAATACTTTATTATAGGTCTTAACACATAGCAAAAACCATAAAATAAATTAATAAAAATATATATTTTTAAAATTTTTTTTTACCATTCCACCGTCGGGGCGGGAAAATGCTTAACAAAAATCTCGCCGGGGCGAGAGGCTCGCCGAGGCGAAGATTTTCTTAACAAAACTCTCGCCGGGGCGAGAGGCTCGCCGGGGCGAAGAAAGTCAGTGCATTTCTCTCGCTGGGGCGAGAGACTCGGCAGACTTCTTTTTCTTCCTCGGCTAATTCGTGAACAGTGAAGGCTTAGGCCTAAATTTCACGAATTCTACCATTCAACTCATAAATTCAACATACCCAGACATCATATATGATACAAAACATTTACCTAACATGTTTTCTAAATATTTTAATGATTCTAACACATAAACAACCAATTTAAACCCAAGAATTTCACTGTTAAACAATTTATTCAAGTTTTGGCCATTTTCATGAAATTAAGCTCTGTAAATTCATTTTTCAACCAATTAAAACCATTCTTCTTGCATTATTCTTGTTTTTCATCATATAATCATAAACAATTATCAATTAACCAATTAATAACCAAATTAAACATTAATTTTATATATATATTCCATACATGAAATAAAACTCTATGAAAACCAAAACTCAATTCTAAACATACATTCATAAATTAACACCTTCAATTTAACTTATAATCATTATATAATCATCTAAAACATATTTACTACCAAGAAATTCATATTTTAAACCAAAAGATTTTATACAGAGAACTAAAATACAGTGAAAAATTATACTTTCTATTACTAAAGAAAACTTGGTTAATACTCCTTTGGTTTTGGAATTCTCCTCTCCAATCTCCAAGTTCTTCTCCTCAACTTCTCTCTTTTCTCTCAACTCTCAAAGCTCTGCTTTCTCTTTTCTAATTCACAGAGCTCTCAATTCCATCTCTCTCAATACTTTGTTCTTCTTTTTTTTTAACTGATAAAGCTTTAACAAACAAATAAAAACTGATAACTTAAAAAATAATAACGTATTCCTTATTAACTCATCAGTTACAAAATTCAAAAAGCCATAAGGCTTGTTTGGCAAATACTAATTAAAATAATCTATTATTCTAACTAAAGGTCTTAAAGCCTTGTTTGGTAAAACAAAATTAAAATAATCCATTATTTCCAAACAAAGGTCATAGGGACACTTTCTTATTTATTTTAATAAATCATTATAACATATAGTTTTAAATGTCACACTTCTAATTTAATTAAAGTTATTATTAAATAAATTCAATTAAACCTTACTAATTAATTAATAATTCTATTTAACCACTAACAATAACACCAAATAAATTATCTTACTCAAATAAATCCTTTATTCAAATAAATCATTTAATCATCTAATTTAATTATAAATTAGAATAATCACATCCAATCACATTTAAAAAAAACATTTAACATAAATTGTTTCACCATAACTTTATAAATTATTTATTTTACTCAATAAATAAATTAACAAAAATATTTATATAACTCAATAAATATTTTTGTTTAATCACAAAAATCGCATTCGTTACAACATGCGTCATACCGCACGGACAGGTTATCCCCACAAATTAATATAGAATGAATAACAACCTTTATGAGTATAATATCACTTACGAACATGAAAGCAAATGATATTATATATGAGTATGAAAGAAATAATATTCTCTACCTTAGTTAACAAGTGACTGGATGTTACTTTCTATAAAGTTTACTAACTTCGGATACTACTAGTATTCTCACAAATATTCACAATAGCCTAGCACACTAAGAGAACTTAAGAAATTTAGAGAGAGAGAGAGAGGAAGTATAAGCAATAAAGGTGTGAAAATTTCTTAAGCAAACCCTCCTTATTTATAGGAAAATCAAGATGAGGGCATTATAGCTTTTTCCCTAATTTTTCTTGGTTTATTACTCTTATACCCTTGGCATATTCTTTTAATATACTTTATGCCATAGTATATTCTTAGAATATGCTTTCACTTAGGTTTTTAACCTTAAGGTAAAATAAAAACCGAATTAACTATTTACTGACGGTAATTACTATTGAATGACATGTGGGTCCCATGAAAAAATAAAATCTGAAGAAATATTCTACGAAAATAATTTATAGGTCCCACCGATCAAATAGTTATGGGTCCCACGGAATAAAGTGTGGGTCCCACAGAAAAATAAGTTAACTTACAACAAACGCTTCACGTATTTTTAATCAAACACTATTTTAGACTTTCAACAATTATTTACCGTTAATATTATAGACTTATAATATTGACAACCAGATCATTCCCAGGAAAAAGGGGGCCTTCCGTATAAACGCCGCGCAATTAAATAACCTTTTTCCTTGACAGAATTTCTAGACATTGCCAATAATGCTAAATATCATATCAAATAATATGAGTTACAATGTCCTGACAAAATAATGAAAAAGTATTATGCAGATGCTACTGTAACAATTATTGAATCAAAATACTGTGCAATAACTACTTTATCAATTATTGAATCAATAATATAAAATACTGTGCAACACCGTGTGCTTGTGAAATACCGCGTACTACTGTGGACTAACACGTTTTACTGTTCTTTTTATTACCGGGTATTTTAACAGTTGCAGGTGATAATACTGTTGACAAATACTGTCGTTTTTAGTATCCGGCAATGGGGCCCACTATCGTTGACAATATTGCCATTTCGGTGCCGTCGTACGATACTGAATATAATATTCTCCGACAAAAAGAATATTCCCCGGCAAAAAGAATATTCCCTGACATGCACTGTTTATCAGATAATTTGCATATAACACCCTTAACTATCATTTATAACAAGCACTTTATTATTTGGAAGAATAATCATAAAGAAAATAATAAACTTTTATTTGATAAAGTCGGGATCTTACAGTGATCGCACCCGAATACTAGGAAAAGACAAAATTCACATATCCGTTCGGTACATTTGCATTTTGTAGGATGTCCTTTGGACTTTGTAATGCACCAGGTATTTTTCAAAGATGCACGATGAGTATCTTTTTTATCTTCTTGAAAATTGTATCGAAGTCTTTATGGATGATTTCACAATTCCTAGTGATTCTTTGGATGCATGCCTAGATAATTTGACTCGTATGTTAGATAGGTGCTTAGAGACTAATCTTATTCTTAATTGGGAAAAATGTCATTTTATGGTAGAGCAAGGTATAGTACACGGTCATGTCGTTACAGCTAGGGGATTAGAAGTTGATAAAACTAAAATAGAAATTGTTACTGTTTTACCTTACCTCGCAAGTGTGCGGGAGATTCACTCTTTTCTTGGACATGCAGGTTTGTCAAGGATTTCTCGAAGATAGCATTGCCATTGTGTAAGTTGTTACAAAAGGATGTGGAATTCTAGTTTGATGATGAGTACAAGGAGGCTTTTGATAAATTGAAGAAACTGTTGACCTCAGCACCTATGATACAACCACCAAATTAGAAATTGCCATTCGAGATCATGTGTGATGTAAATAACTGTGTCGTAAGAGCTGTCTTGGGATAAAGAGTTGATAGAGCTGTTTATGCCATCTATTATGCCTCTAGAATGTTAAATGATGCTCAGATTAACTACTCTACAACTGAAAAAGAACTTTTGTCTGTTGTATTTACTTTAGACAAGTTTAGATCATATCTGCTTGGTACTAAAGTTGTAGTTTATTTTGACCATACTGCTCTCAGGTATTTGCTAACCAAAAAGGACTTTAAACCTAGAATTATTAGATGGATTCAGCTACTACAAGAATTTGACTTGGAGATCAAGGATAAGAAAGGAGCAGACAACTTGGTAGCAGATCACTTGAGTAGGTTGCTTAGAGATGAAGAAGCTCTATCATTGTAGGACTCTTTCCCAGATGAGTATCTATTTTCCATTTATGAGTCTGCACCCTGATATGTTGATATAGTGAATTATCTAGTGAGTGCTTACGTTCTTAGTGAGTTTTCCAAATCCCAAAAAGAAAAGCTTAAGAGTGATGCCAAATATTATGTATGGGATGACCTATATTTTTGGAAATTTTGTGTTGACCAAATAGTTAGAAGAAGTGTGCCTAATAGTGATTTTTTATGGATTCTAAATTTTGTCACTCTTATGCTTGTGGAGGTCACTTTGGACCAAAAAGGACAACCCATAAGGTTTTAGAATGTGGTTTCTATTAGCCAAAAATCTTTAAAGATTCTTATCTGTTTTGTAAATCATGTGCGAATTGTCAAAAGACAGGGAACATATCACATAGGAATCAAATGCCACAAACTCCCATCTTAGTTGTTGAAATTTTTGATATTTGGAGTATTGATTTTATGGGACATTTTTCTATTTCTTATGGTAATATTTACATTCTTTTGGCTGTTGACTATGTTTCTAAGTGGGTGGAAGCTAAAGCCACTGGGACTGATGATTCTAAAATTGTTGCAGATTTTGTCAAATCTAACATATTTGTCAGGTTTGGAACTCCAAGAGCTATTATCAGTGATAGAGGGACGCACTTCTGCAACATGGTACTAGCTGCATTTTTTAGGAAATACAATATGATGCATCAGGTTTTTACATCCTATCATCCGTAGAGTAATGGCCAAGCTGAGGTATCCAACCGTAAGGTCAACCCAAACAGGAAATATTGAAGTCTTCGGTTAGAGGATACACTTTGGGCCTATAGAATCGCATACAAGACTCCTATTGGTATGTTATTTTATCGGATTGTATTTGGGAAACCATGTCACCTTCCTGTGGAGCTAGAACACAAGGCTTTCTGGGCAATTAGGTAATGCTACATGAGTTTAGATCAAGCTGGAGAGCAGAGGAAGTTGCAGTTGCAAGAGCTTGAAGAATTGAGGAATGACGCTTATGAAAGTTCTAAGATTTATAAGGAGAAGACTAAAACCTTTCATGATAAACAGATTTTGAGAAAGATTTTTGTTGTAGGACAGAGAGTTCTACTTTATCACTCAAGGATTAAGTTATTTCCTGGTAAGTTGCATTCCAGATGGGTTGGACCTTTTATTGTTACTGATATTTTTCAACATAGTGCAGTGGAAATTCAGAGTCCGAGCACAGGAAAGGTATTCAAAGGAAACGGTCACCGGCTTAAACCCTTCTATAAAGGATATCAGGGGGAGAACGTTAAGATGTTGGACTTGGTGGAACCAGTTTGTGAGAATTGAGAAGATAAATGTCAAGCAAACGAAGTTAAACAAATGCGCTGCTTGGGAGGCAACCCAAGATCTCAGATTTGCTTTTCTATTTCTTTTACTTCTATTTTTTGCATTCTAGTTGCATTTTATTTAGTTACTTCGTCTTTGCATGCTTGTCTTACATTGGGGATAATGTAAGGTTTGAGTGTGGGGGAGGGGTTTAGGTTATATTTAGGTTTATTCTAGGAGATTATGATCTAATTGTGTTTATTTGTGGAAAAAATTGAAAATTTGCTCTAAATTTTTGGCTCTATGATTTTATTTGGCTAGGTTTTAGAGGGTTTTGGTTATGGAATGAAAATTGATGCTAATTTGATAAAATTTGTTTGATGTGGAATTAGTTGATGAATGATGATAACTAAGTCATGATCCATAGTAACTGATTTAGATCTAAGATGCATTACATGAGTTCTTAAATATGAGATATATGCTTATTTGACTGAATTATTTGTGGAGTTGTCTATGTGCACTGATTTCATGATTAAGAACTTTTTATCTACTTGTTTTGTTTACAGGACCGTGGGAAAGAAAAAAAAGGAAAAAAATTGAAAAAACATTGAAGAAAGATTGAATGAGAAAAAGTGAAATCATGTGGTGGGTTGAGATGGAGCATAAAACGTACTCACCCATAAACACATGCAATGAGATAGAACGTAAAACACACTCGTTGGTAAGCAGATAAGTAAAATGGAGCATAAAATGCACTTACTTAAGAAAGAATGAGAAAGGTGAAATGAAGCATAAAATGCATTCACTTGGAAAAAAGTGTGATTTTGATGGTTCTAGTGAAAAGGAAAGAATAAATAGCAGAGAAAATATGTTTTGAGTTGTGAGTCAGTGTGCACGGCTGTTATTCCATGATAACTGAGTTGAGTATGTGTGTAAATCATAGGAAAGATACTTATGTGGACACAGTTTGATTTAGAGATGTTCAGAGGGGAATGACGAGGTTATTGTTGTGAATTGATTGATGACGTGTTGACCAAATTTCTGTTAGTTAGTCTTGATATTCATGGTTGGTAATTGATTTAAACTTTTTGAAAGCTTGGTTAAATGAATTTCAGATGAAGTTTAACTTACCTTTGTTTTGGTTTACACGATGATGTGTAACGGATAAGTGTGGGGGAATTTGATGAGTGAAAAATATTCATTTATTTTAATTCTTTTATGTTTAGTTTATTGCATGTTTTATAGTGTATATGAGCTTATTAAGGTGTTTATTGATTTCAGGGATAAATGGAGCTAAAGCAAGAAAAACAGAAAAAAATTCAATTTTTGGGAATTTAGGAACTCGCCTCGGCGAGTTTGTGAAGGGTAATGAATTCACCTCGGTGAATTCCCCTCTGTCGGATTTTCCCCAGCGCACTCTGAATCCGCCCCAGCCCAGTCGTCCCTCCTCAATTGTTGGTCGTTTTACCGATCAATATATGCGTGCAAGTATACACGGTCAACAAGTAATATAATGAAAGTAGAGTTGTCGATCCCACGAGGAATTAGAAATAAAGTTTACCAAGTTCTAATCTATAATCAACTTAATCTTATTTAAACGAATGATTTTTAAATATTTTAATTAAACTATGAAATTAAACTAATTCTAACTATCCCTAGAATGAGACTAGATAATGAAAACTTGAGATTACAATTTCACCTATTGTTTCATTTAAATCAATACACTTCTTGTTGAGTCAAATTAATTAAACTAGATTGTTACTCGAGAACATAAATGTGAAATATAGCCATCTTTCGATGTACCATACACATATCACACTAAATCCACAAAAGATAGAATGAATGTGAACACCCTAATTGACTAACGCACTATATTTCTATGTGAATTATAATCAAAGAGGGTTGAAGTTCAAGTTCTCAATAGACTACATGTGGTGCTTTGGTATATTTCTATCCTTGGCACGAATCATGAATTCCATTGCCATGTAGAATTCACGAACACATGCTATCATGATTAGATCTACACCTATAATCCGTTTCTCGATTTCATATAGGTTACCACGGTAATTGATGGCCAATCAACTAAGCATTTGAATACAAACCACAATAGACAATCCAAGAATAGCTACTAAGACTAACAAGGAAGCATATTAAAGTAAACTACTCAATAAGATTCATTGCAATCCCACAATGGAGTTTAATTCATGATTGAAGTGAAATCCATAATCCACAAATGATTATACAAAGAAAGATACAAATAGAAGTAAAGAGAAATAGGGCGTTACAATAGCAAATCTGAGTTTTCTCTCTTGCTTCTCCTTGAATCTTCTTTGAATCTTCAATTGCTTCAATCCTTCCACCTAATCTAATCTAGGGTTTTTTTATTCCAATATAGATGATAAAGTCTATTACCCCCCCTAATATCTCACTAATAACATGTATTTATAGTCCTAATATAATATCCTATCTAAACAAACATCCTAATTACGCGTCCTCGGACTCCATGTCACGTTTCAGTGCCGGAGGCGCTCAATTATGAACGTTTCAGAGCCGGGGGCGCTCACCACCAGGGAGTTCAGCGCCGGAGGCGCTCAAATCAAGCCATTTCAGAGTCGGGGGCGCTCAAGTTTTCTGCTGCGATGTCTTCTGGTAGATCGGCCATAACTTTTGATCTGGGAGGAGTTACGGGGCCTGCCACCCGTCAAATCGAAGATCACGACGAGCTCTACAACTTTAATTCTTTGAGGTTTGAGAGATAAGGTCCGGATGAAGGTCGAAATTGAGCTGGAGTGACTGCTGTGTAATTTACAACTCCAAACGATGCCCGAATTATTTTTCCTTGCTTTACCATGCCGATCATTGCTCACTTTTGCTTCCCTTTCCACATGCCTTAGCTCTTTTGCTCCCATCCACCATGCTCCATGTATGCCATGCCAATACGCCCTCCTTTTTAACCAGAACGCCACCGAGTGAGTTCCCGAACATGAAATCTACAAGAAGAGAAGAAATGCATGAAAAGCAACTAAAACAACTGAGATTAAGCAACAATTATAGTAAGTTAGTATCCAATAAGTACATATAAAATCTACTTATCATCAATTCGCCCCGGCGAATTTACTAGTACAATAAATTTGCCCCGGCGGATTTAGCGGAAAAAAAGAAATCTGTTTTGCTTCAGGCCAGGGAATTTCAAGAAGTTATAATTGTAATTGGATTGTTATTTTTTAGAGTATTAGGATATTATCTTAGGAATATAAATACATGTTATTAGTTAGATATTGAGGTACTAAGTTATCATCTACTTCAGAATTCAAACCCTACTTTTGCAAGATTAAAGGCATGTCAAGCTAAATTCTCTATTCTAGTTCTAAGGGATGTTGAACCTTCTTTATAATTAATGGTTTAATCAAGTTATTTTATTTATTCTTTCTTGTATGAAATTCATTCTTGATAGTCTGATTTAATTGTTGAATGCTATTTGGCTTAATTGATTTGATTTCTGTAGAATTGAATTGGTTAACTAATATCATATGCTAGATTAAGGAATAGTATTATGTGTAATTGATATTGTTCCTACTCACAAGTAGTAATTAGTAATGCATGATTGTGAATAAATTTTTGAGTATGACTAAGATTATTAGAAGACAAGTTAAATAATCCGAGCTTTGTATGATTGTTGCTTGTAATAGTCTAAATTCTCTAGTTCTTAATGCTACTATTATATTAAATCTAGATAGCTTGTTCTAGATTGTATGATAGTTAGAATCTTGTGAAGAGCTTATTTTATTGAGTGATAATCTAAGGGAAATTTCGGATAACAAAGCTTATTGTTATCTAGGACTATTAGTTTCATTGAAGGATAACTATTGTTATACTTGATTACTTCATTATTATAAAAATGTGATACTGAACTGAAGAACTGGAGTTTGTAATTCATTGGTTATTCTTATTAATTATTTTATATTACATTAGTTGGTTTAATTCAATTCAAAACCACCAAATTATATTCAGCAGTATTAGAAAACATTAGGATAAATAAAAGACAATTCACTCTCTATGAGATCGACCATTGCTTGTCACTATATTGATTTCTGTGTTAGTAGAGTAGAATTAAGGTATTAATTTTAGAATGTAAAGACAGCTTCCAACAATTGTGGGTTCAGTCACGGAGGCTCGGCCGATTCAGACATCGTGGATCCTTTATGTGGATGGGTCTTCGACTTCGGATGTCAGTGGAGTTGAGGTTATTTTGACAAGTCCGGAGGGATTCAAGGTTCAACAAGTCATATGCTTTCGGTTTAAGGCGACTAATAACGAAGCGGAGTATGAGGCCATATTAGCTGGATTACGGTTGGCTCGAAGCTTGGAGGTTCAGCGTTTGGTTATCTTTAGTGATTCTCAGCTGCTTGTCAAGCAGATTTTGGGGGAATACGAGGCTCGGGGGGCAAGGATGACCAAGTACTTAGCTGAGGTCAAGGATCGACTCCACTACTTCAGCTTATATAGTTTTCAGGGTGTGGATCGTTCGGATAATACCGTGGCCGATGCCTTAGCCAGATTGGCCACGACAGAGGTAAGTTCCTTTAGTGGTTTAGTGTACTTAGAAGTTCTTGATGTTTCAAGTGTCCATAAGGCAGAGGTAATAGAAATGATGGACTATTGGCTCATGCCTTACATAGAGTATTTGAGTGACAGAATTCTGCCCTTGGATCGGGTGTTGGCTAAGAAGATCAAGCATATGAGTTACTTCATCTTGATCGATGGAGATCTATACCGAAGAGCTTTTTCTTCACTGTTATTGAAGTATTTGGTGCCTTCCGAAATGACATACGTCCTTTGGGAAATACATGATGGGATCTATGGGGACCACATAGGGGCTAAGGCATTAGCGTACAAGGTATTGAGACAGGGGTACTACTGGCTGACACTGTTCCAAGAAGCTAAAGATTATGTGAGGAAGTGTTCCAAGTGTTAGTTAAATAGTCCCGTTCCACATCAGTCGCCCGAAGAGCTGTTATCGGTTGTATCGTCGATCCTATTTACTGTCTAGGGAATTGATATTTTGGGCCCACTACCAAAGACTAAAGGACGGATGAGTTTCGTTATAGTAGCTATCGACTATATGACTAAGTGGGTGGAGGCAAAACCTCTTTGGATGATCACAGAGCAGGAATGTTTAAAGTTCTTTAAAGAATTCGTTATATTTTGGTTCGGTATCCCAATGGTTTTGGTGTCGGATAATGGGAGGCAGTTTGTGGGAACTAAATTTGAAGAATTTTTGAAAGATTTAAACATTCAGCATCAAAAAACTTCAGTTGTGCATCCTCAGTCCACTGGTCAGGTGGAGGTGACGAATCAAACCTTACATAACGGGATCAAGAGAAGTTTGGATGAAGCTAAATGATTGTGGCCCGAAGAGTTGCTTAGTGTTTTAATGGCGTATCAAACTACTCCAAGGACGATAACAGCCGATTCGCCGTTCAGATTGGCTTATAGGACCGATGCCCTTGTTTCGATGGAGATTGAGGCTCTTTCGCTTCGGGTCAGTCAATATAAGGAATTGTACAATGATGAGGGGCTTCATCTTAATTTGGATATGTTAGATGAGGTTCGAGAGTCTGCACTAGTAAGGTTGGCTATCTATCAGCGTAGGACTGCTCGACATTATAACCGAGGCGTTAATCTAAGGAGGTTTGAGGTTGGTGACTTGGTACTTCGAGAGGCCAAAACATCTACTCCCCAGAACACAGGAAAACTCATGCCTAATTGGGAGGGTCCTTATGAAGTCATTGAAGTGCCGAAGCTAGGTACTTATCGGCTTTGGGCAATAGATGGTTCTAACATTAAAAATACTTGGCATGGGGGTAGGCTTCGCAAGTACTATCAATAACTAGTGTTTTCTCATTCTTACAATCTTGTAATTTCATCAGTCTATTAATAAAAGTAGACAATTTATTTGTGCAAAAGATATTTTCATTCATTTTATTTCATTGTACATGTGGAGTTCTTTACTTTGAAATAAAAATAAAAATATACAATCAATTAGTGTTTGGTTGAGGGATCGTCTTTGGCTTTTGATTCTTCATTAGAAGAGTCGAGGATTTTGGTATCAAGGCCGACTGCCAGTATCTTTGTCCTTGCTTTCTATTTGTGGCTTTGATAACCTTTGGAGAATTAGATTATGATATGTTTGGTTAGCTTCGGCGATTCTTTATATTCATTTATTATCTGTAGCTTAAACTCTTCGTTCATTGGAGGACCCTGCCTTTTAAGCTCGGTGTATTCCTTCTCTAAGGCATCACCGACTCTCACCAGTTCCATTATTTTGGAGTGCATTTCCTTCACCCGATCCTGAAGAATTGATATTGCTTTCTTTTGATCTTCATTGTTTTCCTTTAGCAATATCCTTTCTTCTAGGAGACTTTTATTTTTCTCATCGAGGCAATGAACTCTCGTTGTAAGATCTTTATTTGGTGTCAGGATTCTTATGTTTGGCTTTGGGTTTCAGAGAGTTGTCTTCTTGTGCCGGCTTATTGGTCTTTCTCTTTCTTAAGGTCCGATGTTAGGGATCGGACATCAGCCTGAAGTAGCTCGACCTTGGTTTCAGTTTCCTTTCCTTCAAAGTTATCCATGATAAATAGGGTAAGGTTCGAGCAAGAATGACAATGGCCTGAAATGGAAAATACCTGGGTTAAAATCGGGTAGTGATGATAATGAATGATATAAGTGCATTGAAGGTGGATGTATATACCTAAGACTGGTACTTAGCGTATTCATCAATGAGTTATTGGGGAGTGTAATTTTTAAACCGGTTGTCGTCATTGGAGAGGGAAAATGGTTAAGGAGTTCATAGGGGATATCTTCAGTTGAACCTTCGGGCCATAGTGTCTTTGTGGCAAGTTTCTCTTGTGTCTGTGTAGATGTGGAGGGGGGTTCGGTTGATTGGTTGATGGTTGTTGGTTATGGTTGAGGCAGGGGGTGGTCTTGTGTAGCTTTTTGGTGAGGGGTTTAAGGAGGCCTTCTTCGGTTTCTTCTGTATCTTTGGGGTTGGCTTCAGATTGGATTTGTTAGCATGGTTCAGAAGCTGGAATTGGGGAAGGAGGTTTGGTGGGTGCCTTTACCAATTGTTGTCTTTTTCTTCTCATTAGGGCCACCTTTTCTGTTCTAGTCATCTCTAGGGTATTCTTCTTGGTTGGTTGGGGTATGGGGATGGCTGATATTGGTTATATGGCCAACAGTGGTTCACTTTCTTAGTTTGGGTGTGAAGTGGTTTTGGTGATCGTTACGGTTTCGGGGTTCGTGTCGGTTTGTGAAGTAGGAGTTGGAGGTTTTTCGATGGAGATTTTGGTTAAGGGGACTGTTTCGATCTCGGGCGTCTCTTCGGTGACTGGTTTAGGGATGGGTTTGGTTATTCAAGGTATTTGGAAGCTGGGTTCCCCGAGGGACTCTGGTTTGTAAATTGTTACTGCACATATAAGATGAGATTTGTTAGACGATAAGAGATTATCATGAACTGATAATAGAAGTGCGGGTCGGAACTTACATCCATGTTGATAGAGCTAGGCGGGGTCAATTGATGCCCTTCATCTTCTTGTAGAATTCCTTGAACTCATCTATGCGCTTCCTTGGGAAGCAAGTTTGATAAGTGCAGAATATTTATTTATTTTGATTCCTTTATATTTAGTTTTATTACATGTTTTATGTGTATATGAGCTTATTAAGGTATTTATTGATTTCAGGAAGAATTAGAGCTGAAAAGAAGAAAGAGAAAAAATTGTAACTTGCTGCATGGTTGGCACGACAACGTCGTTAGTAAGCCAAAACATGGCACGCTAGTACGATGCCCAGAGCCAAGAAGAGTTCTTGTATGCTTGGCACGACAGCGCCAAGGCCAAAACATATTCGGGTGAGACAACACTAGTCATACAGAACTTGAGGAATTTCCCTGGAAGGGAGGCGCGACAGAGCCAGGTCTGGAGGATTTCTAGCTTTTGTAATTTTGAAGAATTCTATTGCAACTAGGATTGTAATTCTTAAAGCTTTATGATTTTATATTAGGATTATAAATAGACATTCTTAGTTAGGTTTTACAGACTCTTAGCTATCAATTGTGAACCCTAGTTTTGGAGATTAAAGATTGAAGGCATGTCAAGCTAAGTTTTTTATTTCAGTTCTAAGGGATGTTGAACCTTATTTATAATTAATTGTTTAATTGAGTTATATATTATTTATTTGTTTTGATTGATTTAATAATGGCCACTTAATTTGACCAAGATTTTGTCATATACTAGATTAAGATATAGTATTAAGCAAACGATATTGTATCTGATCATAAGTAGCGATTAGTGATACATGATTGTGGTTAAGCTTTTAAGTATTACTAAGATTATCAGAAGGCAAGTTAAATAATCCCTGATTGTGTGATTGTTTCTTAGAATAACCTAATTGCTTAATTCTTAATGCTGATGTTTTATTAAATCTAGACTGATAGTTCTAGGTTGTATGATAGTTATACTCTAATAACGCGATTGTTACATTAGATTTAGAACCTAAGAGGAATTTCGGATAATTAGCGATTGTGGTTATCTAAGGTTGTTAATTTCATTGAAGGATAAATAGTGTCATACTTGGTTATTTTATTATTATGAAAAGGGGATACTGAACTGAAGAACTGGAGCTTTTAATTCATTGGTATTTCTTCTTAGTTAAATTCTGTTTTCATTAATTAGTTATTTAAACTCAAACCCCCCATCTTATTTACTGTTAGAAATATTAGGATAAATATATGACAATATCACTTTCTATGGGATCGATCTTTGCTTATCACTATACTGAATTTAATGTTCATAGAGTAGAAGTAAGGTTTTTATTTTAGAGTGTTAACGATAGCTTTCGAAGCAAGTTACTTTGACAATGGGGTCATCGGGGTGGACCAGTTCGGGAGAATTTGGAGATCGGTGCCCTTGACAAAAATTCATTGGGAATGCCATCCCTTGTTAGGATGGGGTCTTCATACAGGTGGATTTGCCAAGTTATTTGTTTAGTTGATGGAGGGCCGATTCTTTGGAGTGGCCGACACTAAACAAGACGAAGAAGAAGTCCAACCCAAGTGTGATTTTGTGTTCGTGGTAGAATGCTATAATGCATATAAGGTGAAGATAGGAGTTCAACACAAGTTGTACGAATTTGATGCCAACAAGACTAAGAAAAGAGGAGATGAAATCATGTAAGGGGAATCAGACCCCGTATTTCAAGGCCTAGATGGGGACGACAATCCATTCCCCGTTTGGTCGCCAGTACATCCTTTCGGATAGGTTTGGGGCTCGAAGTTTGTATTCATTTGGGATTTTGAATTGTTGATGGATGTCGGATAGTTGGTGGTTTTGAATGGCAGATCTGGTGTTTATGTGGGTGAAGGCTTTTTCAGATGAATAGTGATTTTGGATCATCATTTCTAGGAGTTCAGTGGGGCTAGTGTGGGAGTCAAATTGCTTGGCGGTGATGGGATTGGTGTGGTGGTGGCGGTTGATGGTCAAACTTGTATTTCGACAGGAATTAGGTCAGTGGTTGTGATACTGTTGGGATTAGTTGTACTGGAGGATTGTGTGGTGGAGGTGTGGGTCTGGTTGTTAGTACCAGCCATCGTTGATTGGAGGAATAAAAGGGGAAGTAGTGGTTTGGCTAGTGAAGACGATTGTAGCGAAGAAGGGGAAATCGTTTTAGAGTTCTGAGAGGGAGTTTCCAAATCTGAGATTGAAATGTGGAGGTTGATTTTGGGATTTGAGGCTTTTGAAATAACTGATAGTTTTGGCACGTTTTACAGGGTAAGACGCAGTAATGATAGCGATGGGTCCTGCATGACACGTGGGTGAGGGGGAGATATTTTGACTTTGGTATCCGTACTAAGATTAATTGTACTTTTTGTACTTTCTTATTTTTAAAATAAGAGAATGGGAGCAATGTTGGGACATAGTTCTGTGGGTCCCAGGTGATTCGATGGGCCCCGTCCCATGTGAAGGATTTTTTCTCACGTGGCAGTATATTTCAGTTAAAAAGCTTGGGTGTCAAAGAATCTTCAATCCTGATTTTATCCAACTTCTAATTCTTAAGGACACAGTCAGAATTAGTTTCGACTTCCTTTTTTTTTTTTTTAAGAAGACCTATTATGGTAACTACCATAGTGAGGACTCCTGATCCAATTCAAGGACAGAGCGATAAAGGTAGTGCGATTAACTATAAATACATGGTTATACCCTAATTCACAGGTAATGTCACTTTGAGTATTAAAGTTTTAAGCCTTCATTGTTAACCAATTTTTTAGTCTGTACTTATTCTCATATCAGAACTATCCCTCGGCGATCCCGGCCATCAGTCTTTTCAATGTGATTTCGTTTTTGTGCATGATTTAGCGCGTAATTTGATAATTGGACGCGTGGGCAAATTTTAGAGTTAACATATGCTATACGATAAAGCCCTCAGCGCAAAAGGAACAAGCTAGCTGACTTCGTTTTAACATGACATAACCACGCTCATATAAGAGCAAAATTTTCTACTATGACTAAATACTGGCGGAATGACCAAATTCTGACTGCGGAACCAAGTAGGTGTTTATATGGGAAAACAAGAATGGAAGACCAAGACTTGTATGTAGTCTACTAATATTTATGAGTAGAACCAAAAAATTCTTACTTCTTAGGGGTCATTTCCATCGACACACACATGGTATGATTGCTATGGTTGATCCATGCTACAATTTACACAATTTTGATAATAAATAAATAAGTAAATAAAAGAAATAAGTGAAAGAAGAAGGCAAATACCGGACATAAGAAAGATGGAAGACTACATTGAATAGAAAGCAACTATCTTAGGCTAATAGATACATGAGATATATACTATTTCCTCTGTCCAAATTAAATACCCAATTTTATTTTATTTTTAAGTTAAATTAATTAATTTTAGAATTAATACTCCCCCGTCCAAGTACATGTTACATCATGTATGTATATTAATTATGTGCATGGTATTTGAAAGTTCATGAATATGTTATTACTCCGAGTTCATAAATATGTTAGTACTCCAAGGCTATGTTTGTTTGCAAGGATTACACTTGGGATAGGACTATTAATCCCAAGTGTCTTGTTTGTTTTTAAATTTGAGCCAAGGATTATAAAATAGCTTAAGATGAGGAATTATTTAATACCATGTCTAGCTAGATATTATAATCTCATCATGAAGGATTAAAACATAACATGAGATTATTTTAAGTTATCCCATGAAAAACAAACATGTGATTAGGACTATTTAATCCTAGGATTAATAATCTTGGAATTATAATTCATGAGATTATAATCCTTGCAAACAAACATGACCCAAGTACATGGCACATGTATGCAATTAATTAAGTGCATGGTATTTGCAAGTTTCACCATTTGCAACTTTTGAATTTGAAGTAAGTTCTGGTAGTCTTATTCTATCAAAATCAATTTTCTCTCATAAAATTGATAACAATGTGGCTTTTTCTTTGATTGATAAAAAAAATTATTTGGCAGTTCTGCGCATTGTTAATTCCCAAATTTGAATTGCTGGACTCATTTTTTTCAACTATAAATGGGGTTTTCACTATTATTTGGATATTATCAAAATTTATATTTTAATTTATTCATAATCTTAATTTCTTTCCAGTTACGTCTCTATTTTCCGTCACCAAAATTTGCAAAAGTGGTCATCGACAAATATTTGCCCAAACAACGAATAATTTTGCTAAGGTCTTCTCTCTCTGATTTTTTTTTCTTTTTTTTCGGTGCATAGGAGTGCCTTTTTTTTGGTGCAAAGGAGGGCAAAAGGCTAAATTACTAAGGTCTTCTCTATATCACGTTTCATCCACCAATTGATCACACTTGCAAGACTTTTTAGTGCAAATCGAGATGCTACTAAGATTATTGGGATTACACAAGATGTCACGCATATTTGTGAACCACCGAAAAATTATTGTTTATGCCTTGATGTTATAGCAATGTGTGCTAAGTTCTCTTTTAATCTCAGGAGAGTTGATCATGTTCTATAGTCTTGTATTATTTTACTTTTTAGTTTTACAACTGCATGGATGTTATATCAAGTGAAAACTCGTTTCCCAACGTTTCTCTTGTGGGAGTATCGGAGAATGTAATAATGATTGGTTATTGTTGGAAATTAATTCCATACAAACCAAAACATAAAATAAAGGGAGAAAAACAATACAATATTTAATATAAAAAATTCTTAAAATGAAAAATTACTGGTCAAACTCTGAATTTTCACTATATCAATATAATGAGTTTACAATAATCTTCTAAAGTTTAACGCTTTAAAACTTGAGGTTACACAATGTCACGATACAACTTTTTGTACAGATGAAAAGTTGTAAAATCCTTCCATACACAATACAACTTTTTTTTTACACGAAATATAAAAGCTGCAAAAACACTCTCTCTCACACAAACACAAAACCCACTCACACTCTCCCTTAACTCTTTGGATGTTAGATGACTTTTGGTTGTACTACACTTCAGCAACTAAACAAAAGACTATTTATAGAGTACCTACAAATCTCCTTTTCCTATTCAAAATATTACATTTCAAAAATAATACTAATACCAAAAATAGATTCTTTCTCATAATATGACTCTAGCATATAATAAATATCTTATTAAAAATAGGACACCTTCTTTTCAATAATAGCAATTCTTTCTAAATAAGATTCGAGGCATATCCCAACAACTTCTCCCTTAACTCAAATCCTCAAATACTTCAATTTCATGTTTGAATAGGATTTGAGGAGTATCTCAACAATTCCTCTCTCGACTTGAATCTGCAAACACTTCAACTTCATCATTGTCACCATTATTGTAGCCGCTATCATCCACATCATCCGTGTCATATGCATTATTTGCATAATTCACATCATCCATAACATTTGCACTATCCGCATCATCTGCGTCATCTACAACATTCGTATCATCCACATCTACCATGTTATCAGCATCATAGTCACCATCATCATCTTCTTCTTTAACAATATCATTTTCTTCAATAGCATTATCATCATCATGCTTTCATCTTCATCAACATCTTCATCATCTACCAACTTCAACAGTGATCCTCCGTAACTGCAAAATCACTTATTCATCCTCATCAAGATGAAACTCAAATCAAGTCATTCATTCTTGATCACTCTCTTTATTTGTCACACTAATGCGATAAATTCCCCTACACTTTGAATCCAATTAACCTAGTTTATGATACCACTTGTTGAGAATATTCGACCTATATATGCTCATCTAAAATCACATCCACTACAAGAAAAAAGTCTAATTGCAACCACTTATCAACGACCGATACCGGTCGCAGATACCCATCAGTGACCAAATGTGATCGCTGATAGTGGTCGCATATAATCTGGTCGCTGGTTGGACATCAGTGACCACTATTAGCGACCGCCCAATCAGCCACCGACTTGTAGTGACCGCTGTCATCGCTAAGCTGAGTCACGACATGTTAGGTTTTAGGGGGTGACGTAGACCATGTTGACACGTGACAACGACCACCATTAGCGACCGCATGCGGTTGCTAATACCCAAATGCCATCAGCGGTCGCTGAAAGTTATTAGCGACCACATGCGGGTTTTTTTGGCCTATTTTGTGAATTTCTCAAAAAAACTGTACCTGTTTTGTACCTGCTTTATATCCCAACACACAACACTCAATATATACATCCATATAAACATCCATCCATACTTTATATCTGAACACATGCACAACAATATATATAAGCATCCATCAATATTTAAACACATAAACCAACACAATATAAACTATATAAACATTAATAAACTAATATGAACTAAATAAATATATACAAATGCCATCTTTAACTAACATACACTTGTCTAAAAAATGAATATAAAAGCACAAGGCTTAAAATATGTAGAAAACAAAGCCTAGCTCTGCATGCATCATCGCCCAAATTAGTACGACCCTGTAATTAATAAACGAATAAAACATGTTACATATAGAATATATATGTTGATACTAGTATGGCTTATACAAAGCAAACCGAGATAAAGCTAAACAATAGAAATTATTTAAACATAAGTAAGATTATTTTGACTTGAGCATATGTACTAAGATTACCTCATCGCCACCCTCGTCGCCACCCTAATCGCTAAAATCGTGTCGTGCTACTGCCAATGCCTCTCCTAACTCATCAGGACTCAGAGACTACAGATGCCTGCCTAGTATGTGAAGAAGATCATGATCTCGACTGATCGCTCTCACACAGTCAAGTAGACCATCGCGAGTGGCCACATACACATCCAGCCAATGGATAAGCTGACCCTGAGACTGAGCCTCCTACAAAACATGCTCTCATATTAATATGTAAACATGTGATATTCTACAAACCATGACTGCTAACATAAAAAATAATTAAACTAACAAATTTGCTATCATACGTACCCTGGTAGCAATATGCTGCAACTATGAAATACTGCCGCCCCTGTAGGTGCCTTTTTCTTTGTCACCTTCAGGTGCACCTGAGGCTCTGTTCGAGGCAGCAATCTTGCGTCTTTTGACCCAACTCTCAGCTCTCTACTGGTCATACATCTCAGCCCATATAGGTTGTGCGCACCACCTGGAGTTATACTCATGCATGGACTGCTCACCTTGTCCTGGATGGCCCATCTCTGCATTATGCAGGGCTTTCTGTCTTTCTTTGTTCAAATTGTCTTTGGTTCTGACGGCGCATTTCTGCTAGAACACTGTCTGAATAACTGATGTCTGCGCGTCGTCCCACCTATACCTCTTCTGCAAATAAACAGCAATAATATTAAAACGGTGATATTAACATAATCCAACGCTACTATATAAACAATATTAGTTCATTAATTATATTATATGTCAGAAATAAAAAAAATTACTTGAAATTCTACCCAAACTGCATCCTTGTAGGCAAGAGGTGTGCTCGCCCACGTAATCACTGGTGTAGGCCAGTTATGCAAACAAAGTTATGAAATGCACTTGACAATCTTGCTATCTTATTCATCCTCATCAAGATGAAACTCAAATCAAGTCATTCATTCTTGATCACTTTCTTTATTTGTCACACTAATGCGATAAATTCTCTCTGTCTGCTGGATGAAGAACTGGACTGATAAAGCCATCTAGAGGCAGCCGCAGATTGATCTGCGGCTGGCCTCGATTTCTCTGAGCCCACCGCGCACTTCAGCCGTCCGCCGCGCACTCAATTATTTTAATCGTTTGGTCGTACCTTGATTCTTGTGTCGTATCGCTGATTTTTGCTGAAAGGCCTGTATTTTGCAGTCCGGGAACCGCTGGGAAACATGCCATATCATTCAGGAATGCTCGTTGTCGTGTCGGCTTTGATCGCAAGTCGCTGTGGTGGCTTTGAGTGTTCACACTTGTCCGTCCTTTGCTCTCGCAGGCCGGTTCATTTGACGATTTTGTCCTCCTGTCAGGGTTAGTATAGGAAGTGCAAAATTTGGGTGTCTACAGCTGCCCCTCTTTATCATGTTTATGAAATGAACAGGATTAAAGAAATAGACACCCGATACATGAATGACAGTGCACAAGAATGACAATACATACATGATGCAACACATACAACTTATGATGCAACGCAAGATGTAAAGCATGCAAAACTTTCGTAACGGTGTCAATGCATCAATGCAATCGAAATTTTTTGTGAGCATTGACCTCAATCGGACTCAATTATTGATCGCATCGTCGGTGTCTCACAACCGTCGGGTCTCGTATCCAATCGGTCGTCTCGTTTGCACCGGATCTCGTATCCGGTTGCTTGTCTTGTGATCATCGGGTCTCGTATCTGGTTGATCGTCTTGTCGGGGCCGGGTATCGTCACCGGTCACCCATCTCGTAACCACCGGGTATCGTTGCCAGTTGGTTGTCTTGTCAAGGCTGGGTATTGTCGCCGGTCACCCATCTCGTAACCGCTGGGTATCGTCGTCGGTCGATTGTCTTGTCGGGGCCGAGTATCGTCGCCGGTCACCCATCTCGTAACCGCCGGGTATCGTCGCCGGTCGATTATCTTGTCGGGGCCGGGTATCGTCGCCGGTCACCCATCTCGTAACCGCCGGGTATCGTCACCGGTTGGTTGTCTTGTCAGGGCCGGGTATCGTCGCCGGTCACCCATCTCGTAACCGCCGGGTATCGTCGCCGGTCGATTGTCTTGTCGGGGCCGGGTATCGTCGCCGGTCACCCATCTCGTAACCGCCGGGTATCGTCGCCGGTCGATCGTCTTGTCGGGGCCGGGTTTCGTCGCCGGTCACCCATCTCGTAATCACCGGTTATCGTCGCCGGTCGATCGTCTTGTCGGGGCCGGGTTTCGTCGCCGGTCACCCCTCTCGTAACCTCGGGTATCGTCGCTGGTCACCCATTTCGTAACCGCCGGGTATCGTCACCGGTCGATTGTCTTGTCGGGGCCGGGTATCATTGCCGGTCACCCATCTCGTAATCGCCGGTTATCGTCGCCGGTCGATCGTCTTGTCGGGGCCGGGTTTCGTCGCCGGTCACCCATCTCGTAATCGCCGGTTATCGTCGCCGGTCGATCGTCTTGTCGGGGCCGGGTTTCGTCGCCGGTCACCCATCTCGTAATCGCCGGTTATCGTCGCCGTTCGATCGTCTGGATCTCAACCCTTCCCAGGGGTTTGGTTGTTTGGATCTCAGCCCTTCCCAGGGTGTTAGTTGTTTGGATCTCAACCCTTCTCAGGGTGTTAGTTGTTTGGATCTCAGCCCTTCCCAGGGTGTTAGTGTTTGGATATCAGCCCTTCCCAAGGTGTTAGTTGTTTGGATCTCAACCTTTCCCAAGGTGTTAGTGTTTGGATCTCAGCCCTTCCCAGGGTGTTAGTGTTTGGATCTTAGCCCTTCCCAGGGTGTTAGTTGTTTGGATCTCAGCCCTTCCCAAGGTGTTAGTGTTTGGATCTCAGCCCTTCCCAGGGTGTTAGTGTTTGGATCTCAGCCCTTCCCAGGGTGTTAGTTGTTTGGATCTCAGCCCTTCCCAGGGTGTTAGTGTTTGGATCTCAGCCCTTCCCAGGGTGCTCACCATCTTGTTGTGGTTTGCTTGGATGCCTTCCCAGGTTCACTCACCACCTTGTTGTGGTTTGCTTGGATGCCTTCCCAAGTTTGCTCACCACCTTGTTGTGGTTTGCTTGGATGCCTTCCCAGGCTTGCTCACCACCTTGTTGTGGCTTGCTTGGATGCCTTCCCAGGTTCACTCCTTGTTTGGATACCAGCCCTTCCCAGGGATCATTGATTGTTTGGATACCAGCCCTTCCCAGGGGTCGTTGATTGGTTAGATACCAGCCCTTCCCAAGGGTCATTGATTGGTTGGATACCAGCCCTTCCCAGGGGTCATTGATTGGTTGGATACCAGCCCTTCCCAGGGGTCATTGATTGTTTGGATACCAGCCCTTCCCAGGGATCAGTGATTGTTTTGGATACCAGCCCTTCCCAGGGATCATTGATTGGTTGGATACCAGCCCTTCCCAGGAGTCATTAATTGGATTTGAGTGATTTTTTTGAAATGGGATGTGTGATCGGCTTCATGTCCTGGATCTCCCACCAACATCGTCCACGTACCATGCCGCAAAAGCCATCATAGTCTGATCATTCGTGAGGTTGAAAGCGACGTGCTTGTACTTTCCTGAAGATTTTCATTTTGATCGTACATGTATGCATGAAAAAGATGTTATGCATGATCCGGCAGATATGTTATGGACAGATGCATGTGCACAACATATGTTTTAGATAGAAATGACCCATGTTCAGTCAAATGATACGATTCGACAGTCGTCGTCGTTTGCCAACATTTGATTGGATCACGCCTCGTCGTGTAGTGTAGTTTCTAGACTTCAACATTGGTTTGGTACTCTGCATTCGCTGCTCTTGGTCGTCTTCATTTCATCGATTTGAGGCAGTCTGTTTCGCTCTCTGTGATGACCGACAGCTATGTTGGGCTCCTTGGCCTTTTGATCATTCCTGACGGCCGATATGCTGTTGTCCCGCATTATATCATCCTTGTATATGCTCATGCACGTGGATCGTTTGGGTGTCGAGGCAGTGATAGTCAGGATTGGGGAGAGGCCCAATGATGAGAAGTTCTGTACAGCCTCAGCTTCCTTCTATTTCACGATTCTTAACTGCCCCTGCCTTGGCGCGTGTCGCTACCAAGAATTTCTATCGAAAACTCGCGATGTTGACCGTGCTGAGTTATCCATAGCTCTGCAAGATCCTGCATATCAGATGACTAACAAATGCCAAAACTTGAATGCTCGGGCCATTAGTGTTAGTTCAACACAAAGATATTATAATCTCGACAAAAGAGTAAATGCAGTTAAAGCACATGAAATTGAATATCTGTTGATCGCACAATCTAGCAAGTTGTGAACCGTGAATGTACCAGATTGGAAGTTATTTTCACTCCCTCGTGAGTTAATGATTTTCTATTTAACGAGTTATGAAATCGTAAGAATACCTTCAAGCATTCATGGTCATTGTACGTGAGTACGGTCGAATTCAAAAGAACTACCTCCCCTCGTCAAAGGTATTCTGTCTCCATTCTCGACAACGTTCTTAGCAGGATTGACGTCATATGATACATTCAGTAGGGGTTTCTCTTTCATGACCTTTTGTTTAAGGCCGAGAGTCTTTTTCCATATTATCTTTTCTCTTTATCAGCCCACTTCACTTGTCTCGTTTTCTTAGGCTATTCAAAGTTACCCATTTAACGAGTTTTGGACCAATGACTCCTAAACCAGACGGATTTGGGGCATTAGGTGTACAGACACCCCTTCGGATTTATTTACTCGAGTAACAAAGGCCACGGTTCGAGACAAGCTGGTGGTCTGCACCATTCATTCTTTGCTTGACCTTGCGCAAGATTTGTTTTCTTAGGCTTGAGTTACCCATGTAGCGAGTGTTAGGCCGGTGACTCCCAAACCAGACGGCTTTAGGGCACCAGATGCAACGACACCCCTTAGGCTTAATTACTCGAGTAGCCCATGCCACGATTCGAATCTGCTCGGGCCTCCTCTACTGTAATGCTCGTTTTCTTAGGCTCTGAGTTACCCATGTAACGAGTGTTGGGTCAGCGACTCCCAAACCAGATGGCTTTAGGGCACCAGGTGTAGAGACACCCCTCGGGCTTAATTACTCGAATAACCCAGGCCACGATTCGAGACATTAGCTTGATAATCATTTATCGTCTGACTTCTTGATATTAGCTTGATAATTATTAACTGTCTGACTACGTGTTAATTGCCATCAACGTCGTCATAGTTTTATACCCCACAGCTGAAAGTTTGTGCAAAATGCAAAGTGAAGGCTGTCACATGAGGTTGATTCTGTCGCAAACGTTGCTTTGAATTAAGGCTTTGTACCCGATCAAAAGGTTGAATAGCCTTCTTCGTCTAATCATACTCACGATCGTGCTCCACGGTTGCTTGTCAGAATTAATCCGATTCCTATCAAGCCAAATAAAATCCCCTTTCACGCGGATCATCGTATCCCGGGAAAACTATGCTTGACAAATGCCAGATGATCGTACCGTTGAAGATTGAATTGACATGAGGTAGCATTTGATGATGATGGTGCATGTTGATGGGATTGTGCATGGGTGCCAATTTGCACGTCATCATTTCCTGGGTAGTGATAAATGCCCCAGTGTTAAGTTGTTTTCCTTGTGATCTCCCCCGTACTGGTTGCATCGGTATCTCGCTGGGCTGACAAAAGATCCGGTCCTTTGACTTGTGGAAAGGTTTGGGGGATTTTTTTTTTTTTAGATCACGGAGTTGTTTAACAGAGTTAGAAATAACGGGCTAGGGAACGCCTTCCCGTCCATTCCTTGTAAGATGAGGGCTCCCCCAGAGAGAATTTTTTTTATCGTGACGGCTCCTTTTAATTTAAAGCGAAATTCCCCATAGCTTCGTCTTGGCAGGGCGCGATCCTTTTGAGGACTAAATCGTTTATTTTAAATTTCTGGGATCGTACCCTCTTGTCGTATGCCCGGGAGATGCGTAAGGGGCTGCCCCTGCAAATGTGCGAACTGAGGTTCGATAGGCAAACAGGGTGAGCGACAATAAATCCCGCCATCCCTGATGATTGGCGGACATTCTTCCCATGATCGTCTTTGTGTTTTATTTTGCAGCCCCCACTGCCCCATTCATTTTGGGCTGGTAAATGACTGAATCAAAATGTTTGATCTTAGATTTGTCGTATATCTCCTCCTTGAGGGCATCGTTCAGATTTCTATAGTCGATGCGACCCCTTACTTCTCCTCCAAGTTGTGGTACTGGGATTCTGTCGGAAAGCCATTCAGGGGAAATAGACACCATGATGATTCCTGCTTTAAACCGCTTGATAATCTCGTCCTTTACTTTCAACCTCCATTCAGGCTTCAACGTTCTCAACTTTTGCTTAATTGGTCGGAACCCTCCTTGATGGGCAGTCGATGTTCTATAACGTCTGTGGACAATCCAATCACGTCGCCACGGGACCAAGCGAACATATCTCCCTACAGGCTCAACAACTCGGCTATTTTTATTTTTATTTTTTTTTTGCGTTCGAATTTGCCCCTACTCCGGGTTCTTTGTGATCATTAGGGGTTCTGATGTTTGATGGCGATGGTTTGGTCTAAGTCGGGTTTGGGTTTATCCTCGACCCCTCCTTTGATCTCGTCAGGCGTATTGTCGATATCTGTCTCGTCCTGCTCAATCCCCATCAGATCGAATTCTAGCTCTATACCAAAATCGTGATCCTCCTTCAAATTTGGCCTATCGCTTGTCAGGCTAGAATGCCTCAAATCGGGGTACCTGACATAAAACAAAAAACATTTCAGCACATGGTCTTCTTTTTGGATAACATGACAACATGACATGAGTGTGCAGGGATTTGAAATAAAACTCAGAATTTTAAAACCCATTGATCTTCTACTGGCCGGGATTCACTGCCATACTCCTAGATTTACCCCTTTCTGGATATCACCTGCTGCACGGTCCAACTGGCCACGGTGAGGTCAAGTAATGGGGCTCATTAGGAGGTGCATGGATCGCATTGGCATGGATCTGGCATTGATGGCATTTCCTGACATGAGCATCGCAGTCAGTTTTCATGGTTAGCCAGTAGTGACCCGTTCACATGATTTTCTTTGCCAAAAATGTTCTGCTCATATGGGCTCTGCACACATCGCCATGTACTTTGTTCATTTGTCTGTGGGCTTCTTCGGCTTCCAGATATCTCAGCAGTCCCGTAGCTAGGTCCCATTTATGCCCTTTGGTGCTGTATATTCCCATGGCCTGTCGGATGACCAATTCGAGTCTCCAACTACTATCATCTTTTTGATTCCCATTCCCAGGGCTAATCTCAGTCCTGGGATGAATCCCTCGTATTCGGCCGTATTGTTGGAGTGGCAGAACTGTAATTTCATGGCTGTCGGCCTCTGCCATTTGGATGGATGAAGTATGCACTTTACGACCTCTTAGTACTGTGCCAGTTATAAGTTGGCAGATGCATGTCAATACTGATGAATGATTATTATTTTTATTCTTTTTTTTTGGTGGTCGAATATGCCCCTACTCCGGGTTCTTTGTGATCGTTATGCCACGCTTTCACGGTTCTCTAATCTTATCCTGCAAAACAAGGTCAGTGTTTGATGACAGGATAGTATTTAGAAGTTTTAGAAAACCTTGGTACGTGGCACGGATTGCCTTCCTGCAAAACCATGTCAGTATTCTCTTTATATGTGCAGGTGATGTAATCACATGATACAGGATATATTTATTATGATGATGACGGTATGACAGTTGTATGCCATTTACATGACATTTGTTTATTCCACTGAACGATAAAAGGGCATGAAGAAGCTTCCCTTTCGTTAGGTTTATCAGAGGCTGACCTACCCTAGGGTTACTCTCACGGGCTTTTCGGCATGAAGGTCCCCAAATCTTCACAATCTACTCGTCTGAATCCTTTCGATTGGAGCGGATTTGGGTGGTGCGTTTCCTGAGCCATCTCCGGGGAGCAGCCCCTTCGAGTCCAGTAATAAGCAACCGACAGGTTCGCCTCAGGAGGAGGTACTCTCTCAACATACATTCACATTCATCGACCTCACCGCATGCAATGATTACTTTGAAGTAAAGCAATTCTATTCAACCATTCATTCATTGGTAAAACACATTCACACAACAACAGGTCAAAATATTGCACGCACACACATTTATGAATTTTAAAGGATAGGACAACATCAAGACTTTGAACGCGGCTTAAGCCCTCTAATGTCCCCAGCAGAGTCGCCAGCTGTCGACGCCGATTTTTGTCCGCTCTCTTTGGTATTATTACCCTTTCCAATTTTAGCCTTTTCATTAGGTGATTTTGGGGAAAAGGTCGGCATTAATGTCAACGGGATTTTGAAATATCGTTTTTTATGATGAGCCAATTAACCAGAGTCGCCAGTTGGTATATTTGAAATGGATGTACCAACTCATCCGATTTTTGTTTTCGTAAATCGCTGGCTCATGTGTGACTCCGAATTAATTGGTCTGCGAACCGAGATTCATAGAGTTCGGGGGCTTGCTTAAGCGAGGGGAAGGTGTTAGGCACCCCCCGCCTTCCGTGAAACACGGTTACTGCAATCTTGATGCTTTTTCTATCCTTTAATTCTTGAATGTGTATGTGTATGGGCGCGTGTGTGTGTGTGCCTATGTGAATGTCGTGGTGAGTTTGCATGAAGAAACCATTTGGGTTTTGATGAAAAGTCGTGCTTTCTTTTGAGAATTCTTTAGAATGTCACTTGGTTTATGCGAGAAAGCTTTATGAGAAAGGTTTGATTTTAATTGTCAAAACTATGAGATTTTCATTAGGTGTCGTTTTGGCAAAACAAGAGTTTTTTTAAACCTTCGTCAAAATAGGAATCGAGATCTATACGTTGCTTTCGTAAATAGCATGATGGGCAAATTCTAGGATCTCTTTAACCCTATGCACAAAGATTTAATAAAACGTTACTTATTTTTATAAAATCATTTTTGTGACGTTTGAAAATGATTTTTTGTCTTTAGCCTTCTCGTTAAATAGGAATCGACATTCATTAGCATTTCCAAATTTTAGCCTCGTGATGCTAATAACCTAGTTTGATTGATTTTATGAAAATCTTATCGTTTAGCTTTGAAATCAATTTCATGTCATAAATCATAATCAAGCATTAAAAATGCGTTGGGGCTACTCATGGGCATGTAAGCCCATCAAAATAACCCCGAACGCCCACAATCGCATACTTTCACTATGATGGGGCCTTAAACCCGATTCTCGCCTTGGCGTCGTTTTAAGGCCCGACGATTACATACTTATAATGAAGACTACATCGTTCCTACTACATATATCAAAAGATGTCCATCATCGGGTTTGGACCACGGGGTCGCGTTCCTAGGCTCACATCCAAAATTGCTACATCGCTATAACGAGCTAAAAGTCATCAAATGGATATCATCGGGCCATTAGGAAGAATTTCGTTCCATTTGGAACCCTCACTAATAGTCCTCAATCCATAGATCCACAACAATATACAAGAAAAACTACATTTCACATAACCCAATTGAAAAGAAGATTAACAAAATGATATAACAAAGATGCTATAAAAGAAGGTTATTTCACCTTGCAAATGACACCACGATGCGTATAAAATTCGTATATTGAATAGTGTAGGAGTTGTATGTTATACAATCTAATCAAAAGAGTTTAATTCCTCTCTTTTTTCTCTCTTTTCTCTCCTTTCCCGAGCTATTTTGCTGCTGTTTTTTCCTCCTTTTTTCTTCAAAAATGCTCTCTCTGTCTGCTGGATGAAGAACTGGACTGATAAAGCCATCTAGAGGCAGCCGCAGATTGATCTGCGGCTGGCCTCGATTTCTCCGCGCCCGCCGCGCACTTCAGTCGTCCGCCGCGCACTCAATTATTTTAATCGTTTGGCCGTAGATCAATCCGTGGCTGGGTTGGCTGATTTTCTCAATTTTCGAGCCGCACTTTGATTCTGGTGTCGTATCGCTGATTTTTGCTGAAAGGCCTGTATTTTGCAGTCCGGGAACCGCTGGGAAACATGCCATATCATTCAGGAATGCTCGTTGTCGTGTCGGCTTTGATCGCAAGTCGCTGTGGTGGCTTTGAGTGTTCGCACTTGTCCATCCTTTGCTCTCGCAGGCCGGTTCATTTGACGATTTTGTCCTCCTGCCAGGGTTAGTATACGAAGTGTAAAATTTGGGTGTCTACAATCTTTAACTAACATACATTTGTCTAAAAAATGAATATAAAAGTACAAGGCTTTAAATATGTAGAAAACAAAGCCTAGCTCTTCATGCATCATCGCCCAAATTAGTACGACCCTGGAATTAACAAACGAATAAAACATGTTACATATAGAATATATATATGTTGATACTGGTATGACTTATACAAAGCAAAGTGAGAGAAAGCTAAACAATAGAAATTATCTAAGCATAAGTAAGACTATTTTGACTTGAACATATGTACTAAGATTACCTCGTCGCCATCCGCGTGTCGTACTGCTGCTGCCACTTCCTCTGCTAACTCATTAGGACTCAGAGACTGCAGATGCCTGCCCAGTATTCGAAGAAGATCACGATCAAGACTAATCGCTCTCACACAGTCAAAAAGAGTATGATAGGCTAGGTGACCCGATGACTGTGTAGACTGGGTAGCAGAGCTGCCTATGCCATTGAAGGTCGGGCATCATCGTTGTCCTTGACTTTTGTCATAATTCTTCTTCACAACCGACCCTCTCTTCCACAATTCCTGATTAATCGACGGACACGGGGTGCCTTCAAGATAACGGTCGTTCATTAAACTCTTATAAGTGTCCTGTCAGCAGGTTAACAATTAAATAGTTACAAATAAATATAAAATGATAAAGAATGACGTAAAAGTTTATAAATATATCAAAGTTATAAAACATTATTACCGCTATCTAGACAGCCTCAGGTAGACCATCACGGGTGGCCACATACACATCCAGCCAATAGATAGGCTGACCCTGGGACTGAGCCTCCTACAAAACATGCTCTCATATTAATATGTAAACATGTGATATTCTAGAAACCATGACTGTTAACATAAAAAATAATTAAACCAACAAATTTGCTATTTATACGTACCCTGGCAGCAATATGTTGCAACTGTGAGATACTGTCGTCCCTGTAGGTGCCTTATGCCTTGTCGCCTTCAAGTGCACCCGAGGCTCTGTTCGAGGTAGCAGTCTTGCATGTCTTAACCCAGCTCTCTACTGGTCACACATCTCAGCCTATATGGGCTGCGCGCACCACCAGGGGATATACTCATGCATGAACTGCTCACCTTGTCCTGGATGGTCCATCTCTGCATTATGCAGGGCTTTCTGTCTTTCTTTATTAAAATTGTCTTTGGTTCTGATTGCGCATTTTTGCTAGAACAATGTCTGAATAACTGATGCATGTGCGTCGTCCCACCTATATCTCTTCTGCAAGTAAAACAACAATAATATTAAAACGGTGATATTAACATAATCCAACGCTACTATATAAACAATATTAGTTCATTAATTATATTATATGTCAAAAATAAAAAAAGTATACTTGAAATTCAACCCAAACTGCGAGAGAGGTGTGCTCGCCCACGTAATCACTAGCGTAGGCCAGTTCTGCAAATAAAGTTGTGAAATACACTTAAGAATCTTGCTATCTTATTCATCCTCATCAAGATGAAACTCAAATCAAGTCATTCATTCTTGATCACTCTCATTATTTGTCACACTAATGCGATAAATTCCCCTACACTTTGAATCCAATTAACTTAGTTCATGAAACCACTTGTTGAGAATATCCGACCTATATATGCTCATCTAAAATTACATCCACTACAAGAAAAAAGTCTATCTGCGACTGCTTATCAGTGATCGATATCGGTCGCAGATACCCATCAGCGACTGAATGTGGTCGTTGATAGTGGTCGCATATAATTTGGTAGCTAGTTAGACATCAGCGACCACTATTAGCGACTGCCCAATCAGCGATCGACTTGTAGTGACCGTTGTCATCGCTAAGCTGAGTCAAGGTATGTCAGGTTTCACGGGGTGATGTGGACCATGTGGACACGTGGCAACGACCACCATCAGCGACCGCATGCGGTTGCTAATACCCAAATGCCATCAGCGGTCGCTGATTCGTATTTCCCAAAAAAATTGTTCCTGGTTTGTACCTACTTTATATCCCAACATGCAATAGTCAATGAGTGATACTAGAGGCACAACCAATTTTTACAAACCTTTTACAAATTGATGAGGTGACACTTCACCTCAGCTTACTCATTCTCTCTCTCTCCTGCGTGTCTCTCTTTCTCTCTCCAAATTTTCTCTCTCTTTCTCTCTCCAAAAAAAAGTTTAATACTCTCACTCATTCCAAATTATAAGGTTATTATTAATTTTTTAAAATTAAAATAAATATTTTTAATTTAAAATTAAAATAATTTATTAAAATTATAAAATAATAAATTTTAAAATTAGTAGTACTTTTTGAATAATTTATAATATTTATCATTATATCGACTAAAATTAATAAAAATTATATTAATTATGAGTTTGAAAATCTACAAGATATCTCCTTTTTATTAATTTTAGTCGATATAATGATAAATATTATAAATTATTCAAAAAATACTACTAATTTTAAAATTTATTATTTTATAAGTTTAATAAAATATTTTAATTGTAAATAAAAAATATTTATTTTAATTTAAAAAAATTAATAATAATCTTATAATTTGGAAGGAGTGAGAGTATTAAACTTTTTTTTGGAGAGAGAAAGAGAGAAAATCTGGAGAGAGAAAAATAGACATGCAGGAGAGAGAGAGAGAGAGAGAATGGGTAAGCTGAGGTGGAGTGCCACCTCAGCAATTTGTAAAAAAAAATTTAAAATTGGTTGTGCCTCTTGCATTATTCATAGTCAATATATACATCCATATAAATATCCATCCATGCTTTATATCTGAACACATGCACAACAATATATATAAGCATGCATCCATATTTAAACACATAAACCAACATAATATAAATTATATAAATATTAAGAAACTAATATGAACTAAATAAATATATACAAATGTCATCTTTAACTAACATACACTTGTCTAAAAAATGAATATAAAAGTACAAGACTTTAAATATGTAAAAAACAAAGTCTAGCTCTTCATGCATCATCGCCCAAATTAGTACGACCCTATAAATAACAAATGAATAAAACATGTTACATATAGAATATATATATATATATATATATATATATATATATATATATATGTTGATACCAGTATGACTTATACAAAGCAAAGCGAGAGAAAGCTAAACAATAGAAATTATTTAAACATAAGTAAGACTATTTTGACTTGAGCATATGTACTAAGATTACCTCATCGAGACCCTCGTTGCCACCCTAATCGCCATCCTCGTGTCGTGCTGCTGCTGCCACTGCCACTGCCTCTGCTAACTCATCGGGACTCAGAGACTATAGATGCTCGCCAGTATGCGAAGAAGATCACGATCTCGACTGATCGCTCTCACACAGTCAGAAGGAGTATGATAGGCTGGGTGAGCCGATGACTGTGTAGACTGGGTAGCAGAGCTGCCTATGCCACTGAAGGTCGGGTGTCGTCGTTGTCCTTGACTTTTGACATAGTTCTTTTTCATAACCGACACTCTCTCCCACAATTCCTGATCAATCGGCGGACGCGGGGTGCCTTCAGGATAACAGTCGTTCATTAAACTCTTATAAGTGTCCTGTCAGCAGGTTAACAATTAAATAATTACAAATAAATATAAAATGATAAAGAATGACATAAAAATTTATAAATATATCAAAGTTATAAAAAAAATATTACCGCTATCTGGACAGCCTTAGGTAGACCATCACGAGTGGCCACATACACATCCAACCAATGGATAGGCTGACCTTGAGACTGAGCCTCCTAAAAAATATGCTCTCATATTAATATGTAAACATGTGATATTCTACAAACCATGACTGTTATCATAAAAAATAATTAAGCCAACAAATTTTCTATTCATACATACCATGGCAGCAATATGTTACAACTGTGAGATAATGCCGCCCCTGTAGGTGCCTTTCGCCTTGTCGCCTTGAGGTGTACCTGAGGCTCTATTCGATGCAGCAGTCTTGCGTCTATTGACCCAGCTCTCAGCTCTCCACTGGTCATACATCTCAGCCCATATAGGTTGCACGCACCATCAGGGGCTATGCTCATGTATAAACTGCTCACCTTGTCTTGGTTGGTCCATCTCTACATTATGCAAGGCTTTCTGTCTTTCTTTTTTCAAATTGTCTTTGGTTCTGACGACGTATTTCTGTTAGAACAATGTCTGAATAACTGATGCCTGCGCATCGTCCCACCTATACCTCTTCTGCAAGTAAAACAACAATAATAATATTAAAACGATGATATTAACATAATCCAACACTACTATATAAACAATATTAGTTCATTAATTATATTATATGTCAGAAATAAAAAATATACTTGAAATTCAGCCCAAATTGCATCCTTGTGGGCGAGAGGTGTGCTCGCCCACGTAATCACTGGTATAGGCCAGTTCTGCAAACAAAGTTGTGAAATGCACTTGACAATCTTGCTATCTGGAAAGTCACTAAAATATACAACAATTTACATTAAAAATAAGTAATTTTAATTTAATATTTAAAGCAATTTACATTAGTATTTCTCTTCGAAACAATGGTAATATAAATTATTATAGATAATAGGTAGTTAATGTACGTGCTGTCTAGAAGAGGTCTAATCTGTATCAGAATACGCTCATTTGGATTAGTTGAGGCCTTCAAGACATGATTAGGCCCCCGACCCAAGCCGTGCTTTCTCTGCGCTGTTTTAGAAGACATCTGTATGCCTAAAAATTGGTGGATGTTATTAGGAGTTATATGACTTTAAATATACGAATAAAATGACAATAATGACATATAATTTGATTCTAAATAATTGACTGATAAGTGATAGGTAATTTTTTTTTATAGTTATTTTATAATTATTATAATCACCAAATAAGAAGGATATGTAATACAAGTAAAACTAAACATACATGTTAATGAAAATCGTTATCTGAGTTAGAATCATTTTGTATATATATTGGAGATTCATAACCATTATCTTTTTCAGATTCAATGTTAGTGTCAGTCAATAACTCTTCCTCCTCAATATCAATGTCATCTAGCACAAGTACTGACTTGGGATTCAATTCATCAGGTTCATCTCCGCCCTCTAACTGGAGTAATTCATTTTTGTCCTCCATATTTATGGTAGGAGGTCTATGAAGCATCTCCTCTTGGTAGAACTCATCGTCTAGTACTTGGACACGACTGCACGTGGGAGTATGAATTACAACTTGCCAATTTGCAGGCGGTCTATCCCTTTTCTTAACAGGACTAGGAGTGTAGTATACTTGTACTATTTAAGTTGGCAACACAAATGGTGCGTTGATGTACATGGACCTATGAAGATCAATATCGACGATTCTATGTCGATCGACACGTATCCCTTTTTCTGAATCAAACTAACGACACTTGAATAAGTTAATATAACCCCCATAAGTACCCTTGTACGACAACTAGATGATTTCCTCCAACTCTCCATAAAAGGCACGACCAAGCTCGTTGTAACAATCTCCATAAACACACACTCCAGTGTTAGTTGTTCTTATACCGCGAGCATATGTCTTTGTATGAAATTGACAGCCATTTATTTTGTAACCATTGCAGCTGACTTGGTCCCTGTCTGGGCCCATAGCTAGGACTTGTACATTTGGAGGAATCATTCCCCCATTAAGAGCCTATAAAAATTCTATTATTAAATTAAATGAATTAATACTTGAACACTATATATGTCGTGCTTAATTAACTTAACTTACTTTGTCCTTTAGCCAAAGTTTAAATCTTTGATCATGATTAACTTGAATATCTTTATCAATGATGCCGAGCTAATTTGCTTTTAACTTATCATCGTATGATCTATACAATTTGATAAACATTAACATATATTAAGATGAGATTGCAGGTTAAGATATATGTCCAATAAATATGAATTTTACACGTATACCTCACAAATTCATCAATCTCCTCGCAATTGTGAAGAATGTAAGTATGTGCAGCATGTAATTCTTGCTTAGAGAGGAATATGCGCTTCCCTTTTCCATAAGTGCGACCTGGTAGACCAAATACAGAAAGCTAACCATTTAGTTCAACAGTGCCTCCATCATCATGTCTCGGGACTCAATTGGCCTTTGTTAAGACTTCGTCGGGAAAATAGTTTGAGACAAATGTAGATATCTCATCGAAACTGTATGCCTCACATATCGACCCCTCGACATAAGCTCTATTCTTCACCTTCCTCTTAAGGTTTCCCATGACCTTTTCGGAAGGATACATCCATCTATATTGAACTGGGCCACCAACACAAGCTTCATAGGGTAGAAGGATTTGCAAATGCTCCATAGAGTCGAAAAAACCAGGTGGGAATATTTTTTTCAAACTTACACGTGATCTCAATGATGTCTTCTCAAGTATAGACATGTCCTTTTCATTTAAAGTTTTTGAACATATGTCTCTGAAGAAACGACTAAGATCAGTCAAAGCATCCCATATTAGTTTATCAAGCAAGTCCCGAAATACTATAGGCATGAGTCTCTCCATGAACACATGACAGTCATGACTCTTCATCCCTTGTAATTTCCCACCTGTAACACACCTTGCAATGTTTGACGCATATCCATCTGGTAGTTTCAGAAACTTTATCCATGTGCACACATCTTCAACCTGCTTTTTGGACAATGTGTACCTTGCATACGGTTTGACCATCTTACCATTAGGAGATTCACAAAGTTCTAATTTAGGATGCTTACAAATATCTTTCATGTCCAACTGTGCCTTATCATTATCTTCCGTCTTGCCCGCAACACTCGTCACGGTGTTAAACACATTGTCAAACACATTCTTCTTAATATGCATCACATCTAGATTATGACGAATCAAATTTGTAGACTAATAAGGCATTTCCCAAAAGATGCTTCTCCGAACCCAATTATGAGATACACCAAACCCATCGCTGATGTCAGAGGTAACAATCTTACCGAATGGGATGACTGATAATTTTATCACACGGTTACGCATCTCCGTCCCCGACAGTCGCAGTGCAGGCATATCATTCTCTACTTTCCCTTTCCTGAAGTTTTCTCTATTTCTTCGAAATGGGTGATCTACCGACAAGAAACAATGATGACAATTAAACCAGCATGACTTTCGACCATTTGATAGATTGAAAGACTTTTTATGCTCCATACAATATGGAGAAGCCAACTTCCCGTGTGTACTCTATCCAGATAACATACCATAAGTAGGAAAGTCACTTATAGTCCACATAACTGCTGCCCTAAGGTTGAAATTTGATTTCGTGGAAACATCCCAAGTCTGTACTCCATCTTCCCACAATACCTTCAACTCGTCTATAAGAGGTCTCAAGTACACATCTAGGTTTTTTCCAATACTCTTGGGATTAGGAATCACAAGTGAAAGAAATATGTATGGTTGTTTCATACACATCCAAGGAGTCAAGTTGTACGGAGTTACAATCACTGGCCAGCAGGAGTACTGAACAACTGTGTGGTCGAACGGGTTGAAACTATCAATGGACAATCCAAGCCTCACATTTCTAGGTTCCAATGCAAACCAAGGATGCGCTAAGTTGAAATCTTTCCAAGCCTTCCCATCTGTGGAATGGTTAAGTTCTCCATCTTTAGCTGGAGATTTCGCATGCCAAGTTATATGTTCAGCTGTTCTTGAAGACATGAACAATCTTTTGAGCCAATATGTAATTGGAAAATACCTTAAAATCTTCAAAGGTATATTTGTCTTTTTTGTAGTCACACCCTCTTTAATAGGCCTGAACCGATCATGCATGCAAAACTTGAACTTTGTTTTATGTTCATTTTCCTTATAAAACAACATGCAATCGTTCGGACATGCATCGATCTTTTGGTATCTAAGACCCAACTTCTTCACCATTTTCTTACAATAGTAGTATCGGGTAATTTTTCACCGTTATGCAACATACTCTTAATGGCCTTTAAGAGCGACTTAAAGCACTCATGGCTCATGTTGTGATCAGCCTTGATGTTAAGTAATGTCGTAACTGCAGACAACGCAGTGTGTTTGGTGCAACCATGCCACAACGGCTCGCTACCCTCGTCTAATAACTTAAAGAACGCTTTGGCATCAGAATTCATAGGTTGCTCTCTGCCTTATTCCCAATCAAAATTCGGCCCTGCAATATCATGAATCATTTCATTTATACGATGGGTACTGCTGCCCGGAATGTGTACTTGTGCGATGCCACTATCTCTTCTCTGCCTATGTGCCTACCAGCATTCTTCGTAATTTTTCATGAATCCAGAAACAAGTAAATGATAGTTTACAATGTCTCTGTCCATATAATTTATATTCTTACACTTCAAACAAGGGCATCTTATCTTGTTCTGACCATTCACACATTCCGGGTGACTATACGTATAATCTAGAAACATTTGACAACCAGTTCTAAATTCAGTTATAGCACCTATCTGGGCACTTGACTTTCGTCTTCTCATCCAACTACGGTCTGAATAGAGGTCCATGATACCACGGTACCTACTGCAGATAAGAATTATTGTATTCCCCTTGTTAGAGATTTATAATTCAGCCCAATGTCATTTGGGATGCATATAAATACATATAGATGTATCTTTATGTAAGCATATGACTTGAGTATACTTGTAAGCATATGACTTCAGCATACTTGTAAGCATATGATTAACATTTAAGCATACTTGTAAACATATGACTTGAGCATACTTATAAGTATATGATTACATTTCAACATACTTGTAAGCTGTTATTGTTTGAGAGTGTTCAAACAACAACACAGCCCCATCTATACATGTTCAAACCATAATGACAAGAATGAACAACTTAATATAATGGATAGGCAACCAAAATCTAATCTCGTCGAAAGATCAAAATGATGGCCCATTGATGCTCCACTCCCTTACAGTTCCCAGTCATGGCCTTCTCTTCCTCTCTATCTATTGGACTGTTACTTCCTTAGTTTTATTACAATGCACTAACAGCTTTGGGGGGTGAAAGAGCGAACTCTATATATATGACTGAGCTCTCTATCTATTGGACTGTTACAATGAACCATGTCATTCACGGTCCAGCTCTATATATAACCATGTCTTATTTTTATTATTTTATATTATTTTATTTAGTATTGAAAAACTAAGTAAATACTACTTAGTTCATTATATTATTTATTTTATTTATTTTGTATTATTTTATTTTATTTGTTTTATTTTATTTTATTTAATATTGAGAAAGTAAGTAAATACTACTTAGTTTATTATATTATTTTTCATTTAATTTAATTTAATTTTGTATTATTTATTTTATTTTATTTGTTTTATTTCATTTTATTTTATTTAATTTTTGTATTATTTTATATTATTTTATTTAGTATTGAAAAAACTAAGTAAATACTACTTAGTGCATTATATTATTTATTTTATTTTATTTTGTATTATATTATTTTATTTGTTTTTATTTAATTTAATTTTTATTATTTTATTTAGTTTTGAGAAACTAAGTAAATACTACTTAGCTCATTATATTATTTTTTATTTAATTTAATTTAATTTTGTATTAATTTATTTTATTTTATTTGTTTTATTTTATTTTATTTTATTTTGTATTATTTTATATTATTTTATTTAGTATTGAAAAACAACTGAAATATTACTTAGTGCATAATATTATTTATTTTATTTTATTTGTGGGGGTCTTTTATTTTCACAATTATAAATAACTACTGCAATTGTTTCATGATTCTTGTGCATGACTATGTCAATATGAGAAGGTAACAGTTAATATAGTTCCTTTCCTAATTCAAGAAGAATGTTCACCTGCAACACTGAGGTAACATAGACTTTAGTTATTGATAATATACCAAGTGTTGGTTGTGTTTTTGTGAAATTAATTTTTTGGCTTGAAATATACTTAAAAGTGTTTGTGCCCAATTATTCTGTATGACTATACTGACACTATATATTTCGGTATCTATTACAAGAGATTATCAGCAATCCAAGTCAATACAACCAATGTAGGACTAGCCCCCATAGTAAATACAATCATAAAAGCTTGTCCTAGACGAAATAAGAGTACTTGAAATGAGGTTTGATTTTGATTTTCTCTAGAACCTGAAGTTAGAAAATTGCTTGAATACCTAATCCCAACAACCAATTTTTTTCCAGATAATAATTCTAAAGAAAATTACAAATCACATTTGAGAAGTCAACACAAGCAAAAAGGAAAATTGGGATCAATCTTCAAACTATAAATAAGCTACAACACAGCAAAAAAAAAAAACAGTTTGATTCAAGAAAGAAGCATACAAATCTGATAACATACATGATAGGAATCAGTGGCTAACAAACGTAAACCAAATTACTTAACATAGAACTAAATCAAGAAACCAAGATCAAATCTTTTCTCGATTCAGTATTTAAACCTTTAAACCCCCCCCCCCCCCCCCCAACACATGCGCAAATCTATGCAACGATTTGGAAACAATCAATAATGCATTTGTGCATCAAATAGCATATGCATGTCAAGATTAATTTGTAACTGGATGCAATTTATGATATATAAATAACCAATCTTGAAAAGAAACGTGCATAATTAGAGAAAAAAGAAATTTATTTTTACCTCTAATTGTTCAGTTTGACTGATTTCAACACATCCGGGGTTACCAATTTGATGCAAGCAATATATAGAGGGAGAGAGTACTCTGAGACTTGCAAGCCACTACACTGTTGTGTCAGTTTTCCAATAAAAATCTATCTGTTCGTCATGTGAGTGTATAAGGACATGAAAATAGTATACTCCGTATTAGTTTGGAAGAACCCCCACAAATAGTATACTCTCTTCCCTCTTGTCCCTCTCTGAGACTCTTCTTTTTCTTTCTTTTCTTCGTCGGTTAGTGGTCGATCGACTGCCTGGTTCTGATTCGATTAAAATTCATCAGCGACTACTTGCGATCGCTGTTTTTAAATGACGTGGATGTATTAGTGACCGCTAGCGGTCGCTGATTGTTAGTGGTCGCAATAAAAATCCCCGCCAACAATTGCGCCAAATTTATTGGCAGTAAAATTCTATCAGCGACCGATCGGCGGTCGCTGATATTAACTAGCGACTAGATTTAAGTTTGGTCGCTAATAGCGGTCACGATTACTAAAATTAGCGACAGGAAAATACGGTCACTGATAGTATTGGTTGCTATTGAAGGTTTTTCTTGTAATGATCTTGACCCAAAAGATTAACTTATTAGGTTTATGGTCCATTAAAGCACATATGTCCTCAGTCTTTCTCCTTATATTCTGATATGTGACTTTACTATCTTGCGGTACCATAACAATCTCTCCTTTAACGTGTGATCTCTCCATCCACATTAACACCAAGCTTCCCCTTAAACTTTAACCATACTCTTTCGAGCATAGCCCATCACTTTTTCTAGTTGACAAGCTACCTCCTTTATTATTCTCTTGTTTTAATCCACCAAGAGTCTCTGCTAAACCCATCCAACCTCCCTGTTTAACAAGCTTATCTCTCAATATCTCTTGTTTGATCTACCAAAATGCCTTCCCGAGAAGAGTTCAACACTTGCTCAAAGAGTACATAATCTACCAAGCATCCATGACTTACGGAGCCTAACCCATTACGTCACTCCATTAATGACGAGCGCACACTCTTCAATTTCTCTTGTCAAGAGCCAACCAAGAGCCTCTGCGAGAAGAGTCCACTACTTGCTCAATGAATTATTTATTTTCGTCTATCGTGTGCAGTCTTGTCGACTTGGAGACTTTAACTCTACCTCCTCCTCAGTTCAATATGTCATGGCCTTTAGATCATGTCTTTTTGTAGTTTTCTTATTTCCTGTTTCAGAAAACTCGTGCATATTTCAGTTATCAGAATAAAGCTTCTTTAACATTTTTAATTATCTTTAACTTGAATTATTCCTTAAGACCCAAAGTTTAAACATTGAATCGTAAGTTATTCAAATTAATACTCCAAGACAATAATATGCATGATATAAGAGAAAAGATGAAATATTTAATCAAAAAATATTATATATATATATATATATTTTTGATTTCTCGCAAACCAATACTTGAATCCATACTTTTAAAAATAATAAGTTGTCCAAGTATAAGTGAAAGTATGTTATTTTATTAATGATCAGTTTGCTTTTAACGAAAAGCATAACGTTTCAAATTAGGAAAGAATAATTAATCTTGCTTTTGACAAAAAACCATAACGTTCGCCACTTTTAGTGATAAAGTGTAACTTTCTCGGGTTTGAGGACTTATACTCAGGTGTCTCGATCACTTTTAAAGTTAAAAGTGTAACTTATCAAGTCCGAGGACTTAAAGTCAGGTGCCTCGATCACTTTTGAAGTTAAAAGTGTAACTTTTGTGATGACTATCTCATGTATAATATTTCTTTACACATTTCAAGTTCAGTGGGCCCGAGATAGCATCTGATCCTACATAAGATATTTTGCAATACTCGTTTTCGGAGATCTCTCGCACCCTATATGGGCCTTCCCATTTGAAAATAAATTGGGTGGTTAGTGTTCCCCTCCTGACTTGATTCACTGTCTTGAGCACCAAATCCTCCACCAGAATTTTTTGGGGTACCCCAGCAGTATTGTATTGTGGTCACAATTTTTTATGCTACCATTTTAGTTTTTCTTTAGCTTTGTCTCGGAAGTTAACTAAGGCCTCTAGAGCAGCTCATCGGTTCTTTTCCTCGACTAAGTTTCGGAGTCTCATCCTAGCCGAAGGGATTTCTATTTCGACAGACAAGATAACTTCTTCACCATAGACCAAAGCATATGGGGTTTCACCTGTAGCGTTTCTCTTTGAAGTTTGATAGATGTTATTAGTAACTGTTCTGCCCATGTTTTTGAATGATTGTCTAGGATTTTTGATAGAATCTTGATCAAAGTCTTGTTTATGGCCTCTGCTTGTCGATTGCCTTTCGGGTAATAGGGTGATGATTTGTAGTGTTTCACCTTGTATCTATCCATTCGACTCTTGACGTCCCTATTAATGAAGGGAGTTCCATTATCTGATAAGATGATCTTTGGGATCCCGAAATGACAAATAATGTGTTCTTTGATGAAATTTGCCACTGCTGACCTCGTAACCCTCTTCAAGAGTATTACTTCCACCCACTTTGTATACATCTTAGTGGCGGTCAAGATCTAGATGTTGTCCTTGGAATTAGGATGAATAGGACCTATGAGATCCATTACCCATGTATGAAAAAGGCCATGGCGTTGCTATGGTCTGTAAGTCCATAGCGGGGGTGTTCATCTTTATGCATTTGATAGACCAAATCATTGGCCTCTCCTAATTCCAAACACCGTAAGGGCTTGTCATTGAACCCTCTTCTAAACGACTCTCTGTTTTGTAAGAAAAATCATTGTGTTTTCTTCTTTATCATGATTACATCCTTCTTTTTGTCAGGAAGACTGCCACTCTATAAAAACTCCACATATGAGATTCACCAATTTGATATGTCGTCAATGAAAGTGCATTCCTCCTCCCCAAGGTATTCTTAGCACCAAAGACATTATCGTTGAAATTCATCTGTTTCCTTCTTCATTTTGGGCCAATAATACCCTTGGCGCTGCAACCTCCGATACAACCCGATATCTTCTGGTCCGCAGTTTTCTTCATGTACCTGATGCAAAAATTTGTTTGCCTCTTGCCTCCCTAAGCATCTTATCAATACACCATCTGCTTCTTTATGGTATAAGATTCCTTTAATGATGCTGTATTTTTGAAGTTCCACTAGTGATATTATCCCTTCCTTTGTTTGTAATTGATGAGAGATGTCATGTCTCCAATCATCTATCATATATTTGGGGAATAGTTCCAGCACCGTGGTTGGGAGGGTTCTTTTGATCACCTTCACATCCAAGTTTTCTCCTTTGACATGCACTCTAGATGCTATTGTGGCTAATGCGTCAGGTTGTCTATTCTATTCTCTTAGCACGTACTCAATCACCACCTTCTTGAAGGCTTCCATCACTTTTTATGACATGGTTTGGTATGGTGCCAAGATAGGTTCCTTTACTGCGAATTAACCTTTTACTTGCTGTACTATCAGATTTGAATCTCCCCTTACTTTGAGACGCTTGGCTCCTAATTCTTTAGCCGTCAGTAATCCCAATATGAACACCTTATATTCTGCTTTATTGTTTATGCAAGGGAAATTTAGTTTGTATGACAAGGTAACTTCATTTTCTTCTTTGGTGGTTAACACCACACCTGCTCCTCTCCCCTCCGCGGACGACCCATTAAAGGCCTAGCTCCACCATTCTGAATCCTCGTCCATTATGTCTATCGTTTCCACTTCTCCCCCTAGAAGATCCTCAGAAGGAGGCTCATATTCTCTATTTAAAAATTGAGCGGGCAGGTCTGCTAAAGCCTAACATCTGATTGTCTTCGGTGTTACACACTTGATGTCATACTTTAAAAGGATCATCATCCACCTTGCAGGTCTTCCAACCAACGTTGGCCTAGTCAGCATGTGACAACCCGGATTTTCGAGAATAAATTATAATAAGAGACATGTCGGTTTTGAATGTAAAATATATATGTGTTATATATATTTATGTTACTTATGTGATAAGAGAATAAATATATGCGTATTATATATTTATTATCGGTTAAGTGATGAGATGTGACCTAAAAGTTAGTCAAAGCTAATTAATTTAATTAGTATGGACTAACTGACGAAGTGTATAATAGTATAGCAGGAAGCCAAAAAAACTCGAATTTAAGTTCGGGGTGGGCTGTAATTATGATGAAGAAGAATAGATGAAAATGTAACGATCGTGAATCGTGGGTAGCTTGGTAATTCGAGCTTAAGAATATTATTGAATAAAATAGATATTTTTATTAATAATATTTTGCGTTAAGTGTTTAATGGTTATATTATAACTTTGACTATGTGAATGTATGGATTTTATGTGTAGTAAGTTTCGCGTAAGCGAATAAATTGATTTCGCGTAATATCACAAAATCACTACTCACGGGGCACGTTTCCCGAGACACTATTTACACCCGAATATTCTTACCTATTTTTTGATTTTTATTAATTTCGTTAAGACGTGTACGCGAAAAAATAATTTTTCCAAGCGTCAAAAATTTTATTTGAGCCGAACGAGATTTATTTCGTATCCGAAATGTATTATATGGGTATTCCGAATAAATGAACAAATCCCATAATTATTACTTTTGTGCATCCCAATATTTTATGGGAGTACCCATTTTAATTTTTGGGTTGAGTTATTGTGCGAATTTGGTACAAAAGTGAGAGTTTTCGGATATAGGAAGGGAGTATTCGAGTATTATTTATTCGTGTGTTACCTGAATAGTGACCATCAATTTATTTCTAACCAATAGGAGGTGGACAGGGGGAGTTGTCGGCAACATGTTGTATGTACTAGACACCAAGCCTTGAACTTCTAATTGGAAAACATTTTCCTTGGTTGGGCAAGTTCATTTCCCTCTCCCGAAGCACCCATTTCATTTCTCCCATGCTCATCCATTTTCTCCTTCATTTTCATTACTACCAACTTGCTGCAAAGTAGAGAAAATGAGAGAATATGCAGAGAGAGGAAGAGGGTGTAGAGAGAGAAAGAAGAAAAAGAAGAAAACATTTGGGTGAAGAAAGAAAAGAGAAGAGGAGAAGAAGAAGTGCGGGAAGGAGAAAGAGGACAAAGAAGTCCTAGTAAACCTCCAAAACCTTCAAGAAGTAAGAATCAAGAGGATATTTGAAGGACGAACCATCATAATTTGGCAAATAACTTGTGGTAAAGAACGTTTAAGACAAGTTCTTTCAGTAACTTGTTGACTTATTTAAATGTATTGATGTACATGACTAGATTACTAAATCTTTCACTGTTATGTGAATTATATGCGAGCATGATTAAAGTGTGCACGATGTGCAACTATGTGACTATATTATTCTATGTGGAACTTGAATTATTGTAAATATACAAGATGAGATGCATAAGGTATGCTATGAAATGTATGATGCATATATTTAGATGCATTGCATAAGATTTATAATGCATGAGTAAGATGCATAGTATGAGAGTGAAGATGCATGAATAAGATGCATAGTATGAGAATCATGATGCATGAATAAAATGCAAACTTATGTGTTACGTGAAGCATGAAATGTGAAAACTGTTAGTTCTTGTTGAGCCGTCGTGCTCATACTTTTAAAAATAAAATTTTTGCAGATTCTTGATGCGACGAAATTTTCTTGATACCATGTTGATAAGGATTAGAAGCGCATGGAAAAAGGAAAGTTGTTAATTATTTCCTCATTGAAATTATTTAGCCGTGATGACGGTATACGATGTACGTGAATTAGATTATGTAAATCTTGAATTAGAAATGGAGGTTTTTCATTCTGGTAGTTAAGATGCGATTATGTAATTTACTTGTTACTGTAAACTAGAAGGATGATGATGTTGTATAAAGGACATTATAACAAATGTATAGTTATTGAATAACTTTGCGAATATTCAGGAATCGACTAAAGTCAGAATCTGAACCTTGTGTTCACACATGAGCTATTGTAAAAAATCATGGTATTTATTCAACCTTGATCATAAGCTAAAGTCAAAAAGTCTTCGTACCTGGGATTAGATTAGGATATGCTATAATATTATTATAGTTGCATTAATGTAGTAAGCCTATGTTGTATGGGTAGTACCGTGACGCACCGAACCCAGGCTTAAGGTAAGACTCGGATTCGTTACAGTTGCTATCAGAGCTGATATGTTATAAACCTTAGGTATGGGTACCTTAGGCTAGAACCATAGAGAGGATGATAAATAATAAATTCAAATAGAGTTTAATTGATAGTAAATGAATTTAGAAAAAAAATCACAGTAAGAGTTGAGATAAATATGAGATGATTCAAAGAAGAATCGTGAAGAGTTATAAAAGATGAGAATTAGGAGTTACCCGACTCCAGTGATAAAGATGACAAGTGTTGATAAATAGACGAGGTCTGTAAGACAAAAAAGCAATAAAATCATATATTATGATTAGAGAGAAGAGTACAGAAGATCGTAGGATAAGGAAGATCGTAATGTAAAATAATTGTAGAATAAGATCACAACGTGATCCGATTGAGTTATGAAATGATAGATAGTCTGTTGAATAATTAAAAAGTTATAGCTGACGCTATAAAAAGAAGGTACTATGAACTAGTAAGATGAAAACTCAAGAAAAGTTATAGATGATGAAATACGGACTAAAGAAAATTCGTATTGAGTAATGAGAAGACTAGAAATTTGTGGGATTTCAATTGAGAACTCGTGTGGTAGCTGAGTTGTACAAGCCTTTGTATTGGCAGGGGTTTTGTGCTTGGTTTAACGACTGCATAGTTTATCACATTGATAATCGTTGAAATGTTGGTATTGCGCTATCAATATATGTATGGTGAGAAGGTGATTCGTTTCTCATGTCTATATTTGATAGTTAGAGAATATTAAGATTAGGTGCGAGTTCTTGAAACTCATACTTATGGTAAGTTTGTGACTCATAATCATATGGTATGTTTTGAGCCCCTCAGCATATGGACAGTCGTTGATTTGTTCTTGGACTACGTATTACTAGGACAAGTTCCTAAACTTATATTATTGTGGCAAGTTCATGAACTCATAATGTGTGGTAAGTTTGACGAACTATATTGGGTATAGGAAAGTTGTAGAGTAAAAATCGCGAATTCACAATATGATGAGCATTGATGAAGTTAGAAAAAGATAGAATTATTAAATAGTGGAGCAATGGAAGAAATTTAAGTTGATGAGGAGACATGGATATTCCAAATATTCTAGCTATGCTAGATTTCAAAATTTATTGACTTCGTGCTGATAATTGCACTTTCGTGCCTTCGAAAAATGTATATGGCCAGATTATTAGACCAATGATTTTTAAAAGTAGTATTATTCATAGTCTTTGATAGTTTCGACTAGACAAAGTTGATTTGAAAATATCAAAATGTATTTTATGTAATCATTTGCATCATGGAATATGGTGTAGCAATGATAAACGATGAAGTCATTAATGCAGATTAACATAGTGTTGGATGTGATCATAGGATCATCAACCCACTATCATATGATGTAGTATGACAAAGTCATAAAATGATTTTTGTTTTCTTTAAAGTATGAAAAGTATGCCAATTGAGATGACTAAAATAATTTGATTGATGTCTGAATTGTTAATAAAAGTCTAAGTTATTTGATTCGGCTAGACAAATGTTGAAATATGTTTATTCAGGTGTTATTTGAGAATTTATGCCTAAACCAAATTGTTTTGGTGCGGAATTTTGTAGTAAGCTGAGGGAACAACCCTATTATTGGGGTATTTGACGTCGAAAAAAAAATCCCGACTGACCCCTAAGGTGGTCAAACAAACGCATATAGCCGTTTGACTAGAATGTTGTGCACAACGTCAGAGTACAAAAGGCTGATCACCTGGCGTATAATTTTATTCTGTCCGTAGATACTGGTAGAAATACTTGTGAACCAAGGACAAGTTTAGGGTCTTTATGGCCCCCAGCAGAGGTAGATTACCTTTTTCATAATTGAAATCGGTAGCGGGCAGTAATACCCTTTAAACCTCTATGTTCTTGGTCTTGCCCCTCAGCATAATATGAAATATTTTTGAGGAATATTTTATTTCCTATTTGTTCAAGTTACTTCACAATTATTAAACAATTGTTGAAGGTTCCTATTATAAAGGAAACTAATTGTGGGAAGGGTAATTTTCCCAAGAAGAAGTAGTCGTAGAATGCGACAATTCTAAGTGAATCCTTGGAAGAAGAAAGTGTAAAGGTTAAATTAAAAACTAGTTTTGATGAGTAGAATGAGCAAAGATGAATATGTTGAAATTTCGAGGACGAAATTCTTAGAAGAAGGGGTGAATGTGATATCCCGGATATTTATAAGTTAGTAAATCATGATATTAAATTATTATGATGATTGTGGCATGCAAAGATCCTTAGAAAAGGAAATTGATGGGTTAAAAAAAAGGATAATACTCAGAATATAATTGAGTTGATAAAGGTTATAGAATAAAAATCCACGAGAGTTTGTTGAGGAAAATGGATAAATAGGTGTTATAAAAACCTATGCTAGAGTAATACGTTGAAATTATTCAACGATAGAATTTCGGAAGAAATGAGATAAAAACCGAGTAAGAGAGGTTTGGTATTTGTGATTCCGAGGACGGAATCCTTATAAGAAGGGAAGAATATGACAACCCGGATTTTCGAGAATAAATTATAATAAGAATTTAATAAAGAACAATTTTTATTATGAGACGTATCGGTTTTGAATGTAAAATGTATATGTGTTATATATATTTATGTGACTTATGTGATAAGAGAATAAATATATGCGTATTATATATTTATTATCGGTTAAGTGATGAGATGTGACCTAAAAGTTAGTCAAAGCTAATTAATTTAATTAGTATGGACTAACTGACGAAGTGTATAATAGTATAGCAGGAAGCCAAAAAAACTCGAATTTAAGTTCGGGGTGGGCTGTAATGATGAAGAAGAAGAAAAGATGAAAATGTAACGATCGTGAATCATGGGTAGCTCGGAAATTCGAGCTTAAGAATATTATTGAATAAAATGGATATTTTTATTAATAATATTTTGTGTTAAGTGTTTAAAGGTTATATTATAACCTCGAATATGTGAATGTATGGATTTTATGTGTAGTAAGATTCGCGTAAGCGAATAAATTGATTTCGCGTAATATCGCAAAATCACTACTCACGGGGCACGTTTCCCGAGGCACTATTTACACCCGAATATTCTTACGTCTTTTTCAATTTTTATTAATTTCATTAAGACGTTTACGCGAAAAAATAATTTTTCCAAGCGTCAAAAATTTTATTTGAGCCGAACGAGATTTATTTCGTATTCGAAATATATTATATGGGTGTTCCGAATAAATGAACAAATCTCATAATTATTATTTTTACGCGTCCCAATATTTTATGGGAGTACTCATTTTAATTTTTGGGTTGAGTTATTGTGCGAATTTGGTACAAAAGTGAGACTTTTCGGATATAGGAAGAAGGGAGTATTGGAGTATTAATTATTTGTGTGTTACCCGAATAGTGACAAATTTATTTCCAACCAATAGGAGGTGGACAGAGGGGGGGGGGGGGTTGTCGGCAGCATGTTGTATACACTAGACACCAAGCCTTGAACTTCTAATTGGAAAACATTTGCCTTGGTTGGGCAAGTTCATTTCCCTCTCTCGAAGCACCCATTCCATTTCTCCCATGCTTATCCATTTTCTCCTTCATTTTCATTACTACCAACTTGCTGCAAAGTAGAGAGAAGGAGAGAATATATAGAGAGAGGGAGAGGGTGTAGAGAAAGAGAAGAAAAAGAACTTGTTGACTTGTTTAAATGCAAGGAACGCTTAAGGCAAGCTCTTTCAGTAACTTGTTGACTTGTTTAAATGTATTGATGTACATGACTGGATTACGAAATCTTTCATTGTTATGTGAATTATATGCGAGCATGATTAAAGTGTGCACGATGTGCAACTATGTGACTATATTGTTCTATGTGGAACTTGAATTATTGTAAATATACAATATGAGATGCATAAGATATGCTATGAGATGTATGATGCATATATATAGATGCATTGTATAAGATTTATAATGCATAAGTAAGAAGCATAGTATGAGAATGAAGATGCATGAATAAGATGCATAGTATAAGAATAATGATGCATGAATAAAATGCAAACTTATGTGTTACGTGAAGCATGAAATATGAAAACTGTTAGTTCTTGGTGAGCCGTCGTGCTCATACTTGTAAAAATAAAATTTTTACAGATTCTTGATGCGACGAAATTCTCTTGATATCATGTTGGTAAGGATTAGAAGCGCATAAAAAAAGGAAAGTTGTTAATTATTTCCTCATTGAAATTATTTAGCCGTGATGACGGTATACGATGTACGTGAATTAGATTATGTAAATGTTGAATTAGAAATGGAGGTTTTCCATTCTAGTAGTTAAGATGCGATTATGTAATTTTCTTGTTACTGTAAACTAGAAGGATGATGATGTTGTATAAATGACATTATAACGAATGTATAGTTATTGAATAACTTTGCAAATATTCAAGAATCGACTAAAGTCAGAATCCGAACCTTGCGTTCACACATGAGCTATTGTAAAAAATCATGGTATTTATTCAACCTTGATCATAAGTATATTATTAAAGGTCTTCGTATCTGGGATTATATTAGGATATGCTGTAATATTATTATAATTACATTAATGTAGTAAGCCTATGTTGTATGGATAGTACTGTGACGCACTGGACCCAGGGTTTAGGTAAGACCCGAATTTCGGGGGTGTTACACAGCAAGTATCTGATCAGGTTAGTTCTCGTTGCGAGCCTCATTTCGTGCACTAAAAAATAATGGCGTATTTTTTGTGCGATGAACGCTAGTGCCAGAGAATGTCTTTCTAACTGCGAGTACCTTGTCTCTGGTCTTCTAATTATTTGGCTGATGTACTGTACAAGTTTTTCTTCCCCATCTACCTCTTGTGTGATCAATCCTCCCACAGACTTTGTAATAGATGTGATATTCAACTACAACTACAATAGTATCCCTCTTTGTGGTACTACCATTGTTTTTGCCGAAGCCAAAATTTCCTTTACTTTCTTAAAGGCTTACTACTGGTCTTGCCCCTAGTCCCATCCTGCCTTTCCCTTTAGTAACTTTTCAAAAGGTTCTGTGACTTCTGCCAATGCTGGCATGAATCTCCTCAGGTAGGAAACCTTCCCTAGAAAGCTCTTCAACTATTTCTGCGTTTTAGGTGGGGCATTTCTATAATAGCCTTTGCCTTACTTGGGTCTACCTCCAGACCTTTGTTGTGCACCAAGAAACCCAAAACTTTTCTAGTTGTCATCCCGAAGGCGCACGTTTTCGGATTCATCTTCAGCTTGTACCTTCGACATCGTTCAAACACCTTTTCTCAGATCTTCTACGTGTGTTGTTTTCTTTTTAGATTTTACCATTATGTCATCCACATAGTCCTCTATCGTGTCATGAATCATGTAGTGAAAGATAGAATGCATTACCCTTTTAACAAGTTGCTCCCACATTCTTTAACCTAATGGCATTACTATATAGTAGAAATTTCCAAACGGGGTACGGAAGGCTGTCATCTCTGCATCTTCTACACACATCTTTATCTAATTGTAGCCCACGAACCTATCCATGAACGACATCATCTCATGATTGGCCGTTACATCCACCAAAGTGTTTATATTTGGTAGCGAGTAAATGACTTTTGGGCATGCCTTGTTCAAGTCCTTGACACCCACACATATTTGTAGCTATCCATTGGATTTCTTTACCGGTATAATACTGGATAGTCACACTGGATGCTGAATTGGCTTGATGAATCCTACTTCCAGTAAATTTTTGATCTCTTCTTTTATCTGTGTTTTGACTTCTGGTGAGTAGTTGCAAGATGCTTGCTTCACTAGCTTAGCTCCCGGGCTTATGTTCAAATTATACTCTACCAACTCCTTATCGATCCGGGGCATCTCATTATAGTTCCAAGCAAACACATCTCCATAGTCTCGCAGTGTCTTCACTAGCTCTTCCTTCTGGTTGACATTCAGTTCCTTGTTGATGTAAGTCGGTCTCTGCGTTCCTCCTCCTGTTGCTAAATCAACTTCCTCCAATTCATTTTGTTAAGGTTTTTGCCGATCCTCAAAGCATTTCGAAGCTAGTTCCACCTTTTTACTACACAATCTCTTCCTTTTCATTACTATTGGAGTGGGGGACACCTCCTGAACCGTCAGGTTTGGGTGTATCCTCGGACTCCTCCCCTTTGCATTGTCATAAGCAAAACACTATCTTTCCATTGGGTTTAACAACCCTTTCTCACTTTGTCTTTTGTTCTTTTTTTTCTTTTATTTTGTTTGCCAACTTCTGATAGGGATGTCCGTTTGGCATTGATTATATTTATGACGTCTTCCGGGTCTGCTACCCACTTCCTTTGTTCTTTTCCTTCTTTTCCTAGGTCCACCACCATAGGTTTCTTATTTTTGGAACATTCACCTTGTTCCGAGGTCTTCTTTTCCTTCTTTCCAGGCACAAACTTGTCCTCCTGCACCTCCTCCTAGCTTGTTAGCTTCATTGAATTGGGCTTGACAATATAGTTTTCTCCTTCTTTAGCAACATCATCAAAGAAAGTTGCCTCGGTGATGTGTGCCTCCTCCCACCAAAAAGGGTTTCTTGTTGCAGGTACCTTAACCTCTTTGCCTTTCCAAATTGCCTTCATGCATTGGTGAAAGATTGATGGTACCACCCCATAGTCATTCTGTCAAGCTCTTCCTAACAACACATGATATGTTGCGTCAACTTTGCTACATGGAACATTACAAGTCCCCATATCTTTCCCACTTACATATCCACCCTTATGTGTCTAAAGGTTCTCGTGCTTTGATTAGCGAACCTTGTGATGTTTGTCCTTTCTTTCACAATCTTTTTTCTGGCAAACATAATCGTTTAAACACAGTGTAGGGCATGATGTTTACAGACGCTCCATTGTCGATGAACACCCTCCGCACTGGTATACCATTAATTATTGATGTCACATATAACGGTCTATTATGCTAGTATCTCAACTCTCTATTAGCCTTAGAGAAAAAGATTTTGTTCTCATCTTCCTCCACTGTCTTCACAAACCCTATGCTTACTGCTATGCAGGTCTCTTGTGCTTCAGCAGCTTTAATGATTGCCTTGGTCACCTCTACCTTTGCTTCCCTGGTCAATCTTATTTGGTCAAAAAAAATTCTGAACTTTGCTCCATTCATCAACGTGGTCACTTGTAAACCTGGATCAGAATCATCCTCCCTTTCTTCCATGACTTTTATATTCTCCATCATCTCCACTTCTTTTCCTTCCGGTGCTTCTTATAAGTAATAGTATTACACGTTTCTTTCCCCTTGTGATTGGACAATGGCTTGTCCAATACGTTGCTTCCTCTTTCCAATTTAATTTTTTCTACCGCTAACTTCTCATGGTAGATCCTTCGCAGACTGTAACAATCCATGGTGGAATGTCTTGTATATTAATGGTACACACAGAAGTCTGGTCTCCTCTTTATCTCTTCCGTTACCATAAATCTGGGCCTTGGAGGTTTCACCACTCCATGTTCTACCCATTATTTGTACAAATCCCTGAATGCCTTTGCACTACATGTAATAGCCTTTGGGATTGGCATTCTTGAATACTTGTCCCCTGACTTTCACTACAAGAAAACTGGTCATTATCGACGGGCGTAATACCGACGGCGAAAACGCCGTCGTAACTAACCTCAAAGTTGACGGCACTGCCGTCGTAAATGACTTTCGTCGCCAATGAGTCCTTTTCCTTTTCCGCGCCCATATTTTCTCTCCGCACGCACGCCAAAAATTTAGGTTGACGGGCTCATGCCATTGGCAACATTCGCCGTCGAGAAAGACCTCATTGTCGATGGGGTTATTATCGATGGCACGACCGTCGAGAATGAGTCTGTATTAAATTAAACCTAGTTTAATTTTTTATTTATGTTCTTTCACTTTCACTCTTTCCTCTAACCGCGAAGCCAAACTGCTTTTACCTTCCTTTTGATGTCGCCGTCTTCTTGTTGTCGTCGTCTTTAAAGCTTAAGCTCGTTGTCGCCCTCGCCGGTTTCGTCTTCCCCATCGCCGTCCCTCTGTCTCTCTCAAGCGAGGTAATTTTTTTCCAATTCCAATTCCCCCCCCAAATATAACCCAATTCTATCTTTTTGTACAATTTCTACAAGTTTAATTCAATTAGTATACCTGAATCAGTTCAATTTCTACGTTCCTGCATTTTTGTTTTTTCTTAATGTTAGCTGGGCTTTAAGAAACAAAGGGAGGTTACCTGCTTGGTATTCCCCTACACCTGACAACATATTTGCGTACCTGAACAGACAGAAGTTGCATAATTTTGTTGAGAACCCTTGGGCGATGTATTACATAAGAGCTGTTTGCAAGGAGTTGGTTCATTTTCCTCATTTCTTCATTAACTGCAGCCTCTTTCTCTTCAAACCCCATTTGCTTCCATCCATCTTTGTTTTGAGAATTAGAGACACTCTGTTTGGGATAATTAAGGGCACTATTGTCTTTAAATTGGTCAACTTGATCCATTTTGGTAGTAATAAACTGACCTAAAATACATAAAAATAAACACAGATTTTATTATAGAAGTTTACCGTAGATAATACTCCAATAGACAATAAGCTGACTGAGAATAATAAAAATTTGACACAATGTTTGTGTTTGTTAAAAGTTGATCAGCAAGAAGAATGATTATATGTAATGGGAAGACATGATATTTTGGACAGAAGTTTTTATAAATGTGATGAATCCACATAACTTTGGGGAAGTGGGGGTTGAGCACCTAGTTTATAAAAAACTAGGGATAACCCGTACCTGAAGGCACGGTGCAATTCAAAAAATATCGAATACTGAATTTGGGTAAGCCGCAATTCTGCATTAACAAAACCATTCATCAACTACCACAACAACATACATTTAATTAACATCCATATCAGCTCCCGTATAAAAATTGATATAACAATAAGTTCAAAATCTAAGTAAAACTAAAACAAATCAAAATGATTGGTTCAATTGATCTTGTGTTTATGTCTAAAGACGTTGAGTAACCAAAAACAAAACCAACAATTAGCAATAAATTCATTGGATAAAAATTAATGGGAATTACTAAATTCACCCACTTTTTTTGATATTTCCACCCACTATTGATTTATAGCGACGATTTTTATCGTCACTATACATATACAGCGACACTTAGCGGGTGAAAATATCAAAAAAAGGGGTGAATTTAGTAATTCCCAAAGTTAAATCCTCCATATATTTTAAAACAATATGGCCAAAGTTTCCCCTAAAAAGGGACTGCAGAAAATTTTCAACCTATATACACAATTTGTTCTCATACCCAAAAAGGTTACTAAATGTCTAACTATCACGCCACGATTTTTCCTAACACAACCATTTACCAACTAACGCAACCACGTAAATGAAGTCTATAACATCATAAAAATATTAATGTTGCATGCACCCAAGAATACTCAATGCTTAAATCCAAAGATTTCAATCAACAACATTTATGCAATACATTATGCACCAATCTATTGAAAAAAAATAGAAAATTAATCCATGATTCCGAGAGAATGAAAGAAATGGATAAAAAAATAATCTATAATTGCCACTTGATAGATTGCAAAACATAGCACCACCAAAGAAAACAAAGAATGCCATTGTGTGCTTGGCCTCTAATTAATGGAGCAATTAAGTTTGTCGAATCCTCTGTATATGAGCATGGGAAAAAAATATAAGCCATTGAAAGATTGATTATCGAAAAATGTATTGTAAAATGGAGAAATAAATGAGAGAAAAAGTTAAATAATGACGTCATATCTGTTTCGAAACCCAATCCTCAATGAAAGCAACATTTTATGGTTTAGACAAAGTCAAAAAACAAAATATTATTTAGGAGGATAGCGTCAGCACTTAAGTTGTGTCGTCGCTAGTCATTGGAGCTGCACTACCGATGGTCATTGCCCATCGCGAAGTTCATCGAAAAAAATACACATATTGGCATTAGAAAAAGTTCAAAAAAAATCAGAGGAGAAGACAATAATCTAAATCAAAGTAATTCAAACTCAAACTCAAACTCTTCAACTAATTCAAACCTAGACTCAATTTAATCAAATTAACATGTAATTCATTATAAAAATTCGACCAAGCCTATGAGATTATAGAACTTAATACAATGAATAAAAGTTTGTATCTCATATCAAAGAAACTAAACCTTGAGCAATAAATATAACTAATAATTAAATATTAAAAAAACAAGTTCATCGTCATACAAAAATAGTGTAGGTAATCACCAGGGCGAAGACAACACAATAAAACAAACTATTTATTGGGTATCTAAAATCAATGTACAATGTACTGGGGAAAAAACAACTGCCACACAATAAAAAAAGCAGGAAAACATAAGCAATGCAGTATGAAAAATACCTCCCGCCATTCTCCTAAATAGCAAGAATGGTCAAACAAATCAGCATCTGCTCACGAAATCCCTATAAAATGGCAAAATAGTATACTAAAAGCACATCAATTAGTAATAAAAATCATAATCAATTAGTGGACTTTGGCTTTTTTTAAAAACTGGTTCAATAATTATCCGTATAGCAAACCAAAGCATTTGAATGAAAACAATGCTCAATAGCTAATGATTAATTAGCCATAAAAACAATGGTATGAAAATAATGTTTCACAAGAAAATAAAAAAACACTATACCACATTATATATCAGGAGATAACCATTTATTAACCAAGGTCAAATCAATTAATTCAAAGAAGTTAGAAAGTTAATCTATAAGCGCTCGATCATTTATTCAACAATTAATAGTGTGTGGTCACCGACAATTAAAGAAGTCAATTGATTCAATAATGAAAAATATTCGTTAGGGCTATGAGGACAGCTAGTAAAAAAAGTAAGAGCACCGACTCAAGAACAAATCAAGATGTCAGGACACCAAATAAGAGCTTATCAAGATGTAATCTGTAAACTCTCCATTCAAAACCCCCTAAAAATTCTCATTCGCACAAAATTTAAATATGGAAACTAACTCAACTGTCAAACCAAATTTAGTTAACAATTAAAAGAATTAAAAATTAATTATATTAGTGAATCCCTCGATGGTGCTAGTATATATCCAATGAAGAAAATCATCATGCATGGTTAAACAACATAACCCCAATAAGCCCCTTATAGCCACTCTCTACCAACCCATGCCCCTACAACCGATGCAAATATTTTTGTCAATTTCCTCGGCTTGGTGTAATTATTCAGTGAAAACTCATTAGTCAAATTCAATTCAAAATAGAGAATTAGAATGACAAGCTTATTAAACTGATAGCTTCAAACACTTTATAAAAATATATACACCTAGCCTAACCTTGTCAAGTCTAATGTTGAAACAAAATTCCATATCCAATAAAAGTTTTAATTTTGCTACAATATAAAAAAGAAATTTGCAAGATAATCTCACCATTTACAACAACAAAACAAGTATAAAAGAAATTAAATTTTACCAAAATCCAAACCCAAATAAAAAAACAGAAATAATATGCTTTAGTGATTACCAACACGTCATACATGAAAACTAACAAATGAAGAGAATTTCAAATCAAAAATCTCACAAAATAATTTTTCTACCAGGAAAGAATTTCACTTCTTCCTTCAATTTAGATCAATTAGTTTTAGTTATCCACACAAGAGATAATACATTTCTTAGACTTCTTTATCGTATGATCTCAAAAAGGACATTATAATTCCATTTACTTCTAAAAAAACGGGTACCTCTAATGTGTTGAACCCATGTTTCAGGGCTGCAAGACTGTTAATCTAGGCAGTGGTATCATGGCTTCTAGGAGCACAACTCAAGCAGCCAGTTAGATCCAGAAATCCTGATTGCTGTCCTAAAGAGGCGGGTGCAAATCAAGAACATTCTCACATTGTTGTTTTTCTGTATCCATACAATGGAACTTAACTTAAGGCCCATGCCTATTACCAATTACCACGTTCTCTAATTATATTCTCACATTGTTGTTTTTCTGTTTCAACCACATTAGAAAACAAAGCCTCGATAGGGTGTTCGTGTAATCAATATCTTAGGTACTAAAGAAACATATAGCCAATAAGATCATATGATTCTATCAGTGTTTACAACAAACTAAGTCTCTTTAGCTATCATTTTGTATGTTGTAAATATTGCAGGGTCTATGAAGCCAATCAGTCATTTATACTACAAAAGCATTGACTTTCACTTCTTCTTTCCATTAGATCAATTAGTTTTAGTTATCCACACAAGAGATAATACATTTCTCAGACTTCTTTATGGTATGATCTCAAAAAGGACATTATAATTCCATTTACTTCTAAAAAAACGGGTACCTCTAATGTGTTGAACCCATGTTTCAAGGCTGCAAGACTGTCATCATCAATACCAAATGCTCCAGATTTTATAATTCCAAGATTTGTGGTAAGCATGTCTTTGTAATCTGCAGAAGGAGCAAATAAAGAGAAAATTGACTACAAGATTTCTACAAACAATATTAATAGTAGCGAGTAAGAGATGGACAAACTACTTGATTAATGTAAAGATACGATACATGCTGCCACGAACATCATTTAGCTAAGAAAGTACATTTATCAATATCATGGATTACATTGCACAGTTAAACTAAAACCATCTCTTTAAAACATGAAAAACTCAACAACTAAATTATACGGAGAGCAAATAATCATTACTATGTAAACAATTAGTATTAGCTAGAAAACAGAGTATTTTATTAGTATTAGCCTTCACAAGACAAAACAAATTAGAGAACTCCAAAAAGAGAAAAAAATACTTGAACAATTAAGGAAAAAAAATTCCAAGAAAAAACCAACACTTTAATTCCTTGAGCCTTACGCTTTTCCACAGCCTCATTTACGTTAAAAATATGCATATCAAAGTTTGAGAATATGAAAAACTCAGATTTAGTGTTGCCAAATTGTCTCATATGGGTTGGTGGCAGACATGGGGGACCCACCTGATTGGTGGCAACAATATGGTTGGTGGCAGCAATCAGGAAAATGGTTGGTGGCCAAACTATCTGCCAAACTTTGCCAAACCTTCTCCCAATTTTGTACTATAAAAGGGTTGCTCGGATGAGCAATCAAGATCACAACAAAGAAGCTACACACCAAAAGCTTAGAGAAGCAAATAGAGTTAGAGAGAGAAAGCTCAAGTTTGAGCATTTGAGAGCTATAGAGGTAGAGAGAAAATAAATAGTTAATTTATTTCTCAGTTGAGAGTTTGTAATCTCCATATTATTTTCATAGTGAATTTCTGATATCTCTCCCCGTGATTTTTCTTCCCAGTTGGGTTTCCACGTAAAATTCTTGTGTTATTATTTTCTATTTCATACAGTAGTGTACTTGTATTTATCTTAGTGTATTTGTGAAGGCCTGATTTCTCAACAATTGGTATCAAAAGCTTTTGGTTCACACCGTTGGTGTCTAGGAAAGTGGTTCCAATGGTAGTGCCTTTAAGAAAGGTGGTTACTTAATTAGTCACCGTTGCAAAGCACGGAGAGACTCCCGCCCGACTTACACTTACCTGACCAACTGGTATGATCCGTTTAGAGAAATCCCGCAGGTCACAAATACGAAGATGACAAGCATGAGTATGAGGTACGAAGTTGAACTATTTAACGGAAAGTCAAATTTCAGTATTTGGCAGTGTACAGTCAGAGATGTATTGGCTCAACAGGGATTGACAATTGCACTAGAAGGGAAAGAGAAGAAACCAGCGGATATGACAGATAAAAAATGGACGGAATTTGAAGCAAATGTTATGGCAACGATCAGATTGAGTTTGGCACCACAAATTAAATATCAGGTTTTGACAGACACCTCTCTGAAGGACTTGTGGGAGAAACTTGAGAAAGTTTACAAGTCGAAGTCTCTGTCAAATTGATTATATTTGAAGAAGGAATTGTACCGGCTTCGGATGGACGAAGGGTCAGATTTGACCAATCATATTAATGAGTTTAATAGATTGGTGACCCAACTTAGCAGTATCGATGTAAAGCTAGACGAAGAAGATAAAGCCTTATTGCTTCTTGTCTCTCTACCAAACTCATACTCAACTTTCCAGACTACTCTCCTTATAGGGAAGGAAAAACTTGCAGTCGACGATGTGATGTCAGCAGTCTTGGACCAAGATAAGTTCAGGGGTACTACTTCCAGAGATCAAAGAGATAGTCTTCTTGTATTTTTAGATGGACGTAGCAGAGGTCCTAATCGGAAGAATTCCGGTAAGGAACGAGGAAGGTCTCAGTCGAGACCAAGCAAGAAGGATAAATCTCAAGTTTAGTGTTATCATTGTCACGAGAAAGGCCACTATAAAAATCAGTTTCCATTATTGAAGAAAGAAAATAAGAAGAAAGGTAAGCAGATTGAAAATTCTGCTAATGTTGTTGAGCAAGCGGATGTGTGCAGCGACGGAGAGTTGTACACAGTGATAGAAAATGAAGCTTCACAAGGTGATCTCTTATCTGTTAGAGACAGTAGCAACCTTATAGATTGGTACATGGATTCTGGTTGTTCTTTTCATATGTCCCCTCACAGGGATTGGTTTGATACTTTTACATCCTGCAATGGTGGTACAGTTTTATTGGGTAACAATGCAGTCTGCAAAATTACTAGAATAAGCACCATCAAGGTTAAAATGTTTGACGGGGTTATCAGAACATTGGGCGATGTAAGGTATATTCTAGAATTAAAGAAGAATTTATTATCGGTTGGAGTACTTGACTCTATGGGTTGTAGTATCTCAGTTAGAGATGGTGTCATCAAAATTACCAAGGGTTCGATGGTAATTACGAAGGGCCAAAAGAAGGGCACCCTCTACAGGTTGATAGGGGACACAGTTGCTGGTGGAGCAGCAATTTCTATGCAGGAAAATTCCAACAGTGATAGCACAGAATTATGACATATGCGACTTGGTCATTTGAGTGAAGGTGGAATGAAAGAACTTCACAAAAGGCAGTTGTTGAAAGGTGTCAAAACGTGCAGTTTGGAATTTTGCAAGTTTTGCGGGTACGACAAACAACGGAGGGTAAGCTTCAAAGCAGGAGCACACACCAGTAAGAATGTACTTGACTATGTACATTCGGATGTGTGGGGGCCGATCAAGCATACTTCAATGGGTGGAGCCCATTATTTTGTTAGCTTTATAGATGACTACTCCAGAAAGGTGTGGATTTATTTTATGAAGCAAAAATCTGAGGTTTTCAGAATCTTTAAGCAGTGGAAAACTAAAGTAGAAAACCAGACCAGAAAGAAGTTGAAGTATTTCAGATCAGATAATGGCACGGAATACAGAGACAGGTTATTCCTACAGTTCTGTCACGATGAAGGTATCACCAGGCACTTCTCAGTTAAAAGAACTCCAGAGCAAAATGGGGTTGCAGAGAGGATGAACAGAACTCTATTGGAATGAGCCAGATGTATGAGGTTGAATGCAGGTTTGCCCAAGAGTTTTTGGGCTGAGGCACTCAACACAGCCTGTTATCTGATAAATCGATCTCCTTCAGCTGGAATTGATTATAAAATCCCCGAGGAGGTATGGACAAGGAAACCAGTTGATTTTTCTATGATGAAAATTTTTGGTTGTCCAGCTTATGTTCATCTGTCGGTCGAAGAACGACAGTCCAAACTTGATCCAAGGTCAAAAGAGTGTATTTTCCTTGGATATGAAGATGGAGTCAAGGGATACAGGTTATGGGATCCAGTATCTAAGAAGAAGGTTATCAGTAGAGATGTGGTGTTCAATGAGAAACACATGTTGAACAAATTCGAGAATGAAGAATATGCAACAAGTGAGTTACAGACACAGCCAATTGAGGTGGAGCTTCCTGAAGAGCCAAAAGAATCTGAAGAGATTGAAGATAATCATCCTTCAGACCCCCAAGAGAGGTCCTATAATCTTGTTAGAGATCGGGAAAGGCGAGTCAGCAAACTAGTGCAGAGATATGGGTTTGAAGACATGGTTGCCTTTGCCTTGATTGCTGGTAGTGGAGATCCAACTAGCTATCAGGATGCTATTCAGTCCGAGGAAAATGATAAATGAGCGATAGCGATGGCAGAAGAGATGGAGTCTTTACAAAAGAACCAGACTTGAGAGTTAGTTCAACTTCCAAAAGGATCGAAGGCAGGATACAAATGAGTATTTAGGAAAAGGAAGCTCAGTCTGATAAAGAAGGTGAAAGATTCAAGGTCAGGTTGGTGGCAAAGGGATTCTCTCAGAGAGAGGGAATTGACTACAATGAGATCTTCTCACCAGTTGTGAAACACACATCGATTCGGTTGATTTTATCTATTGTAGCATCACAGGATATGGAGTTAGAGCAGCTTGATGTGAAAACAACTTTTCTCCATGGTGATTTAGAAGAAAAGATCGACATGAAGCAACCAGAGGAGTTTATTGAACCAGGGAAAGAAGGCTTAGTTTGTAGCTTGAAAAAGTCTCTCTATGGTTTGAAGCAGTCCCCGAGATAGTGGTATATGCGGTTTGACAACTTCATGGTGGCTCATGGTTACTCTCGTTCGGAGTATGATCCATGTGTGTATTTCAGATTGTTTGATGATGGCTCTCTAGTATTACTAACGTTATATGTCAATGACATGTTGATAGCAGCAAAGAGGAAGTCAGATATTCTTCAGTTGAAGAAATTGTTGAGCAGTAAATTTGACATGAAGGATCTTGGATCAGCAAAGAAGATTCTAGGTATGGAATTTATAGGGATCGTCAAGCAGGAAAACTGTGGTTAACTCAGAAAGGATATGTGCAGAAGGTCTTGGAGAGGTTTAACATGCATAATGCTAAACCAGTTAGCACTCCATTGGCAGCATATTTCAGGTTATCTTCACAGTTAAGCCCACAGACAGAGGATGAGGTGGAGTATATGTCCAAAGTACCGTATGCAAATGTGGTGGGTTGTCTCATGTACGCCATGGTATGTACAAGGCCAGATATCTCACATGCAGTCAGTGTGGTTAGCAGGTATATGGCAAATCCAGGAAAAGAGCATTGGAATGCTGTCAAATGGATTTTTCGTTATCTTACAGGTATAACCAATTACGGTCTTATGTTTGATCGTAATACCGTAAAGAGTGAGGTTACAGGGTGTGTTAATTCGGATTATGCTGGAGACCTAGATTCAAGAAGATCTACGACAGGGTTAGTATACACCTTTTGTGGAGGATGTATATGTTGGAGGTCAGTGTTGCAGTCTACGACAGCATTATCAACAACAGAGGCTGAGTACATGGCGTTGATAGAGGCAAGTAAAGAGGCTTTGTGTCTAAAGGGACTAGTTCAAGAACTAGGTTTCAAGTAGGGCAGTATCCAGATACATTGTGATAGTCAAAGTGCTATTCATTTAGCGAAGAACCAGGTGTTCCATGCCAGGACCAAACATATAGATGTTCGGTATCATAAGATTTGTGAATGGCTGAACAGTGGTGACATTGCAGTTCGTAAATTTCACACAAAGAAGAATGCCGCAGATATGCTTACAAAGTCGGTGACATCAGAAAAGTTCAAGCATTGCTTGGACTTAATTCACTTCGTCGAATGCTAAGTTCGTGGTGGAGTATTCAAGGAGAGGGATACATTCATAGACACAAAGAAGTTCACAATACGTAGTATTTAGAGAATATGAGCTAAGGTGGAGATTATTGGCAAATTGTCTCATATGGGTTGGTGGCAGACATGGGAGACCCACCTGATTGGTGGCAACAATATGGTTGGTGGCAGCAATCAAGAAAATGGTTGGTGGCCAAACTATCTGCCAAACTTTGCCAAACCTTCTCCCAATTTTACACTATAAAAGGGTTGCTCGGATGAGCAACCAAGATCACAACAAAGAAGCTACACACCAAAAGCTTAGTGAAGCAAATAGAGTTAGAGAGAGAAAGCTCAAGTTTGAGCATTTAAGAGCTATAGAGGTAGAGAGAAAATAAATAGTTAGTTTATTTCTCAGTTGAGATTTTGTAATCTCCATATTATTTTCATAGTGAATTTTTGATATCTCTCCCCGTGGTTTTTCCCATTTGGGTTTCCACATAAAATTCTTGTGTTATTATTTTCTATTTCATATAGTAGTGTGCTTGTATTTATCTTAGTGTATTTGTGAAGGCCTGATTTCTCAACATTTAGCAAAATATGAACCCACTTGCATAAAGTAATTGAGTTTGATAAACATGAAAAGGATCAAATGGTGGGAGATAATGAAACTCAGATGTTGAGCAAAGTTGTTGAAACCCAGATGACAAACAAAAATCCATTAATCTAAAAGAAATTAATAATTGGGGAATGGAAAAGAAACCTGTTTGCGAGAGGAGATGATAACAGAGGAGCTCAGCGATGCCATAGTCGATGCACTGAGTTGAAGCAGTCAAAATCGCCACCTTCCCTTCAAATCGTTTCCTAATTTTTGCCTAATTTTAGAGTGAGAGACTGTAACGTTATGAAAGAGAGATAAGGAAGGGATTGAGCAGACATATTTTTGAAAAAAAAGATGTTAATTGGGGGGAAATGAGAGATAAATTAGTGACCGTTAGATGCTGAAGCCTTAATTAATTTGAGAGCGTTAAATGTATCCGCTCTGTTTTATATAATAGATAGTAAAGTTAGTTTGATATCATAAAACAGCTAAACAATACTTCTTGATGTACTTATTCAATTCTCTTTTTCGCATTTCTACATATGGTCATTTATCTCTTTATCACAAGGCCATGACACTAGCATCCTAGAAGGGGTTCATAGATTTCGACTAGTTAATACTCTATTAGAAATGATAAAGCCTGTCTAATTTTCAAACAATCAACCAGTATGCTCCTATTTACTAACACATTATATCAATCACAACTACAAAATTAAAAAAGCATTCAATAATAACAACTTGTGTAGTCCTAGTATATTATATACAAGAGGCATTTATATAAATAAATTCAAACACACATATAATCCTAGTCCACCAAACCAATTAACTCATGAATAGGTGTTTAGAATAAATCACGTGGGCTACTCTTAAATTAGAGATGTCTTATGTTTTTCCGGTTTATCAGCTTTACAAACAGCTTGCAAATGCTATGCAAAGAATGTACTAATTAGGGAACTATTATAACGATCGGAAATTTTAATTTCCTTGTAACCCGAGTTTATGTGTGAATAAAATGAATTTTTATTTATATTATGCGTTATGTGTTTAAAGGTTGTGTTACAATCTAAAATATGTGTATGTGCTGAATTTTGTGTGTTGTTGTGTCGTTAGGGTGAATATATTGACTTTACGAAAAATCACAAAATCACTATTCACGGGACACGTTTACCGAGGTACTATTCATGCTATAATATTTTTGCGTCATTTTCGACCTTAATAAATTTCAGTAATACACGTGTGTGAAGAGATAATTTTTCCAAGTGTCGGATTTTCATTTTGAGCCTAATCGTGCTTTATTCGGTATCCGAAATGTATAATATGGTGTTCTGAATAAATGGACAAACCTCGTAGCTATTATTTTTACGCATCCCAATATTTTATAAGAGTACCCATTTTAATTTTGGGTAGAGTTATTTACCAAATTGGGTACAAAAGTGGGAGTATTTGGGTATATTTTTGTGTATTTGGGTATTTATTTTTGCATGTTACTCCAAGGGGGAACCAACTTAAACCCATGAACCAATCAGATGGGAGAAAGGGGGAAGTGGTCGGCAGTATACTCCTTTTGTTAGGCTCAATACATTAATTTTCCAAGCATTGCAAACATTTCTCTCAATTATATTTCCAAGGAGGCTCGGGTTACTCCCTCCCATTCCCCCGAAGCAACCACCATTTGCTCAACCATCCTCTCTCCCATTCCTTCCCTAAACCAACTGAAGATAGAGAGAGATTGAGAGAAGAGAGAGCTACAAAGAGAGAGTTATTGAAAGTAGTGTGCACACAAGCCAATCATATTTGATATGATGTAGCATATACTTTATAATCTTATTCATTTATTAATAAAAGAATTGATTTTCTTAAAAGGTATTTTACATTATCTACATGGTGCTGTTATATTAAATGAGATAAAACCATAGTTTTGAGCAATGCTTTTAGAATCATGATGGTGATCATGCTAATGAGATCTAAATTCTAGATAGCTCACAAACTAAAATCGTTCGTAATCGTTGGATTACTAAAAAAAGGGGATTACTGAATCCGGATAGATTAGTACATACGTTGCTTGCTCTTAGGAAGATAATGATTGATCTCATAATCGTTTGTGTGGAGACACTAAAGCAAGTATATAGGTGCTTATTGCAGAATAAGTTCGGAAATTTTAACTTCCTTGTAACCCGAGTTTATGTGTGAATAAAATGAATTTTTATTTATATTATGCGTTATGTGTTTAAAGGTTGTGTTACAATCTAAAATATGTGTAATGTGCTGAATTTTGTGTGTTGTTGTGTCGTTAGGGTGAATATATTGACTTTGCGAAAAAATCACAAAATCACTATTCACGGGACACGTTTACCGAGGCACTATTCATGCTATAATATTTTTGCGTCATTTTCGACCTTAATAAATTTCAGTAATATACGTGTGTGAAGAGATAATTTTTCCAAGTGTCGGATTTTCATTTTGAGCCTAATCGTGCTTTATTCGGTATCCGAAATGTATAATATGGTGTTCTGAATAAATGGACAAACCTCGTAGCTATTATTTTTACGCATCCCAATATTTTATAAGAGTACCCATTTTAATTTTGGGTAGAGTTATTTACCAAATTGGGTACAAAAGTGAGAGTATTTGGGTATATTTTTGTGTATTTGGGTATTTATTTTTGCATGTTACTCCAAGGGGGAACCAACTTAAACCCATGAACCAATCAGATGGGAGAAAGGGGGAAGTGGTCGGCAGTATACTCCTTTTGTTAGGCTCAATACATTAATTTTCCAAGCATTGCAAACATTTCTCTCAATTATATTTCCAAGGAGGCTCGGGTTACTCCCTCCCATTCCCCCGAAGCAACCACCATTTGCTCAACCATCCTCTCTCCCATTCCTTCCCTAAACCAACTGAAGATAGAGAGAGATTGAGAGAAGAGAGAGCTACAAAGAGAGAGTTATTGAAAGTAGTGTGCACACAAGCCAATCATATTTGATATGATGTAGCATATACTTTATAATCTTATTCATTTATTAATAAAAGAATTGATTTTCTTAAAAGGTATTTTACATTATCTACATGGTGCTGTTATATTAAATGAGATAAAACCATAGTTTTGAGCAATGCTTTTAGAATCATGATGGTGATCATGCTAATGAGATCTAAATTCTAGATAGCTCACAAACTAAAATCGTTCGTAATCGTTGGATTACTAAAAAAGGGGATTACTGAATCCGGATAGATTAGTACATACGTTGCTTGCTCTTAGGAAGATAATGATTGATCTCATAATCGTTTGTGTGGAGACACTAAAGCAAGTATATAGGTGCTTATTGCAGAATAAGTTCGGAAATTTTAACTTCCTTGTAACCCGAGTTTATGTGTGAATAAAATGAATTTTTATTTATATTATGCGTTATGTGTTTAAAGGTTGTGTTACAATCTAAAATATGTGTATGTGCTGAATTTTGTGTGTTGTTGTGTCGTTAGGGTGAATATATTGACTTTGCGAAAAATCACAAAATCACTATTCACGGGACACGTTTACCGAGGCACTATTCATGCTATAATATTTTTGCGTCATTTTCGACCTTAATAAATTTCAGTAATATACGTGTGTGAAGAGATAATTTTTCCAAGTGTCGGATTTTCATTTTGAGCCTAATCGTGCTTTATTCGGTATCCGAAATGTATAATATGGTGTTCTGAATAAATGGACAAACCTCGTAGCTATTATTTTTACGCATCCCAATATTTTATAAGAGTACCCATTTTAATTTTGGGTAGAGTTATTTACCAAATTGGGTACAAAAGTGGGAGTATTTGGGTATATTTTTGTGTATTTGGGTATTTATTTTTGCATGTTACTCCAAGGGGGAACCAACTTAAACCCATGAACCAATCAGATGGGAGAAAGGGGGAAGTGGTCGGCAGTATACTCCTTTTGTTAGGCTCAATACATTAATTTTCCAAGCATTGCAAACATTTCTCTCAATTATATTTCCAAGGAGGCTCGGGTTACTCCCTCCCATTCCCCCGAAGCAACCACCATTTGCTCAACCATCCTCTCTCCCATTCCTTCCCTAAACCAACTGAAGATAGAGAGAGATTGAGAGAAGAGAGAGCTACAAAGAGAGAGTTATTGAAAGTAGTGTGCACACAAGCCAATCATATTTGATATGATGTAGCATATACTTTATAATCTTATTCATTTATTAATAAAAGAATTGATTTTCTTAAAAGGTATTTTACATTATCTACATGGTGCTGTTATATTAAATGAGATAAAACCATAGTTTTGAGCAATGCTTTTAGAATCATGATGGTGATCATGCTAATGAGATCTAAATTCTAGATAGCTCACAAACTAAAATCGTTCCTAATCGTTGGATTACTAAAAAAGGGATTACTGAATCCGGATAGATTAGTACATACGTTGCTTGCTCTTAGGAAGATAATGATTGATCTCATAATCGTTTGTGTGGAGACACTAAAGCAAGTATATAGGTGCTTATTGCAGAATAAGTTCGGAAATTTTAACTTCCTTGTAACCCGAGTTTATGTGTGAATAAAATGAATTTTTATTTATATTATGCGTTATGTGTTTAAAGGTTGTGTTACAATCTAAAATATGTGTATGTGCTGAATTTTGTGTGTTGTTGTGTCGTTAGGGTGAATATATTGACTTTGCGAAAAATCACAAAATCACTATTCACGGGACACGTTTACCGAGGCACTATTCATGCTATAATATTTTTGCGTCATTTTCGACCTTAATAAATTTCAGTAATATACGTGTGTGAAGAGATAATTTTTTCAAGTGTCGGATTTTCATTTTGAGCCTAATCGTGCTTTATTCGGTATCCGAAATGTATAATATGGTGTTCTGAATAAATGGACAAACCTCGTAGCTATTATTTTTACGCATCCCAATATTTTATAAGAGTACCCATTTTAATTTTGGGTAGAGTTATTTACCAAATTGGGTACAAAAGTGGGAGTATTTGGGTATATTTTTGTGTATTTGGGTATTTATTTTTGCATGTTACTCCAAGGGGGAACCAACTTAAACCCATGAACCAATCAGATGGGAGAAAGGGGGAAGTGGTCGGCAGTATACTCCTTTTGTTAGGCTCAATACATTAATTTTCCAAAGCATTGCAAACATTTCTCTCAATTATATTTCCAAGGAGGCTCGGGTTACTCCCTCCCATTCCCCCGAAGCAACCACCATTTGCTCAACCATCCTCTCTCCCATTCCTTCCCTAAACCAACTGAAGATAGAGAGAGATTGAGAGAAGAGAGAGCTACAAAGAGAGAGTTATTGAAAGTAGTGTGCACACAAGCCAATCATATTTGATATGATGTAGCATATACTTTATAATCTTATTCATTTATTAATAAAAGAATTGATTTTCTTAAAAGGTATTTTACATTATCTACATGGTGCTGTTATATTAAATGAGATAAAACCATAGTTTTGAGCAATGCTTTTAGAATCATGATGGTGATCATGCTAATGAGATCTAAATTCTAGATAGCTCACAAACTAAAATCGTTCCTAATCATTGGATTACTAAAAAAGGGGATTACTGAATCCGGATAGATTAGTACATACGTTGCTTGCTCTTAGAAAGATAATGATTGATCTCATAATCGTTTGTGTGGAGACACTAAAGCAAGTATATAGGTGCTTATTGCAGAATAAGTTCGGAAATTTTAATTTCCTTGTAACCCGAGTTTATGTGTGAATAAAATGAATTTTTATTTATATTATGCGTTATGTGTTTAAAGGTTGTGTTACAATCTAAAATATGTGTATGTGCTGAATTTTGTGTGTTGTTGTGTCGTTAGGGTGAATATATTGACTTTGCGAAAAATCACAAAATCACTATTCACGGGACACGTTTACCGAGGCACTATTCATGCTATAATATTTTGCGTCATTTTCGACCTTAATAAATTTCAGTAATACACGTGTGTGAAGAGATAATTTTTCCAAGTGTCGGATTTTCATTTTGAGCCTAATCGTGCTTTATTCGGTATCCGAAATGTATAATATGGTGTTCTGAATAAATGGACAAACCTCGTAGCTATTATTTTTACGCATCCCAATATTTTATAAGAGTACCCATTTTAATTTTGGGTAGAGTTATTTACCAAATTGGGTACAAAAGTGGGAGTATTTGGGTGTATTTGGGCATTTATTTTTGCATGTTACTCCAAGGGGGAACCAACTTAAACCCATGAACCAATCAGATGGGAGAAAGGGGGAAGTGGTCGGCAGTATACTCCTTTTGTTAGGCTCAATACATTAATTTTCCAAGCATTGCAAACATTTCTCTCAATTATATTTCCAAGGAGGCTCGGGTTACTCCCTCCCATTCCCCTGAAGCAACCACCATTTGCTCAACCATCCTCTCTCCCATTCCTTCCCTAAACCAACTGAAGATAGAGAGAGATTGAGAGAAGAGAGAGCTACAAAGAGAGAGTTATTGAAAGTAGTGTGCACACAAGCCAATCATATTTGATATGATGTAGCATATACTTTATAATCTTATTCATTTATTAATAAAAGAATTGATTTTCTTAAAAGGTATTTTACATTATCTACATGGTGCTGTTATATTAAATGAGATAAAACCATAGTTTTGAGCAATGCTTTTAGAATCATGATGGTGATCATGCTAATGAGATCTAAATTCTAGATAGCTCACAAACTAAAATCGTTCCTAATCGTTGGATTACTAAAAAAGGGGATTACTGAATCCGGATAGATTAGTACATACATTGCTTGCTCTTAGGAAGATAATGATTGATCTCATAATCGTTTGTGTGGAGACACTAAAGCAAGTATATAGGTGCTTATTGCAGAATAAGTTCGGAAATTTTAATTTCCTTGTAACCCGAGTTTATGTGTGAATAAAATGAATTTTTATTTATATTATGCGTTATGTGTTTAAAGGTTGTGTTACAATCTAAAATATGTGTATGTGCTGAATTTTGTGTGTTGTTGTGTCGTTAGGGTGAATATATTGACTTTGCGAAAAATCACAAAATCACTATTCACGGGACACGTTTACCGAGGCACTATTCATGCTATAATATTTTTGCGTCATTTTCGACCTTAATAAATTTCAGTAATACACGTGTGTGAAGAGATAATTTTTCCAAGTGTCGGATTTTCATTTTGAGCCTAATCGTGCTTTATTCGGTATCCGAAATGTATAATATGGTGTTCTGAATAAATGGACAAACCTCGTAGCTATTATTTTTACGCATCCCAATATTTTATAAGAGTACCCATTTTAATTTTGGGTAGAGTTATTTACCAAATTGGGTACAAAAGTGGGAGTATTTGGGTATATTTTTGTGTATTTGGGTATTTATTTTTGCATGTTACTCCAAGGGGGAACCAACTTAAACCCATGAACCAATCAGATGGGAGAAAGGGGGAAGTGGTCGGCAGTATACTCCTTTTGTTAGGCTCAATACATTAATTTTCCAAGCATTGCAAACATTTCTCTCAATTATATTTCCAAGGAGGCTCGGGTTACTCCCTCCCATTCCCCCGAAGCAACCACCATTTGCTCAACCATCCTCTCTCCCATTCCTTCCCTAAACCAACTGAAGATAGAGAGAGATTGAGAGAAGAGAGAGCTACAAAGAGAGAGTTATTGAAAGTAGTGTGTACACAAGCCAATCATATTTGATATGATGTAACATATACTTTATAATCTTATTCATTTATTAATAAAAGAATTGATTTTCTTAAAAGGTATTTTACATTATCTACATGGTGCTGTTATATTAAATGAGATAAAACCATAGTTTTGAGCAATGCTTTTAGAATCATGATGGTGATCATGCTAATGAGATCTAAATTCTAGATAGCTCACAAACTAAAATCGTTCCTAATCGTTGGATTACTAAAAAAGGGGATTACTGAATCCGGATAGATTAGTACATACGTTGCTTGCTCTTAGGAAGATAATGATTGATCTCATAATCGTTTGTGTGGAGACACTAAAGCAAGTATATAGGTGCTTATTGCAGAATAAGTTCACTGAACGTGGCTCACTAAGGAATACCTAATGGAGTTTTACTCGCTTGTCAATAGGAATTCCTCTAGTGATAGTAGTACAAGTGATCCTTGGACTTGAGATCATCATAGTATCTCGTGTATGATGAGGTATACTTTGACATGTCCCTTAAGACCTTTAGGGTATAACAAAGGGTATGATTGGGTATAATTAGTTATACATGGAGATAGGTGAATGATCAACAAAGAATCTACCTTGTCTAGTAAAAGATGTAAATGTCATATGTGATTCGATAAATGACAACTCAGTAGTCCTTGGCCAAGGCAGAATGAATTTAGAAAGGAGTTTCTAATTTGCATTAATAAGAGTTGTGCATTTGGGAATCGAAATACATATAATTAAATAAAATAAGACTTGACAATAAATCCATGTCTTATATTTAATTGGGACATTGTATGGTAGAAGGATTGAATTGTACGGTAACTATTCACTGAAAGGTTCTTTTATGATTAATGTTGAAATCTATATTATCTGAAAAGTCGTTGATCGCTAAGGGGGCTTACCCTTATTGTAGAATAAATATTATTTATTTAAATGAATTAAATAGTTTAATTTATTTATTTAAATAAGATTAGAATTGTTCTAATTGATTTATTCACAACCGGTTTAATATGGAGAACCTAAAGGGTCACACCGCAAAAGGAAAATATTTATTTAAGAAGTAATGACATAATTGTAATAATAAGTTAAGTGTATTTAATTTAGTCTATGGAGATAGAATAAATTAAATAGCTTAATATTTATTATTTAATATTTTGGAAATATTAAATATAAATTAATAAGAGTAGTCTTATTATAATTATTACTATTACTATTATTTAATTCCTAATAGGGATTGGGAATTAATTAATAGAAGTACTCTCTCATGAATTCCTAATTGAATTAGGAGCATAATTAATTAAAGGAGTTTAATTAGAATAGAAACCCTAATCCTAAATAGTTTAGGGAAGGGTTTTCCTACATCTATAAATAAGAGAAGTCTTATCATAGATTAGGGTTACACACTCTTGCATTAGATTGTGGAAAGTACTTGCAATTTCTATAGAGATGGAAACTAGGGTTTTGCTAACACCCATCGTCTTGAATAGATATTATTCCTTGGTGGATCACCTCTAGAGGCCAAACACTTGGGTGGCTAACGTTGATCAAAGGAAGGAATTTAATCAGTGGAATTCAAGGAGAACGCGAAGGAATTGGAGGTGAACTTGTATCCGAGGAAGCTTTGATTCACGAGGGTACAATTCTATATCTCAATCTCTTTCGTTAATTGATAATTGAACACAAGGAAAAATCATGGTGATGGTTTGTATGAAAAATTTTAAAATCCGTTTTATCACGCTTCCGCCCTATTTATGTAATGAGATTGCATGCTTGCGTTATATACAAACCTAACAGTGGTATCAGAGACTAATCCTTGTGTTAATTATTGATTTTGATAATTCCACGTATGAATTGATATGCGATACGATCGGATTTTGGGCAGAAATTTTTTTTCTGAATCTGCATCGCGGAGTAATATTATAGACTCACAATATTGACAACCAGATTATTCCTAGGAAAGAGGGGGCTTTCCGTAGAAATGGCGTGCAATTAAATAACCCTTTTCCTCGACAGAACTTCTAGACATTGTCAATAATGCTAACTGATCTAATAATATTATATCAAATAATATAAGTTAAAGTGTCGTGACAAATAATATAAAATACTATGCAGATGCTACTGTAACAATTATTGAATTAAAATACTATGCAATTGCTACTATATCAATTATTGAATTAATAATATAAAATACTGTGGAATATCGTGTGCTACTGTGGAATCCCGCGTACTACTGTGGAATAACGCGTTCTACTGTGGAATAATGCGTTCTACTATTCTTTTATTACCGGGTATTTCAATAGTTGCAGGTGATAATACTGTTGAGAATTTGTAAAAATATTAATATTGTCGTTTTAGTATCCGACAATTAGTCGTTAAGGGGGCACACCAATGATTTGTTATTTCGGCGTCGTCATACGTTACCGAATATAATATTTCTCAATAGAAAGAATATTTCTCGACAAAAGGAATATTCTCCGACATAAAGAATATTCCCCGACAAAAGGAATATTCCCCGACATACTGTTTATCTGATAATTTGCGTATAACACCCTTAACTATAATATTTTATCAATTAAGCACTTTACTGTTTAGAATAATAATCATAAAGAAAATAATAAATTTTTATTTCATAAAAGTTGGGATCTTACATCTCTATTTATAGAATGGACACAAGAATAACATTAGTATTTGCATTTGTATTAAACTTATTTGATTTGATAATGATTTAAACTCAGTGTATATTTGTAGACAAGTAACTTTTGTAAAGTCCGTATGAAAAGAATTTTATGTAAAAGGACTTAGTTTAGAGATCAAACTTGTTAGGTTGATCCAAATCGGAGAACAATTCCTTATAATAGTTAAGTTGTCCCTGGCCAGAAGAAGTTCACAGAGCTAAAGACAAAGTTACTCTAGGATTGCAAAGTTAACTGAAGACAGTCAAAGATCGTAGAGTATTAGTCTGTTCTTAGAGCCAGAATTGCAAGGTCACTCAAATTCGTAGAGTAAAATAGCAGAGTAAGTCACTCTACTATCAGAAAAACTATTATGCGAACTCACTCTACAATAATCAAAAGTTGTAGAGTACAGACTACTAACAAGACAATTGCTGGTTATAACAAGGGTTATAAACCTTAACATACAACTCTCAAGAGTGATCCTCTCATGTGTTGACGATTAGGACAAGACTCAATATAATGTTATTCAACAACTATATTAGCAAAGACAAGGGACACGTGTATACAACTGCATTATTCGCAGTACTAAGGATAACAACTTAAGGTAGTCCAAGTAGACAACATTTTCAATGTCAAACAATTGGAGAATGCCAAATGTCCCAAGCTAAATGGAGTAACGGTAAAATTCCAACGGGAAGCTCTTAAGGAGAACTTTATAAAAGGTCAACAACTTCAAGCATTAAAAAGAACGATCTTTGTGAAGTCCATGTGTTGAAACTTTGAGTCCATAAAAACTCCACTCTATGATTCTGAGAAAATACTAGTGCTGCTATGTCATTTGAAGAATAACCTAAAGTAACTTGGCAGCATCTTACAATAACCATTTTCTTAGTGATTAAATAAATCTTAGTGATCTCGTGCATTCTAAGTTTGTGTGTGTAAGAACCTGACTTTCAATAAATAAAATTTAATTTCTTATAATTTTTATTCTAAACAGTAAGTTGTTAAATTGAAAAAATAATAAGTTAATGGTGTCATGTGCAAATTATAAGATAAAAAGTACGTCGGAGAATATTCGTTCTGTCGAGAAATATTATATTCGGTAAAGTACAACAGTGCCGAAACAACTAATCATTAGTGGACCCCATAACAATTAATTCTCGGATACCGAAAATGACATAAATAATCTTTTTTATAAAAAAATTGTCAGCGGTACTATCACTTGCAACTTTGAAAATACCTGGTAATAAAAGAATAGTAGCACGCGACATTCCACAGTAACACACAGTATTGCACATTATCTCATATTATTGGTTCAATAATTGTCATAGTAACAACTGCATAATATTTCATATTATTGCTCAATAATTGTTACAGTAACATCTGCATAGTATTTCATATTATTAAATTGATAATTATCATGACACAGTAACTTATATTATTTGATATAATATTATTAGACCAGTTAGCATAACTGGTAATGTCTAGAAGTTTTATCGAGGAAATGGTTGTAATATCCCGAGTGTTTATGAATTGAGCCTATGACAAAAACCCTTAGAAAAGGTAATGAGTAGGTTAAAGTATATGTAATACTCAGAAAAGTATCGAGTTCAAATAAAGAATATGAAGTAGAACCTACAAGAATTTATTGAGAAAATGAGTGGTGTAGAAATTATAAAACATATATTAAGGTAATGCGTTGAAGTTATTCAATGACAAAATTATGAAAGAAATTTAACGAAAACCGAGTAAGGGGAGTTTCGGTGATTCCGAAGACAGAATCCTTATAAGAGGGGAAGGATGTGACAACCCGAATTTTCAGTAATTATTAAATAAGAATTTAATAAATAAAATTTTTATTATGAGAGGTGTCAGATTTGAATATATATATATGTGTGTGTGTGTGTGTGTGTTATATTTTGAAATATGTGTTTTGGTGTGAATATAAAAGAGGAATATATGTTTGTATATTAGGAATGTGACGCCCCCGAATTCGAGCGTTGGCCGCCCAAACAAGGGTCCGACATTATCTAATACTTCTATCATAACTTAACCAATGATCCCATAACCATATTGGTTGAATTAATCTATTACAGACTATAAAATTATCAATTTCCTTAACTAAATCCCTAGATCTTAACTTGATCTCGATCTCATTCTTTCTACAAGTATCAACTTGTTCATTCGTATATATGGATAACACCAGATATATATATATATATATATATATATATATATATATATCAGTCAAAATTTTAACATTATGATTTAAATATTCTATCATTTATAAGCTTTATATGGATCTAAGATTCACAGTACCAGCACTAGAGATAGTTCCCAGATCTGAAGGGGGCTTCCCAATAAAGATAAATCGATATTGGTGCGCAATTAGATGACCTAACCTTCATTTCTTAGTCAGAACTTTCAGTGTGCCAAATACCCTCACTTTGATACATAGTCTTATAAACAATGGACATCTCTTTCATATAAATAATTCTCATCTATCTAAAATTCATAGTATTAATGATAAGATTGTTCTTGGAACCGAGGGGCGCATTTCGGTAAAGGTGACACCTTACCGGCGCTCATTAAGTGTAATCTCAGTGTTTACAGAACTCCCAATATCATTTAATACCCTCACTCAGATGTATAGTTCTTTATCAACATTATATTAATGTTTTACTATCTATCTAAAGTTCAGACTATCGGCATAACATGATCAATCCATATTACCAATGCCCTCATTCAGATTAATAGATCTTTAACAATTCTAAGTTATATCAAATTAAAGACATAATACCACTCTGATAATAATAACATGATATTATTAATAAAATCTTCAATTACAAGGTTTGCTTGTTCGTATCACAACAGTCATTATGACTTCATATAAATACAAGTAAATAAAAACATGTAAACCTAATCTACGCTTCTTCTTTACGTTCATGATCTTCATAACTACAAATAAAGGTTTATTCGCAAGAATGAGCACTACGGCTCAGCAAGTCTAACTAATAACACATAAATAGTTTATGCTTTCATATAAACTTTAACATGCTTTGACATATCACATATATCAATTTGATACTACAAATAACATTTTATTCAACAGTTTATATCACGTTGTCACACAAAGCGTATAAACCACATATATATATAGCTTATAAAAATAACACATAAGAGTTAGAATACTTGCACATAGTTTAAAGGAATAGAAGACATGCCTCGTATATCTTTACAGATAAATATAACGGTCTAAACGTTCGTCGTAAATCCTACACGATTATAAGTTCATGTAGACAAATAAGCGTTTAACGATTAAATCTTTTAAATTTTATTTTGGGTATTATAACCGCTTATAAATAAAACTCCTTCTATTATACATGAAATAATTTTAGCATTATAACTGCATATAAAATGAATATTCATCAACTATATTGAGCATTATAACTGTTTATAAAATGAATATTCGACTGTTATATTTGAAATAAATCGGGCATTATAACTGTTTATAAAATAAATATTCTTACTAAATATTTGAAGAAAATCGGACATAGTAACTGCTTATAAAAATATATTTTCAACTTTATAAGAGAAATAAATTGGACATTATAACTGCTTGTAAATAGGACTTTTGTACTATATACATAAAATAATTTGGATATTACAACTGCTTGTAAAAGTATATTTTTACCAATACATGCATGAAAATTATAACTACGAGAGTATACCTCTTGTAGTTGCTAGCTTTACTTCCAATCGCGTAGCGCTTCGATGCTTCGAAAGTAATTTTTATCTCACCATATCTCTCAGAATATAAATATAGAGTGTTTTTGCTCTTGAACTGCTTTTGAACATGGTAAGGAATGAATAAACTTAGCTTGCTATTTATAGGAAAGCATAGTTTCGCTAATTGCACGTTAGGGGCTCGACTTATTACACTTTGCACCCTAACATATTCTTAGAATATTCTTCTAAGCTCCTCAATGAAAATATCTTCCAAGCTCGTCAATGCAGCTTGCAATTGAACTTATCTTCTAAGCTCCTCAATGAAAATATCTTCCAAGCTCGACAATGTAGCTTACAATCTAAGCTCCTCAATGAAAATATCTTCCAAGCTCGACAATGCAGCTTGTAATTGAACCTATCTTCTAAGCTCCTCAATGAAAATATCTTCCAAGCTCAACAATGCAGCTTGTTACCGTAAGCACGATAAATCACTTTGTCATTCTCAAGCACGACACATCAACTTATCAAAAATAATTTGTCAGGATACTTTTGGTGAAATCGTGGAATGCACGACAAATCATTTTGTCAATGTACGCACGACTAAGCAGCTTGACAAAAATGTTTATTTGACCAAATTCATCGTTTACACTATAAAATCACAAAACACCTGGTTCGAAATATCATTTTGATCTTTATTAAGCACATATGTTACAAAATTCGAATATCTTTAGGGCTTAAGGTTTTAAACTTCTCGATACCTAGTTTTAGGTCACTAAATTAACCTCTAATCATATACGATCGTATTTATAAGCCTCATAAATATTCGAGGTACTACATTCATCCCTACTTATAAGAATTTCGTCCTCAAAATTAACTTTACAGCTAAATTTAGTCATTCAATATCATATTTATAAGTTCTATAAATATTCGGGATATTACATTCTCCTCTCCTTATAAGAATTTTGTTCTCGAAATTATCTCTAACTTAGTCTTCAATATGAATTTTCTGAAGTCATCCTTTATCACATCAAATTCCTAATACTTAAATTAGGTAAAAATGTTCAATCTAAACCTTTCTCTATACTAGGTTTTAATCCTTTAATCATACTCGACTTCTAGTTTTATTCTTCTCTTACTGAGAATTCTTCTAATTTATACTGAGGGGTCAATCAAGACCTTGAACTGTTTCATATTCTATGTGTATTATATGACCCAAAAGTTTAACAATCACCAGGATTAAAAAACACTATAGTCAGTACGTCAGGTGATCAACCTATCGTACCACATATAACATAATAGTTTTAAAGACGCGATATGTTGCGTCTACCAGAATCATATGTCCGTTCCAAATTTTCCTTATTAAAAGGGTTGTCTAGCCGAAATAATTGGCATTGACTCATCTTTAAACCATTCAAAACTTTTGAAAATCAATTTTATGACTGTATACCGCACCTTGCAAGAGTACGTTGATGACTCGTCATTTATCATACCACACTAGGTTAAATAGTGTGTTGATGAAAAATTCATTTTTATTTTTCATATTAAATCTGTCTAGCCAAAACAATTAGCATAGGTCTTATGAATAACATAGTTAAATTAATTTTATGACTTTATCATGTCCACACAGATAACAATGTGTTAATCTTCACACCTCCGCCTACCGTGTGTTGATGATAAAAATCATTTTATTTTTTTTCAAATTAAACCTGTCTAGCTTGAAAAATTAGCATAGACATAGGTTCAAAAATTTTCCAGTTCAATCATTTGAACAATTCTTTTTCAAAGGCACCCAAGTGCGAATATACGCATGAATGTCTAGCATAGCTAGAAGATTTTTGGAATACCCCTAATCCTCTATTATTTCTATTTTTCTCTATCCACAACACATGTTTTGCAAATATATAGTAATATAGTAAACTGATTAGTTGTAAAACCAAGTACAAACAAATATATCAGTTCTCCTTCTTATCAACACGGGATTAAAAGATCTTAGTGCATATTAATCATTTTTAATACACCACTTTATGAAATTTCGTAGCCGCATCTCATAAGTCGGTTCGACTAACATATCATAGCCCCCGCCCATACAAGGGTTCGTTTACTCAGTAACTAACTTACAAATATCTTTAAAACTATAGTTGGACATAACAACTAATAACTAATCAATATACATATGAGAAAAGAATCACCTTCTCACAATATATACAAGGAATAGTTTTACACAAGATTTCAATCTATTATCATGATAATCAACTAAGTGTTTCCTCCACCCAAGAACTAATGAATCAGTTTCCCGTCTCATCCACACTATCCCCAAATGATCTCATTCAGTGTGTAACCCGCTTAGATCGGTTCACTTACGCATATTAAACTCCTGCCCATTCAAGAGAGTCGTTCAACTCAGCTAACAACATAAGTTTTCAATTGAAATCCTTACTCATTTCTTAACTATCTTATGAATTTCTTTAATCCATATTACTTATATTTCTCTATGAGTTTACTCATCTACTTACTCAGGTTTTATGCAAAATAATATAATTTAAACATAATTCCAAACACATAACTCTAATCAAATAACACTTGATTTATTTTAATTTCTGCATATCTTTTACTTATCTACGAACTCTTCACAAGTCCATTTAATCTTAACCCATCAGATTATATTCCAAGGTACTCGTTACCTTGAAACTATAACTTATTGCTTTGATACCAACTGTGACGCCCCCGAATTCGGGCATTGGCCGCCCGAACAAGGGTCCGACGTTATCTCGTACTTCTATCGTAACTTAACCAATGATCCCATAATCATATTGGTTGAATTAGTCTATTATAGACTATAAAATTATCAATTTCCTTAACTAAATCCCTAGATCTTAACTTGATCTCGATCTCATTCTTTCTACAAGTATCATCTTGTAGTTTATTCCTATATATGGATAGCACCACACACATATATATATATATATATATATATTAGTCAAATTTTTAACCTTATGATTTAAATATTCTATTATTTATAAGCTTTATATGGATCCAAGATTTATAGTACCAGCACTAGAGATAGTTCCCAGATCTGAAGGGGGCTTCCCAATAAAGATAAATCGATATTGGTGCGCAATTAGATGACCTAACCTTCATTTCTTAGTCAGAACTTTCAGTGTGCCAAATACCCTCACTTTGATACATAGTCTTATAAACAATGGACATCTCTTTCATATAAATAATTCTCATCTATCTAAAATTCATAGTATTAATGATAAGATTGTTCTTGGAACCGAGGGGCGCATTTCGGTAAAGGTGACACCTTACCGGCGCTCATTAAGTGTAATCTCAGTGTTTACAGAACTCCCAATATCATTTAATACCCTCACTCAGATGTATAGTTCTTTATCAACATTATATTAATGTTTTACTATCTATCTAAAGTTCAGACTATCGGCATAACATGATCAATCCATATTACCAATGCCCTCATTCAGATTAATAGATCTTTAACAATTCTAAGTTATATCAAATTAAAGACATAACACCACTCTGATAATAATAACATGATATTATTAATAAAATCTTCGATTAAAAGGTTTGCTTGTTCGTATCACAACACTCATTATGACTTCATACAAATACAAGTAAATAAAAACATGTAAACCTAATCTACGCTTCTTCTTTACGTTCATGATCTTTATAACTACAAATAAAGGTTTATTCGCAAGAATGAGCACTACGGCTCAGCAAGTCTAACTAATAACACATAAATAGTTTATGCTTTCATATAAACTTTAACATTCCTTGACATATCATATATATCAATTTGATATTACAAATAACTTTTTATTCAACAGTTTATATCACGTTGTCACATAAAGCGTATAAACCACATATATAGCTTATAAAAATAACACATAAGAGTTAGAATACTTGCACATAGTTTAAAGGAATAGAAGACTTGCCTCGTATATCTTTTATAGATAAATATAACGGTCTAAACGTTCGTCGTAAATCCTACACGATTATAAGTTCATGTAGACAAATAAGCGTTTAACGATTAAATCTTTTAAGTTTCATTTCGGGTATTATAACCGCTTATAAATAAAACTCCTTCTACTATACATGAAATAATTTTAGCATTATAACTGCATATAAAATGAATATTCATCAACTATATTGAGCATTATAACTGTTTATAAAATAAATATTCGGCTGTTATATTTGAAATAAATCGGGCATTATAACTGTTTATAAAATGAATATTCGGCTGTTATATTTGAAATAAATCGGGCATTATAACTTTTTATAAAATAAATATTCTTGCTAAATACTTGAAGAAAATCGGACATAGTAATTGCTTATAAAAGTATATTTTTAACTTTATAAGAGAAATACCTTGAACATTATAACTGCTTGTAAATAGGACTTTTGTACTATATACATAAAATAATTTGGACATTACAACTACTTGTAAAAGTATATTTTTACCAATACATGCATGAAAGCATAGTTTCGCTAATTGCACGTTAAGGGCTCGGCTTATTACACTTTGCACCCTAACATATTCTTAGAATATTCTTTTAAGCTCTTCAATGAAAATATCTTGCAAGCTCGACAATGCAACTTGCAATTGAACTTATCTTCTAAGCTCCTCAATGAAAATATCTTGCAAGCTCGACAATGCAGCTTGGAATCTAAGCTCCTCAATGAAAATATCTTCCAAGCTCGACAATGCAGCTTGCAATTAAATGATAAGTGCATATTATTCATTTATTTTTATTCCTTTATATCTAGTTTATTGCGTGTTTTATTGTGTATATGCACTTATTAGGTTATTTATTGATTTCAGGAGAATTCAAGGTCAAAAGTGGAAAAAGATGGAAAATTGGAGCTTAAAATACACATAGTGGCATTTTTGTAAATTCGAGGACTAGGGCTAGCGCCAGCAGCGCTACACACACCACCAGACACTGCACACCAGCGCCCAACACAGCGCCAGCAGCGCTAACAGCGCCAACAGCGCTCAATCCTTCACAAGCCAAGCGCCAGCAGCGCTAGGCACAACTTGAGCACACTGCACAGTAGCGCTAGCAGCGCTTGGGACAGCGCCAGCGGCGCTAGTTGGCGTTTTTGAGTACTAAAGGCCAGCTGAAGGAGGAAAAGGAAGTTGATTCGGAAGAGGATTCTATTCATTATGATCAGATAGTAAGAAGGAAACTCTAAGTAGGAACTTGAGGACTTATATATATCTTATTCTATTTTTCTAGAGAGGTATCTTGGCAACTACAATTGTAACTCTAATAGGAGGAGATTGAAGGCATGTCAGGCTAAACTCTTACTTTCAGTTCTAAGGGATGTTGAACCTTTTTCATAATTAATGGTTTAATCAGGTTTTATTTATTTATTCCTTCTCGCATGAGATTTATTCTGATAATCTGTTTTTAATTGATTGTATGTTATCTAATCTTTTGATTTGATTTGGCCAATTGAATTAATTTGATTGATACCATCTGCTAGATTAAGATATAGTATTAAGTAAACGATATTATGTCTGATCATATGTAGCAATTGATAGTATTTGATTGTGGACAAGCTTTTGGATATTATTAAGATTATTAGAAGGCAAGTTAAATAATTCCTGATTGTGCAATTGTTGCTTGGAATAACCTAATTCTCTCATTCTTTATGCTGCTGTTATATTAAATCTAGACTGATAGTTCTAGGTTATATGATAGTTAGAGTCTCTTGAGGCGATTGTCACATTAGATTTACACATAAGGAGAATTGCGGATAATTAGCGATTGCGGTTATCTAGGGTTATTAGTCTCATTGAAGGATAAATATTGTTAAACTTGATTTTCCCATAATTGTGATAAGGTGATACTGAACTGAAGAACTGAAGCTTTTTATTCATTGATCATTCTTAATTACTTTTGTTAGTTTTAGTGAATCAAACTCAAAAAACCCCTCATTAATAGAAATAATAGGAATGTTAGAATAAGTAAAAGATTAATTCACTTCTCTGTGGGATCGATCCTTGCTTGTCATTATACTAAGTTTTGTGCTAGTAGAGTGTTAGTAAGGTATTAATTTTGGAGTGTAAAACGACAGCTCCCAAATTTTGGCGCCGTTGCCGGGGAAGTGTTATTTATCTCTATTTATTCTTCATTTTACTTTATTTCATTTTATTTTTGTTTATTATTGTAGTTTATGACACGATCCTCTCAATCCGGTGATTTGAATTTTGATCCAGAAATTGAGAAAACTGCACGCAAGCTAAGGAAAGAAGCTCGTCAAGCTCGAGGCATCACTGCAGAGTCAGACGAAATTCCATCACCGGGACTCAACATAGCACTTGAGTTACTGTCAAATACATCATCCACCGATTCAGAGAAGGAAGAAGAAATGGCGGTGCCAAATAACAACAGAACACTCAAAGAATTAGCCACTCCCAATCTTAATCAACAACCCTTGTGCATTGAATATCCTACTTTAACTGCTGCTTTTGAACTTAAATCGGGATTAATTCATCTTTTGCCTACTTTTCGTGGTCTCACAGGTGAAGATCCATACAAGCACTTGAAGGAATTCCATGTGGTGTGTTCCACCATGAAGCCACATGGAATAACAGAGGATCAAATCAAGCTAAGGGCATTTCCATTCTCACTGGGAGATCTAGCGAAGGACTGGCTGTACTATCTTCCTTCAGGGTCAATACAGTCATGGAATGACATGAAAAGGCTGTTCTTGGAGAAGTACTTTCCTGCTTCAAGAGTTGCCAACATCAGAAAGGAGATATGCGGCATTCGACAGTTCAACGGAGAGACGCTGTATGAGTATTGGGAAAGATTTAAAAAATTGTGTTCCAGTTGTCCTCCCCATCAAATAGACGATCAACACCTGATTCAGTACTTTTATGAGGGACTATTACCAATAGATCGGAGTATGATCGATGCTGCAAGTGGAGGAGCACTAGTGGATAAGACACCGGAGGCTGCAAGGACTCTAATTGCAAATATGGCTGCTAATTCTCAGCAGTATGGGACAAGGAATAACCATGCACCTGCAAGAGTGAATGAGATGACCACGAGCAACCTTGAACAACAAATTTCTGATCTAACTGTGCTGGTTAAACAAATGGCTACAGGAAATACACCAGCAGCAAAAGTTTGTGGGATTTTCTTAATGACTGGTCATAGTACCGATTCTTGTCCAACATTGCAAGAGGAAGACACAACACAGCAAGCTAATGCGATGGGGAACTATCAGGCACAACCACAGCGGAAGTATGACCCGTACTCCAATGCTTACAATCCAGGATGAAGGGATCATCCTAATTTGAGTTATGGAGGAAATAGGCCACCAGCGCAAGGTGTGTATCCGGTTAGACAACAAGGGTTCCCACAAGGCTCTCAACCAACTCAACCTCAATATCAACCTAGACAGGCAGCTCCTGCAAATCCTGGAACATCTTTGGAAGACATGTTCAAGGCATTCATGACACAGACACAGCAGTTCCAACAGGAAACGAAAAATTCTGTTCAAGACTTGAGAAATCAGATAGGTCAACTTGCCACCACAGTAGGGAGGTTGGATGCTCAGGGTTCAGGAAAGTTGCCCTCCCAAACAGTTGTCAATCCAAGGGAGAATGCTAGTGCGATTACACTAAGGAGTGGAAAGGAGTTGGAAGTACCCAAAACAGTGACGGAAATTGAAAAGGAGAAGGCTAGTGATGAGACTGAGACACCAAGGAAAATTGTTACCCCATCTACTCCAGTTACAACCCCACCGTTGTCGTTTCCACCTAGAACCCACAAGACTTCAAAGAAGGAGGAAAATGAAAGGGAAATTTTGGAAACCTTCAGGAAGGTAGAGGTAAATATTCCTCTATTGGATGCCATCAAACAAGTGCCCAGGTATGCAAAGTTTTTGAAAGAATTGTGTACTAACAAAAGAAAATTGAAAGATGATGAAAAAATCACTGTAGGAGAGAATGTGTCAGCCGTGCTTCAAAGAAAAATGCCCCCTAAATGTAAAGATCCAGGAATGTTTACAATCCCATGCAGAATAGGTAGTACCAGATTTGAGAAAGCCATGCTAGATCTAGGAGCTTCAATAAATGTCATGCCATTGTCTGTATTTGCCTCTTTAAATCTAGGACCTTTGAAACAAACTGGTGTTATCATTCAACTTGCTGATCGTACTAACACTTATCCGCAAGGGGTAATTGAAGATGTCTTAGTGCAGGTTAATCAGCTAATATTTCCTGCAGATTTTTACATTGTGGATATGGAAGATGATAGATCTCCAAATCCTTCACATATCTTGTTAGGGCGGCCATTCTTGAAAACAGCAAGGACAATGATCGATGTACACAATGGGACCTTGACCATGGAATTTGATGGAGAGAAAGTTCAGTTCAATATATATGATGCAATGAGGTACCCTAGTGATGTTAATCATGTTTTTGCCATTGATATCATTGATTCTATGGTGCAGGAATCTTTTGATCAAGTACATCGGGAAAGCTTGGAGATGGCTATTGCTAACAACTTGGACATGGATAAAGAGGAAGAATTTGACCAGAATCAAGAATTGAAGGAAGTTGTGGCTGCATTGCACTCTTTACCAAAATTCACAGATAAGTATGTAGTTCAATCAATTCAATTGCCTATTTCTCATAAAAAATTGTTACCATCTGTGGAGCAAGCTCCAATCTTAGAATTGAAACCCTTACCTGTTCACTTGAAATATGCATATTTAGGGAAAAATGAAACTTTACCTGTGATTATTGCTAGTAATCTAACCAAAGTGCAGGAAGAGAAATTGTTGAGAGTTCTAAGAGACCATGTCACAGTGTTTGGTTGGACGATAGCAGATATCAAAGGTATAAGCCCCGCGATGTGCATGCATAGGATTCTTTTGGATGACGGAGCAAAGCCCACGAGAGAAGCACAGCGAAGATTAAATCCACCCATGATGGAGGTAGTCAAGAAAGAGGTGATTAAATTACTAGATGCAGGCATAATCTACCCCATCTCCGACAGTCAGTGGGTGAGTCCGGTACAGGTAGTTCCGAAGAAGTCTGGAATAACTGTCATCACGAATGACAATAATGAGTTGGTGCCCACACGGATACAAACAGGATGGAGAATGTGTATTGACTACAGAAAATTAAATGCTGTAACTCGAAAAGACCACCTTCCTCTTCCTTTTATTGATCAAATGCTAGAACGATTAGCGGGGCATACTTATTATTGCTTTCTAGATGGTTTTTCAGGATATAATCAGATCGTGATTGCACCCGAAGACCAGGAAAAGACCACATTCACGTGTCCATTTGGTACTTTTGCATACCGGAGGATGTCGTTTGGACTTTGTAATGCACCAGGTACTTTCCAGCGATGCATGGTAAGCATTTTTTCTGATCTTTTGGAAAATTGCATCGAGGTCTTTATGGATGATTTCACAGTACATGGTGATTCTTTGGATTTGTGCTTGGAAAATCTAACGCGTGTGCTAGATAGATGTTTGGAAACTAACCTTGTTCTTAATTGGGAAAAATGTCACTTTATGGTAGAACAGGGTATAGTGCTTGGTCATGTTGTGTCAGCTAAAGGTTTAGAGGTTGATAAAGCTAAGATAGATATTGTGTCTGCTTTGCCTTACCCTGCTAGTGTGCGGGAGATTCGCTCTTTTCTTGGACATGCAGGTTTCTATCGGCGATTTATCAAAGACTTCTCCAAAATAACTCTGCCATTATGTAAATTGCTGCAAAAAGATGTGGAATTCCAGTTCGATGAAACGTGCAAGAAGGCATTTGATATGTTGAAAAGCCTATTGACTTCCGCACCCGTGATTCAACCCGCCAAATTGGAATATTCCCTTTGAAATAATGTGTGATGCAAGCAATTATGCAGTCGGAGCTGTTTTGGGCCAAAGAGTTGACAAAGTTGTCCATGCCATTTATTATGCCTCTAGAACATTGAATGCAGCTCAGATTAACTACTCGACAACAGAAAAAGAACTTTTATCTGTTGTTTTTGCTTTAGATAAATTTCGATCTTATTTACTTGGCACTAAAGTTGTAGTTTATTCTGACCATGCAGCTCTCAGGTATTTGTTAACCAAGAAGGACTCTAAACCCAGGATTATCAGATGGATTCTGCTGTTGCAGGAATTTGACTTGGAAATCAAGGATAAAAAGGGAGCAGATAACTTGGTAGCAGATCACTTGAGTCGATTGATGAGAGATGAGGAGGCACTACCTTTGCATGATTCCTTTCCAGATGAGCATCTCTTTTCTATTCAGGAGGAATTGCCTTGGTACGCGAATATTGTTAATTATTTGGCAAGTGCATTTATTCCCAATGAATTTTCTAAAAACCAGAAGGATAAGCTTAGGAGTGATGCTAGACATTATGTTTGGGATGATCCATATCTGTGGAAATTTTGTGCTGATCAAATAATCCGTAGGTGTGTGCCTAATACCGAAACATTGTCTATTCTAAATTTTTGCCATTCCTATGCTTGTGGAGGTCATTTTGGACCCAAACGGACTGCTCATAAAGTTTTAGAAAGTGGTTTTTTATTGGCCAACAATTTTTAGAGACTCATATCTATTTTGTAAATCATGCGAGAATTGTCAACGAACAGGTAACATATCACATAGAAATCAAATGCCACAAACTCCCATTTTAATTGTTGAGATTTTTGATGTTTGGGGTATTGATTTTATGGGACCTTTTCCTGTTTCTCATGGTAATGTTTACATTCTCTTGGCTGTTGACTATGTTTCTAAATGGGTGGAAGCTAAAGCCACCAGGACTGATGATTCTAAAGTTGTTGCAGATTTTGTCAAAACTAATATATTTGTCAGATTTGGAACTCCTCGAGCTATCATCAGCGATAGAGGAAACTCACTTTTGCAACAGGATGCTAGCAGCACTTTTCCGGAAATATAATGTTTTGCATAAGATTTCTACATCTTATCATCCGCAAAGCAATGGTCAGGCTGAAGTATCCAACCGTGAAGTGAAATCGATTTTGGAGAAGGTTGTCAAGCCAAGCAGAAAAGATTGGAGTCTGCGGTTAGAAGATGCATTGTGGGCGTATAGAACTGCATACAAAACCCCCATTGGTATGTCTCCGTACAGATTGGTTTTTGGGAAGCCATGTCATTTACCCGTGGAATTAGAGCATAGAGCTTTTTGGGCGATCAAGCAATGTAATATGAGTTTGGATGACGCGGGAATGCATCGGAAGTTCCAGCTACAAGAATTGGAAGAGATGAGGAATGAAGCTTATGAGAGTTCTAGACTATACAAGAATAAAACAAAGGCCTTTCATGACAAGCAGATTTTGAGGAAAGATTTCACCGTTGGCCAACAAGTTCTCCTATTCAATTCGCGACTGAAGTTATTTCCAGGTAAGTTGCGCTCGCACCGCACTCGTTGGGAAGGTCCATTTGTTGTTACTAATGTGTTCTCTCATGGTGCTATAGATATAAAGAATCCAAAGACAGGGAAAGTATTCAAGGTCAATGGACATAGGCTGAAACCTTTCCGTGAAGGATTTTCGATGGAGAGTGTGGAGATGATAGACTTAGTGAATCCATGTTATGAGTGATTGCGGAGAATCGATGTCGGGCTAACGACGTTAACCAAATGCGCTGCTTGGGAGGCAACCCAAGACATCAGATTTGCTTTTCTATCCCTTTTTATTTCTTTATTTGTTTTTTTTTATTTATCTTGTCTTTGCATGATTGTCTTACATTGGGGACAATGTAAGGTTTGAGTGTGGGGGAGGGGTTTAGGTAGGATAGTATAGGGTAGGTTTGCTTTAAATGTGAAAATCTGAGTTGTTTTGAGTTGTTTTGTGAAAAATTTGTGCTTGGTCCAAGTTTTCAAAGGTTTTTGGGTTTAGAATGAAAATTGATGCTAATTGATAGAATTTGTTTGATGCTGAATTAATTGATAAAAGATGATAATGAAGTTAGGACCCATAGTTGACTGATTTAGATTGAGTTGGTATTGCATGAGTACTTGAATGTGAGATACATGTTTACTTGACTGGGTTAGTTGTGGAGTTGACTATGTGCACTGCTTTCATGATTTAGAACTGTTTAACTGCTTATCTTGTTTCTAGGATCATGTGAAGACAAAATCAAGAATTGGAAATTAGAAAAATTGAGAAAAAAAATTGAGGAAAAAAAAAACATTTTGTCTCAAAAGGAAAACATGTGGTGGGTTGAGATGGAGCGTAAAACGCACTCACCCATAAACACATGGAATGAGATGGAGCGTAAAACGCACTCGTTGGTGAGAAGAAAAGTGAGATGGAGCATAAAATGCACTCGCTTGAGAAAAGAATGAGGAAGGTGAAATGGAGCATAAAATGCATTCACCTGAATGAAGAAAAAATGAATGGCAGGAAAAAAAAAACATGTTCTGGTTGTGAGTCAGTGTGCATGGTTGTTGTTCCATATAAACTGAGTTGAGTATCTGTGTTAATCATAGGAGCTGCTTATGTGGTTTCAATTTGATTTAGAGATGTTCAGTGGGGACTGATGGGATTATTGTTATGAATTGATTGATGATGTATAGAATGAATTTCTGTTGATTGGTGTTAGTATTCATGGATGCTAATGGAATTTGAACCTTTGGGAGCTTGGTTGAATAGAATTCAAATGATTCCATTATAACCTTTGTTTGAGTTTACACGAGGACGTGTAAAGACTAAGTGTGGGGGAATTTGATAAGTGCATATTATTCATTTATTTTTATTCCTTTATATCTAGTTTATTGCGTGTTTTATTGTGTATATGCACTTATTAGGTTATTTATTGATTTCAGGAGAATTCAAGGTCAAAAGTGGAAAAAGATGGAAAATTGGAGCTTAAAATACACATAGTGGCATTTTTGTAAATTCGAGGACTAGGGCTAGCGCCAGCAGCGCTAGTGGCAGCGCTAGCAGCGCTACACACACCACCAGACACTGCACACCAGCGCCAGCAGCGCTAACAGCGCCAACAGCGCTCAATCCTTCACAAGCCAAGCGCCAGCAGCGCTAGGCACAACTTGAGCACACTGCACAGTAGCGCTAGCAGCGCTTGGGACAGCGCCAGCGGCGCTAGTTGGCGTTTTTGAGTACTAAAGGCCAGCTGAAGGAGGAAAAGGAAGTTGATTCGGAAGAGGATTCTATTCATTATGATCAGATAGTAAGAAGGAAACTCTAAGTAGGAACTTGAGGACTTATATATATCTTATTCTATTTTTCTAGAGAGGTATCTTGGCAACTACAATTGTAACTCTAATAGGAGGAGATTGAAGGCATGTCAGGCTAAACTCTTACTTTCAGTTCTAAGGGATGTTGAACCTTTTTCATAATTAATGGTTTAATCAGGTTTTATTTATTTATTCCTTCTTGCATGAGATTTATTCTGATAATCTGTTTTTAATTGATTGTATGTTATCTAATCTTTTGATTTGATTTGGCCAATTGAATTAATTTGATTGATACCATCTGCTAGATTAAGATATAGTATTAAGTAAACGATATTATGTCTGATCATATGTAGCAATTGATAGTATTTGATTGTGGACAAGCTTTTGGATATTATTAAGATTATTAGAAGGCAAGTTAAATAATTCCTGATTGTGCAATTGTTGCTTGGAATAACCTAATTCTCTCATTCTTTATGCTGCTGTTATATTAAATCTAGACTGATAGTTCTAGGTTATATGATAGTTAGAGTCTCTTGAGGCGATTGTCACATTAGATTTACACATAAGGAGAATTGCGGATAATTAGCGATTGCGGTTATCTAGGGTTATTAGTCTCATTGAAGGATAAATATTGTTAAACTTGATTTTCCCATAATTGTGATAAGGTGATACTGAACTGAAGAACTGAAGCTTTTTATTCATTGATCATTCTTAATTACTTTTGTTAGTTTAGTGAATCAAACTCAAAAACCCCTCATTAATAGAAATAATAGGAATGTTAGAATAAGTAAAAGATTAATTCACTTCTCTGTGGGATCGATCCTTGCTTGTCATTATACTAAGTTTTGTGCTAGTAGAGTGTTAGTAAGGTATTAATTTTGGAGTGTAAAACGACAGCTCCCATTAAACCTATCTTCTAAGCTCCTCAATGAAAATATCTTCCAAGCTCAACAATGCAGCTTGTTACCGTAAGCACGACAAATCACTTTGTCATTCTCAAGCACGACACATCAACTTGTCAAAAATAATTTGTCAGGATGCTTGTTGGTGAATTCGTGGAAAGCACGACAAATTATTTTGTGAATGTAAGCACGACTAAACAGCTTGACAAAAATTTTTATTTGATATAATTCATCGTTTACACTATAAAATCACAAAACACCTGATTCGAAATATCATTTCGATCTTTATTAAGCACATATGTTACAAAATTCGAATCTCTTTAGGGCTTAAGGTTTTAAACTTCTTGATACCTAATTTTAGGTCACTAAATACGATCGTATTTATAAGCCTCATAAATATTCGGGGTGCTACAGGGAAAATGAGGTTTAATAGTTAATTAAACCATTGAAGAGAGTAAATGAAATTGTTATGAAAAGGATATTAACTAAATATTATTAAGTTAAAAATTATATTATGAAATAATATAATTTGATTATTATGCCTTGTTGGCAATGGAATTGTTATGAATTAAGCTTCATAAATAATGAGAGTAATTCACTTAATTAAAGTAGTGAATTAATGTAAATATATTTATTTTAATAAAATGAGAAAACAATGTGTTACATATTAATGTAATATGCTAAAGTAATACGATTGTGAATTTCGTAAATAGTTAGAATATTTATCGAATAAAATAAATATTTTAGTTGATATATTTATTGAATCAGATAAATATTTGATGGAAATTGTTATGGGATAATTTAATTAAGTGTGATAATAATAATTAAATGATTTTCTAATTGGTGCGTATTTTATTACGCGAGGGCAATGGTAGAATTCTAATTTAATTAAATAATTAAATTAGAGGATTAATGATTTGTTAAATAAAATTATAATTATATTGGCTAAGTGAGTATGATGTTGGCTAAATAAAGAGTATGATTTAATTAAATTGAAGTATGACAAGGTATCATATAATAAGAAGATTATTAAAATAAATTAGAATGAAATTTAAATTGGTTTTGCCAAACGTGGCCTAGACTCTTCCTATTCCATATCAGTTAAAACCTTTGGTTGGTGACTGCTAGCCAAATTATTATATACGTGACATTATCAGTTAAGTTTTAGAAGGCTGAGAAGAAGAGAGGAAAGGAGAAATTGAGAAATAGAGAGAAGAAATTCTCTGTGAAATTGGAGAGGAACTTTGGAAATCAAGGAGGAACAAGTCTCTTCTTCATCATCTATTTAGGTTAAGGAAGATCAAAGAGGATACATGAGGTGCAGATAATTATAAGTTGTTTATGGTAATTGGTAATCTACGAGCCAGACAAGTCTTTCAGTTCCTATTTATTATATGAACTTGATGTTTGATTTAAAGTGTATTCTATAATGCAAAGAGCATGTGGAATTGCCTATGTTGTAACATGAATTGCGAAAGTCAATATATGACTATGCTGATTGAGTAAGGAACTCAATTTTTACTTGACATCTGATGTACAATATGTATGATATGTTTAGTCAGATATTTATGATGTATATGATGAACATGTTGTTTATGTGCTACGTGATGCATAAAAACTGTTAGATTTTGCTGAGCTGTCGAGCTTATTCTTGCAAATAACCATTTTTGCAGGTTAAGGATTCAAGGTAACGTTATGTACTGCTTGAATGGCATGAATCAGATGAAATGCATGAAGATTAGATGTTTTAGCCTAAGTTAATGTTTTTGAACCATGATTAAGGTTCCAGATGATGTATTTGATAGTGTATGATGTTTAATAGATGTTTAGTTGTAAAATTTAATTTTATCCGATGTATAACGGGTATTGAACCTGGAAGTAAGTTTTATTTTATAATAACTCTGATGAAGCAAATCATAGAATAAATATGATTCTAGAATACGTAAATGATAAAGGTTTTGATTCAGAAAAAACAAGGGAAGAAGACAGAAAAGTTTAAGATTATTCCGCATTTATTAAGTTTAACATCGATTAATGAAGTAAAGTCAGAATGAAGATGTATTGTTAACGAGCAAAGTCGAGAATGATAATTGTCCAGATTTTGGGGTTGTTACAATGGTTATTTGATTGCGTGCCGTTTATATGAAATCCCCCTCTTTCCTAGGAACGATCTAGTTGTCAATATTGTTCATCTATAATATTAATTGTGAATAATTTTTAAAAAATTGATAAATGTGTGAATAATGGATGAATGATATAAATTAAAGAAAAAGTATGATTAAAGAAAAAATGTGAATAATTGATAAATGTGTGAATAATTGATGGATGATATAGATTAAAGAAAAAGTATGATTAAAGAAAAAGTGTGAATAATTGATAAATGTTTGAATAATTGATGAATAAAATATTGAAAGGTGTTGATTAAGAATAAAGTGTGACAATTAATGTGTGGCAGCTGTTGGTCTTAATTTTTGCTATAAATAGGGGGATTGGCATAAAAGTTTCATAACTTCCTTATTTATCTTTCCTTCTACTTTTGAAAATTTCTTAGAGTAAGTGTCTCTCTAAGTGTGCTAAGGCTACCTTAAGTATTAGTGAATATCAGTTTAAGTGCAAGAATTATTCACATTGATCAATTTCATAAAAAGAAGCATCTAGTCATGTGCTAAGGTAAGGGATATCATTTTCTTTCATACCCCTAAATTTATGCTAAAAAATTATTATTCGTTTATACAGCTTTACTATTAAATGGTGAAAATTTCTGAAATGATTAGAATTTTCTTAATAGTTGGTACTTCATCTAATATTATTTCACTTGAATCTTCCTATTGGAGTTTGATGTACCAAACAAAGTTTGGATAGGTAAAAATTGTTTCATATGATTCTTTGCGTGTCTTTGGATGTAAGGTGCTTGTGCATATTCCCAAAGTTGAGAGATTAGTTTATGCAAAGACTCAGCATGGTATATTTCTTTGTTATGGTCGAGATGAATTTGGTTACAAATTGTATGATCGAGTTAATGGTTCGAAGTCGGGATGTTGTATTCATTGAAAACAATATTATATATGATATTGACAAGTCCGAGAAGATGGTACCGAACAACCTTGATGATCTAGTTAACTTAGATATAATTCCTTTGACATCTAAAATTTCTGAGCCTGTGGAAGAAATTTGGGATGAGAACATGGATTTAAATGAAGCAGATGTTCCTATATAGGAAGAGATTGAGGCTGATGCTCCCAACCGCCACACTTGTTGAAAAACTCATGCATTGATGTTTGGAGGTCTATTTGAGACCGAAAAGCTTATATGCATTTTTCTTCTAATGATTATACACTATTGACAGATACAGGAGAACCAGATAGTTATGAGGAAGCTTTGAAAGGTGAACATAAAAAGGAGTAGATTAACGTCATGCAAGATGTGATACAGTTATTAGATGAGAACCATACGTTTGATTTGGTGAATTTTCCTAAGAATAAAACTGCTTTAAAGAATAATTGGATTTGAAGGGTAAAACAAGAAGTGAAAGTAGTATGCCCTCAAGCCAATCACATTTGATGTGATGAGTATTTACTTTATAATCTTATTCATTTATTAATAAGAGAAATTTATTTAATAAAAAGGCATTCTTTATCCATGTTGAATTAGTTGAATGTAGGTGCTTATTAAAGAATAAGTTCACTGAACGTGACTTGAACAAAGGAACCCTAATGGAGTTTTACATGCCTGTTAATAAGTGTTCCTATAGTGATAGTAGTACAAGTGATCCTTGGACTTAAGATTATCATAGTATCTTGTATATACTAAGCTATGTTTTGTCATATTCCTTAATACTCTAGGGTATGTTGCAGGGTATGTTCGGATATAATAAAGTATATATGAAGATATGTGAATGATCGACAAAGGATCTACCACTTCCACTAAAGGGAGAGAATGTCCTATGTGATTCGATAAAGTGACAACTCAAAAATCCCTAGACACGGTTAAATGGAAATTAGAAAGGAGTTTCTAATTTACAGTAACTGAAGTTGTGCATTATAAAATTGAAATACATATAATTAAATAAATAAAACTTGACAGTAATTCCATATTTTATATTTGATCAGAACATTGAATGGTAGAAGGATTGAATTATGCGGTAACTATTCACGGAATAAGTTCTTTGTATTCGTTGTGATAATTCTTTATGATTGAACGTTGAATTCATATTATTCGGATAGTCATAATACATTATTTATAAGGTGTCACTCATGATGTAAAATAAATATTATTTATTTATATTTGAATTAAAGGAGTTTAATTCATTATAAATAATATTAGAATGGTTCTAATTTATTTATTCTAATTACCGGCTTAATATTGAACCTAGAGGGTCACACCATAAAAGAGTGAAATATGATTTTAGAAGTGATTGACTTAATAATAATAAATTAAGTGTATTTAATTTATTAGTTGAATAAATTAAATAGCTTAATATTTATAATTAAATATTTGGAAAAACACTAAATTATAAATTAATAAGAGTAGTCATCTTATTATTATTATTATTATTATTTTTATTGTTATTATTATTGAATTGACTAAATAATAATAATATAGTATTTGGAGAAATACTAATATTTATAAAAGTTTATTATTTTTTCTTTATGATTATTATTCTAAATAGTAAAGTGCTTAATTGATAAAATGTTATAGTTAATGGTGTTATATGCAAATTATTAGATAAACAGTATGTCGGGGAATATTCCTTTTGTCGGGGAATATTTTTTCTGTCAGAGAATATTATATTCGGTAACGTATAACGGTGCCAAAATAACCAATCATTGGTGGACCTCCTTAACGACTAATTGTCGGATACGGAAAACGACAGTATTAATATTTTTATACAAATTGTCAACAGTACTATCACTTGCAACTGTTGAAATACGCGGTAACAAAAAGAATAGTAACACGCGTTATTCCAAAATAAAAAGCGTTATTCCACAGTAGTACGCGGTATTCTACAGTAGCACACGGTGTTGCACAGTATTTTATATTATTGATTCAATAATTGATATAGTGACATATTTTGATTCAATAATTGTTACAATAATATCTGCATAGTATTTTATATTATTTGACACGACACAAGAACTTATATTATTTGATATGATATTATTAGACCAGTTAGCATTATTGACAATGTCTAGAAGTTCTGTCGAGGAAAGGAGTTATTTAATTGCGTGCCATTTCTACGGAAAACCCCCTCTTTCCTGAGAATAATCTGGTTGTCAGTCTATAATATTATTGATGAATAATTATTGAAAGATTAAAAATGTGTTGATTAATGATAAGTATGTGATAGTTATTTGTTCAATTTTTGGGGTTTGTTATGAAGCGTTGGTCATAAGTTTAGCTTTCTATTCCATGGGGTCCACCCTTGCCATTCGTCAAAGCTATCGGCCGAATTTTATTAAAATTTCATATAAAATAGAAAACTTTTATATTATATATAAAGTTATTTATTTTATTAGATTATAGATAGAATATATTACATTATATATAAAGTTTTTATTTTATTAGAATATTTTATTGCATAGTGTTGCATAGTAAAAGTCAGATTCTTCGCCCGTGAATTGTTCAACTGTTCGTCCGTGATTATTTTCTTAAATAGTGCCCTGTCATTCTCCTATAAATAGGTTGCTTAGTTGAGAAATGAAAATCACACCAGAATTAGAAAATTCTTCTTCTATAATTTTGAGCATATTTCTTTTGAGTCTCAGGATGAGCGTAGCTAATAGTGCAAGATTTTATTAAGTTTATCTCCTTCATAAAAGTCAGATCTAGTCTCCTACTAAGGTAAGAGATGTCATTTTATTCATACTTGAAAGTGGTACATTTCTTTTGTACTTGTAAGAGATATCATTTCTTTTATAATCATAAAGGATGTCATTTTCTTTCATATTTCTCCATTTATGGTAAGGAATTATTATTCGTCGTGAAACTTCCTGAAATTAGTAGAAGATCCTTAATAGTTTGTACTTCATCTAATATCATTTCAGTTGAATATTTTATTTGCATGAACTTGTTTATTAAATTTTAATTTATTCATGTTGGAGTACTATTCGTGCCGAAGTACTATTCACGCCGGAGTTGATTTTTCTTTCTTGTCTAAATTACCTTTGAAATATAAATCTTAAATATTATTTTTGAATTTGACTCCACATTTTGGTCATCATGTTGGCAATTTGGATATTCTTTGATCCTAGATAAATAAATCTCTAATATTTATTCTTGATCTTATTGTTTTTATTCATCCTTTATATTATTGTCATAATCCCCAGACTTAAATTGTGGTGAGAGTTCTCTTTGGCCCATAGTGCAAAGATGAACTGTTGATTGACATGATTATGACCAGGAACTGTGTATTGGTATATTCATGACCTTTGGTGTTACAGGCAAAGGCTTGTGGTGAGAGTCTCTTTGGCCCGTAGTGCAAAGATGGACTGGTGTTTGGTATGATCATGACCATTGGTGTTACTAATGAATATCTTTGACCCCTAGTGCAAAGATAAACTGTTGATTTGGATGAGCATAAACAGGAACTGTTGATTGGTGTTACAGGGATAAAATATTGTTGGTGAACTTTTAAATTGTAGAAGATAGTAGACATTATAGTCTGCTTGACTCTTCTAATGGGTTGTTTGTTCTGCTACAATCATCGTTGAAAACTTATATTATCTTTAAATCTCTGATTTATCATTGTTGAAAGCTAATGATAATTTATTCTTCATTATCTTAGTCATGATATTCTTTACTAGGAAATTTGTGCTCACCCTTTTCCTTTTTGTTTCATTGTTCTCCTTAGAAAATGAGAGTGTAGCTGTGACGCCCCCAAATTCGGGACTCAAACACCCAGACTTGGTCATCACGATCCAACACAATCAACCACGTCCAAACAACATACAATAACTAAATGCAGAAAATAATAAACATATGTTGTTCATTCAAAAGGTGTTACTAGTCCCAAGATCCGATAACCTTAATACAAAAATACAAATATACCCTAATACAGTACTTTAGGGTTTAAATAACAATAGAGTTTGTTATCTATGCCTAGATCAAAATACAGACATTAAAAGACTAATACTTCATCTTTTCGTTACCCTTGTCTTTTCCTGAGGTCTTGGGCTTAACTGCAATAAGGTTCATGATATAGCAAGGGTGAGCAACTAGTTTGCTCAACAAGTTTAAATAATAGCGAGAAAAGATATATATCATGATGAACGGAATGTAAATAGAGGAATTTAACAATATGAATATCGGAAGCAAGAATAATAATTGATTTTAAAACGAATGCTAGTCAAGTAGACTTTGAACAATAAACGTCCAAGGGAGTCAATAGCTAGTTGACCCTTTGGTTACTGGCTCAGAAATAAGTACTTGAGGGGATCAGCCTCTAGCACCCGATGTGTATGCATAACATTTAATTTCTGTTCTTTGTATCTTATATTCCGATACGTGGGGTACTCCCCTATATTTTTAGGGGTGTTCATATAGTCCAAGATTCCGCACCATCAAATGGTTTGGATAGTTTTTAAAATCTATACCGCAAATGTCTAGTCGAACAATGGCTAAGACTTAACTATAGTAGTTCATCCATAATAGAACTTTAAATAAAGTACAAGTCAACATCTGCGCGAAAACAATTGCACAATGTGCGAGTGCCAATAACAACGATGTGAAATAATTGTTAAGTAATTAATCCACTTAGACCATGCTTGAGGAGTTAAAGATTCAAGCTTAAATATTAACTTGCCATAAATAATACAAGAATGGTTCCAGGGAACTTGCAACAACGTAAGAAGTTTAAGGTTAGGAACTTGCACAAAGTGAAGTTTCGATAAAAGGGAACTTGTCCTCAATAATACTTGCACAACAATAATATATTTGCACAAGTCAATAGAAGTCAAGAGAACTTGCACAATTAAAGTTTCAGGATAGAGAACTTGCCTGGTGCGTCTGCTACAATATACTAACACACGCTCCTTAAAATCCTAGACAATTAAGTACATATTCGTGTAATAATTAGTCACTTATAGACTAGATTTAAAATTGACGTAGCATCACTAAAGTACTTTGATTGCCACTACGACTACCCAGTCGGGGGTCTCGCTCCCCGGTGAGCGAGCGGTTGCCCAGCTGACGGGGGTCTAAGGGGGCAGCGCCCCCTGGAAACCAAACGTAAGTTGTAACCAGGTTAATCAATTTTCGCATTAAGACAACACTATTTAATCTTAGTTGTTAAATGGTTGCCTAATAGTAATAATCAACTAATTATCCTTATTTATTATTTAATACAAACCTGATAATAAATAATTAACTACATTTATCCATAATTATTACCTAATATTGATTAAATAGTAATTAACTAATTATTAATTAATGTAACTTAAATAAGAATTTTAAATTAAAAGTGTTTAATTCTCAAACTACACGACCCGACCCGAATCGACCCGATCTGGACCGACCCGGCCAAAAACACGGCCTTGGCACTGCAACGAGAGGCCATTAAGGTAAGGTTGACGCTGCGGCGTCAAGTCCGTGCTAACTCAGCCTAGCACACCACCTTCACACTGCGGCGTGAGGCTCCATAGTAAGGCCGACACTGTGGTGTCAGGCCCTTAACTCGTGACACTACGGCGTCGTGCTGCCGTTGCAGCGCGACGACCAATTTGCTATGATGCTACGGCATCACTTACTGCCGCTGCAGCGTGACGAACCAGAGTTCGTCTTCTCCGGTCTGTTTCAGCCATTTTCTTCACTATTAAACCATTACAATTGTTCTACTCACCATTTTTACTCCCTATTAACCACATATTATTATTAATTACAAGTTTTATGCACCAATTTGAGGAATCAATTTCTAAGCGTACAAGCAGAGTAATTTGTATTAATTGCGTGCACTGTGATGAGGCTTACCTCCTAGACTTAGTTGCCATTTTTCTCTTCCTTCCGCAATAGATAATAAAATCCGAGACCATTCGCGAATTGGCTCCCTCCTACTGATTCCTCTCCCTTCCAAGCTCTCGATTTCTCTCTCAGTAGATTTTAGACAGTCAGTGTTATTTGAAGGAGGAGCCGAGGTTCTAATTTATAGCAAACTAACAACCCAGTCAATGCAATTGCCCAATTTGGTTAACCAACAAGAATGGGAAGAAGCTAATGGGCAATGGCCGTGGATATCTTCAGCCACCGATTTCTGGTAGAAAATCTCGCACATAATCCATAAGCGGCTGGATGGGATTTTTGTACTGTTCATCCCTATTTGCTTTAATTTAATTTCTTTTTCTTCCTAAATGGTAGACCACGGTTGGAAATTAAATGGGATTCGTCACATAATTCTTGTTCCGTTAATTTGCTACTAGTTAATTAAATAAATTTAACTAGTCAATTATTATTTATTTACCAACGAGACTATAAATATTATTAATTGCAATATCCTTATTAATTAATAGGTAATATTAATTAATTTACTATATTCAAAATAATTGAATATTTAATACTTAATTATTCATAAATTTCTATATATTAAATAACCTAGGGTAGTCCATTAATTTAATAATTCTATTGCTGAGACTCCCTTTAAAAGAATTAAATATCTATTCCCACACTATATTCAATTAAATTGAATATTTAATTAATCGGCACTTTAGCAATTCTTTCAATATTAAAAATCGCAGGGTTAGTTCACTAATTTTATTAAACCATTAGTGACTCCCTTTAATGAATCTTAACAGTTACGCGAAATCATATAATCACATAACCAATTAAATACATAAGATTTTAAATAATCATAAGAAACTAACTCATTAAAAATTAAATATATATTTAATTAATAATGGAGTTTAAAAAATATCCACGGTCATTACATCCTCCCCCCTTATAAAAATTCCGTCCTTGGAATTGCAACATAAGGTTACTCAAATAACTGCGGATAATTCGCTCTCATCCTTTCCTCAAGTTCCCATGTAGCTTCCTCAATTGCGTGATTTCTCCAGAGAACTTTAACGGAATGAATGATCTTATTCCTTAGTTTCTGTTCCTTCATATCGAGTATTTGGATAGGAATCTCTTCGTACGTTAAGTCCTTCTCGACTTGAATTGGTTCATAGGATATAACGTGCTTGTAGTCTTGTTTGTATGGCCGCAACACTGACACATGAAACACATTGTGAATGTGCTCAAGTTCAGGAGGTAACGCTACCTCGTACGCCACTTCACCAACTCGCCTAAAAACCTCGAATGGTCCTATGAACTTGGGGCTTAACTTGCCCTTCTTACCAAAACGAATCTTCCCTTTCTAGGGAGATACCTTCAAGAATACGAAACTACCCACTTCAAAGTCCCGCTCCTTATGATGTAAGTCAGCGTACTTCTTCTGACGATCTTGTGCTACTACCAGGCGGTTCCTGATTAGCTTCACCGTATCTGCTGTCTGCTGCACCATCTCAGGTCCCAGCAGCCTACGCTCGCCTACTTCATCCCAACACAGTGGTGTTCGACACCTCCTACCATATAACGCTTAGTACGGTGGCATACCGATACTAGCATGATAACTATTATTGTAAACGAACTCTACTAGTGGTAAGTGGTCATCCCAACTGCCCTTTAAGTCCATCACAACAGCTCGGAGCATATCCTCTAAAGTCTGAATCGTTCACTCGCTCTGGCCATCAGTTTGAGGATGATACGCTGTACTCAACCTCAATTGCGTTCCTAATCTCTCCTCTAGACTCCTCCAAAAATTCGACGTGAAGCGCGGATCTCTGTCAGACACAATAGACACCGGCATTCCATGTCGTGATACAATTTCTTTCACATACAGCTTTGCTAACTGCTCCAGATTGTACCTGATCTTAATCAGTAGAAAATGAGCAGACTTGGTCAGACGATCTACAATTACCCAAATCGCGTCTAGACCCTTTTGTGTTGGTGGCAAGCCCACCACAAAGTCCATGGTGATGTGCTCCCACTTCCACTCCGGAATCTCTAGTGGTTGTAGCAGTCCACTCGGTCGCTGGTGTTCTGCTTTAACTCGTTGGCATGTTAGACATCTGCTGACACACTCTGCTACTGTAACGACCCTAAATCCGGGTCACCCTGACCCTGAGTTCGGTTCGTCACGATACTACATAAACAATACAATTCTTACAACATAAATGTAATCTTTATAATATTACAATACAGCTTAATCTACTCCCAGGTTTTCTAACCTTTAATCGTACACATCATTCTAAATCAGAGTATACAATACATCAGCTTGTAAATAATAGTACGATATTAAAATAATATAATATCGCAACATAGACTTCACTTTCTTGTTTAAATGCCTTTCCTGCAGTCATCTTCTTCTGACCATCCAGGTCCTTTTTCGCTAGCTGCAAAAATCTGTTTGTGGCGTGGGTGAGCAACAATGTTGCCCGCAAGTTTAACAGTTACACATAACACATAAATCATGTATCATGCATATTTCACAATACTTCCATGTATGACAATTATACATGTAAGCATATTAACACGTAAATCACATATCATTGTGTTTTTCATTGCAAAGTATAAAGTTCAAATTGAACGGTTCATAGCACATTATGTTATAATATAACATCGCAATAACATATAATAACATTTTACACATAAAAGCAAGTTCTGAAAAACTTGCCTCAGTCCGTAGATCATCGCGTATATTATTCGCATCGAATATTTTGTTTTCTTCCTTCGATTGACAACCTAATTTAATGATATAATATTCATCAATTAAGCACATTAAATATTATGCTTAAATATTATTAATATAACCATAATACTCCTTATTTGTATATTAATATTATAATTATACAATATTAATACAGTTAAAATAATCATCACTAACATATTAATATTATAATTAAATAATATTAATATACTTAAAATAATCCTCACTTATATATTAATATTATAATTAAATAATATTAATATACTTAAAATGATCCTCACTTATATATTAATATTATAATTAAATAATATTAATATACTTAAAATATTCCTCACTTATATATTAATATTATAATTAAATAATATTAATATACTTAAAATATTCTTCAATTATATATTACTCCAAGCACTTAATATCATTACTTGGATACTTTTAAGTCTCAATGTTTAGATATACAATTTCTCCTAGGCATTTTATCGAGCATGTTGTATGCATTCATTAACAATTTACATGTTATGAACTACATATAAGCACATAACATCAATATTTATCCATCCTTATACACCGGATTCACTATGATCCCTAACATGTCAATGTATGTCATCACATGATAACATATATCATTTTCCAAAATTTTACTTCAAATAAAATTATAAAATCCATTTTCACAATTTCTTTAACAAAACGTTGTTTTCGTTTTTAACGCAACTCCTTCGTTACATGACTCTTTTTATTTCTTCTTATATCAAATTAAACTTTACTCAGTGTACTACAACCTCATCTAGGCCATAAAGTCAGACCCTTAACCATTTAAAACAGATTCTGAAATTTCATTAACTAGTCTAGAAAAATTTTATTTTCTGGACAGCTTTAATAAATAATTTATTTCGAACATGATCCGTTCCATTAAATGGCTCAGTCTCGCGGTCCAGCTAGAAAACTTCAATATCTACAACTTTACAGTTTTAAGTTTCTTCAAATTCCAAACACACGAGGCTGCACATCTCAAGGAATGACTAAATTAAAACTGTTTCGCGAGAAAACTGGCTGACAGACCCTAGCTCGCTTAAACAGTCATAACTTCTTCGTTATTTACAATTTTTGGGTGATTCTAGCGGCCACGCGAAGCTAACTTCCCTATCTACAACTTTGTCCTACTGAAATTTTTCCAATTCCCAACACATCAATACAGGAATCGCACGTAAGGGGGCTGACCAAAATTTGTTGGACAGTTTTGCATGACAAACTAGATTGGTCATAACTCTTTGCTCCGAAGTCGGAATTAGTCCGTTCTGGAGTATATAAAAAGCTTATTAAATGAACTATAGCATACCAAAAGTCCAGAATTTTTAGAGAAATATAACTAGTCCCGAATTTTTTATTTTTGGGCAGCAGCTCACTAGATCATTTAATTTGAGGAAAATAACCTTCACTTCTCTCCTTTCGATTTTCATATTTTGAGTTTTACACAACCAAATCAAATGATTTTAAGTTCTATGAATTCATAACTCATAATATTACAACATATTAAATCTATATAATTTTTCATCAATACCCACTATGCGGATCTAAGGATCAAAGAGGAAAGTGACGGTTTTAGAGTTTTAAGAAATTATTTCTCAAATCTAAGTTTAATAACCCATCAAACCTCTAGATCCAACCATGAATCATTATAAATCATGTAGATCTATCATTATCTAGTTCAATCACAACAACGCAACACTAGATCTAAGTTAAATCACAATAAAGTGGGTAAGTTTTGAGTTATACCTTTTCTTTCTTTCCTTCCATCCATGGATCTTCTTCCATGGTTTCTCCCTAAGCTTTCTTCTTCCTCCTTTTTCTCCATTATTGGTAGTCTTCTCCCTTTTCTTCTCTCTCTATTTTTCTAGCTATTTAGCTTAAAGAAAAGAAGTGAAAATGAATGAAATGAAATTGCCAAGCCTTGGTTAATCAACCAAGCTTCTCTCTCCTCTTGCAATTATGCTTGCAATAACATTACATACATAATGTATATCTATTCTTTTCTCCCACCACTTAACCAAAGTTAGGTAACCAAATGTGGTTAAATAAACTAGGGGACAAGGCATTAATTAAAGTAGATGGGACAAGACATTTATTAAAGTAGATGAGACAAGACATTTATTAAAGTAGATGAGACAAGAAATTTATTAAAGTAGATGGGACAAGACATTTGGGGCTACTTTGTAAGAGGTGAGAGGCTAGCTATAGCCCTCTCTTGGCCCAAGATGGGCGGTTTCCCCATGCTCCATTTCCCCACACTTTTGTTTTTATTATTCATTTAATTTATATATAAGTATACTTGCAATAATATTACATACACATATGTGTATCTATCTAATCCTCCACCATTTAACTTAGTTGTAGTTAACTTTTTAACATTTACCTCAAGGTCAGAATTCAATCAACCTTAGTTAGTTATCAACTTATTCTCCTTCTCCCAATAATTAACCAAGGTATGGTTAATTCTCTACAAAAATGTAATCCCATGGTTACTTACTAATTCCATGTTGATCAATTATTCCCTTATAAGAATTGACCTAGAGTGAATTCACTAACTCCACCTTAGTTAAGTCTCATCTATCATGTATACATACAATTATATATTTATACATATTTTGCTAGCAACTAACCAATGCATGGTTAAAGCTTTAACTTAGTTACTACTTAGGGATACTCAATTAAACCATCTATGGTTAATTCTCATCATCACATGCATTCATCTAGCATTTAACCAATGTTTGTTCAATGCCCTCTCTTGTTTACCAACTAGGATTATTCAATTAACCTTACATTGGTTAATTCTCTACAACCTTTTATTTCTCCAACATAAGCTACCAACCTAGCCCATCATATCTCTCTTACACTACTTACACACATCACCAACTTGTCACTTTCATTCTCTTTTTGCTCCTACCAATGCAACTTTGGATAAAACAAAAGCAAAAGTCTACCCACTTGTTTTAATTAAATTTTTTTTCCTTTTCTTTTAATAAGAATACTTGCACAATTATATATATGTATAAATATACTAATGCATATATATATAAATACACCAATACATACTCTTCTCTCTCTTTGTTATCTAAACCTTTCATTTATGGAAAGTTTCCAAACTTTCCATTTATGGAAAGTTTCTACCCTTCCATTTCTTTGGGCTTCTTTAACTCAAGGTTGGTTAAAATATGGTCAACCTAGTTTACTCATCCTTTGGCTAATTTGTTGGGTTACTCATAAAATCCTAACACATTAAATCCTTACTCATAGCTTGGACTTATAATAAATTCCTCTTGGACTATCAATTATCATACATTTGGGCTTATATTTAAATTACCCACTTCACATATAGGCAATCCCATATTGGGCTACCATAATTAATCCTCTTATTCAAATTCCCTACATTAATCACACTAGTTAATTACCTAATGATGATCACCCTTCTCGTTTGCCAATCAAGGCCAACATTCAAGCTATGTTAATTCATAACATAGTTTTATCTTGTTTCTCATTAATTAACCTAATTAATTACTCATCTAGGCTTGGATCATTACCATCCTACCCTTCATCCTACACTTTCTATTTATGGAAGGTCCCTAACCTCTTCTTATTGGTGGACATCTATACACCACAACTTTCCTTTTATAGAGAATTCTCAAACTTTTCATTTATGGAAAGTTTCTCCTCTCGTATTTTTGAATAGTAAATACGCTCTTATACTCCATATAAACGCTATTCGGGAATGTGAAAATTCGAAAAGAACGAAGAAGCGTTTCTCGCGTGAATAGTGTTTCCCGCGTTATTTTCTAAGAAAATATTTTTCCTCTACGATTCATTAATGCTTATATCGTATCACATAACACATTGATTAGATCGCAGAAATCCATCTTCATTGATCACTTAAAATCATAATACACAAATATGTCATTGCTTCTTTAAACTTTCTACTTATGAAAAGTTTCTAGGGCAGCTTCTCTAACCCCATCTAGCTTATACATGTTTGTATACCCATATATCTCTGTATACCACCTTATCAATTCTAGGGTTTCAATCCCTTACATATCGTTTCACACATTTAATTTCTAACACAGAGATTAGGTTAAAGTATTTAATCATCTCTACACAATCATCTTCTTCAAAACTAGGTTTTAAACTCAACCCTTATAAGGATTCCATCATCAGAACCACTACTACCGAAACACTCTACTACCTCCCTCTTCATATTCGGCCACTAAAAATATAGCCACAAATCCTGGTACATCTTCGTGCTACCGGGATGTACTGAGTACCTCGTACTATGAGCTTCTTAGAGAATCTCTTCTCTTAACTCCAGATTCAATGGCACCCAGATCCTCCCTTCAAATCTTAGCAACCCTGTGTTATCCATCTTATACTTGAGCTCTTCCCCTTGGGAAATTCTCTTCCTTATACCATCACATTCTTCATCCTTCTCCTGAGCCTCCTTGACTTTATCTAATAAGGTCAGACTCGCTGTCAATGCACATAATTGCTCATTTGACTCCCTCGGATACTTGATCTCTAACTCGAGTCGTTCAATATCCCTTACCAACTCTTCCTGAGTGGTTAACTTCAACAACTTTTCTCTGCCTTTTCTACTTAAGGCATCGGCCACAACATTTGCTTTGCCCGGATGGTACAGAATCTCACAGTCATAATCTTGGATCAATTCTAATCATCGGCGCTGCCTCATGTTTAGCTCCTTCTGAGTGAAGATATATTTTAGCTCCTTCTCATAATCCTTCAGCTGACGTGACACGTACGCAATGGCCTTGCTGTGCTGCATCAACACACAACCAAGACCTTTGTGTGACGCATCGCTATACACTACAAAGCCTCCAGTGTTGTCCGGTAAAGCCAACACCGGTGCTTGACTCAGTCTCTTTTTCAGCTCCTAGAAACTCTCTTCGCATTTCTCCGTCCAAACGAACTTAACTGCTTTTCTAGTGAGATTGGTCAATGGCGAGGCTATCTTTGAAAAATCCTGGATGAATCTCCGATAGTATCCCTCTAATCACAAGAAACTCCTGATCTCCGTAGGCGTCTTCGGCCGTTCCCAATTGATAACAGCTTCCACCTTTGCTGGATCCACCAAAACACCATCTTTGTCAATGACATGACCTAGAAATTGCACCCTCCGTAACCAAAATTCACACTTAGAAAACTTTGCGTACAATTTTTCTTTTCTAAGAGTCTCCAACACAATCCTTAAATGATCAGCATGCTCCTCATCTGTCTCCGAATACACTAAGATATCATTGATGAATACGACTACAAACTTGTCCAAGTACTGCTTGAACACTCTGTTCATCATATCCATGAATGCTGCTGGTGCATTCGTTAATCCAAAAAACATTACCAGAAACTCGAAATGCCCATAACGAGTTCTGAACGCAGTCTTCGGGATATCTTCTTGCCTCACCTTCAGCTGATGATAGCCCGTCCTTAGGTCGATCTTTGAAAAGTATTTTGCTCCCTTGAGTTGATCAAATAGATCGTCAATCCTAGGCAGCGGATACTTATTCTTAATCGTAACTTTGTTCAACTCTCGATAGTCGATACAAAGCCTCATCGAACCATCCTTCTTCTTTACGAACAGAACTGGCGCTCCCCACGGGGACACGCTCGGTCTAATATAACCCTTATCTAACAGTTCCTATAATTGAACCATTAGTTCTTTCATCTCTACTGGTGCCATCAGATATGGTGCCTTGGATATCGGTGTCGTCCCTGGTACTAAGTCAATCACAAATCCTATCTCCCTATCTGGCGGCAGTCCGGAAATTTCATCTAGAAAGACATTAGCGAATTCCCTTACGACAGGTATCTGACTCAGTTCATCCCTGACTCGTTGAGTATCAACCACGTGAGCCAAATACCCTGTGCAACCCTTTCTAAGCAACTTTCTTGCTTGCATCATCGTCAGACAACAAGATTGTCTTGGCGATTTACTACCATAGAATACCACCTTCGACTTATTTGGAGTGTGTAGGTGCACACATTTCTTCTTACAGTCGATGACTGCTCCGTGACTTGATAACGAATCCATCCCAAGGATTACGTCAAACTGCCCCAAACAAATTGGTATCAAGTCCACGCCGAGCTCAAATCCTCGCAATCTAACGCAACAATTCCTATGAATGTACGTGCCGTTGGTCTGTTAGCTTAACTAGCTAGCCCTCCAATGCTAGGCCTGTTGTTGTGATTGTTGTTGTTATTGTTGCGGTTGCCACTGGCTGCATCGCTCTTTCTTCTCAGACAGTCTTTGATTTGATGGTCTAGGGCTCCACATGAAAAACACCCTCCCTTTTGCCTATTCGGACATTGAGGAGCCAGGTGCCCCAGTTGTCCACAGCGATAACAAACACTTTTTCCTTTCATACACTCCCCTGAGTGATTCTTTCCGCAGCTGTTGCACTTCCCACTTGACTTGGCCTCTCCCCCGAACTTGTTGCCTCCGGAGGATTGGCTCTCCATCCATTTACGCTTATTGGGGTTGCTTCCTCCGCTGCTTCCCCCTCTCGGCCCTTCATGACCGGCCTTCTTTTCCTGTTTAAAACGTGTTATGGCTTCATTGCCTCCTTCCGCAATGATAGCCCTTTCCAACAGTTCAGAGAAACTCTTAATTTTCAACAGCGCTACGGTTTTCTGCACCCACGGCTTCAGCCCTAACTCAAACCTTCTTGCCTTCCTGGCCTCCGTGTCCACCTGATGTGGAGCGAATCGGGCTAACTCGTTAAATTTCGCCGCGTACTCTGTGACCATCATACCACCTTGTTTCAGTTCTAGAAACTTGACCTCCATATCCTGCTGCGTATTCTCTAAGAAGTAATTCTCGAAAAATAGCTCCTTGAACTTCTCCCAAGGGATAACTCCATCGCCTGCTCGCCCCTTATTGGATTTCCACCAATAATTAGCTTCGCCTTTTATCATGAAGGTGGCGAATCCAGTTTTCTGCTCCTTGGCCACTCGTGCGACCTCGAAGACTTTCTCCATCTCCTCGATCCAAGTCTGTGCTTCTATGGGGTCGAGAGTTCCTTTGAACTCAGTTGGTCCAACCAGTTTAAAATCCTTAAAGTTGGCCAAGTGATGCGCTGACTGAGGTGCTGGTGGGGGTCTACCCTGCATAGCCTCAGCTAGCAGTTCAGCAAACATCCTCATTGGGTTAGGTTGATCTCCAACCTCACTTTCTGACTCGGCGACACGTTAGTTGCGGGGTCTACCTCTTGGCGGCATTATGATCTATTAAAGAATAAATCTTAGGTTTCTGCTTATTATATTACACTTTTCGCACTATGCTTAAGTCAACATTTAATAGCAAAAACATCTATCAAACACATTCAATTTAAAAGGAAAGAACTGCATTTATATTCATATACCAATGTTTTAATACAGACTGACCCAACATTTGGCATACTACTATAAATGCTCAATGGCACCATTTGCCTACTACTAACTATCGTTTATTAAACAAAAGGTGAGGATTCACTACTACCTACCCCCTCTATCAGAACAAAAGTTGGGGTTAACTACCATTCTAAGCATACAATAAGGCATCAGAATCTTCATCATAAGTCTGTCCCTATTAAACAAAAGTGGGACTCACTACTATAACCTAGTGAATACAAAGGTACTAAACCAACAAGTCAATGTCTGCTACGGCGGCCTGCCCGACGAAGTGCCTGTCGAGCCAACTGATCAACCACTCGGCGTCTGATCCTGCGCCGACTACTACCCTCCTCCTGAGGGTACCTCCTGACTCGATCCTGCAGTCTAGCCATTGTCGAATATAAGGCATACTCCAAGGTATCGATCCTGGTGGATCCATCTCGAATCTCCCCCTCAAGCACATCCACCCTCGTGGCTGCGCGAACCCAGAACTCCTGCATCTGAATCCTTTCTACCTGCTCCACGTCTCGCTCATCACTAACAGCTTGTAGAACTGTCTGCAGCTCTACCTCCTTGACATCTGCCTGCTCTAAGGACTGCCTTAACTGACTATTCTGCAACACCAACTGTTGCACTGTGGGACCTAACTGGGGTGTAGCACTCTTTAACTGCTGAATCTGAGCTTTCAGCTCAGCTATCTAGAACTATAGCGAGTACGCCTCTGCCTTGTACTGATCTTCCATCTCTTGATGGATAGAATTCTCCTCCTCTAAGTGTGCAATACGAGCATTCTGCTGCTCGATAATCTGGTCCAGCTCTATTATGCGATCGGTATAATCCCCGAGCAAGTCATCCTGAAAGGTGTGCAACACCGGAGATCCCTCCTCGGGTACCTCTGTAGCAGCTCCACCCATCTCTATATCATCTGGGTCCTCCTCAGACTCATCACCCCTGTCCTGACTGCCAGATCTCATCACTCCACCTATGACAGGCTCTACCAGATCCTCCAAGTAGTCCTCCTCTAGGGCATATCCACTCAATGGAACTCGACTCGACTCAGATGGGTACTACTCGACTCGATGAATTTCCCAACTCATCAAAATACCAAATATGATAAATCTCCTTGATTTATCTCCTAATGCACTCTATATGAGTTTAATACTAAGGTTATAACCTAGGTTTTGCAATCCTAACATTTATTACCTAAAGCTCTGATACCAACCTGTGACGCCCCCAAATTCGGGTCTCAAACACCCGGACTTGGTCATCACGATCCAACACAATCAACCCCCTCCAAACAACATACAATAACTAAATGCGGAAAATAATAAACATATGTTGTTCATTCAAAAGGTGTGACTAGTCCCAAGATCCGATAACCTTAATACAAAAATACAAATATACCCTAATACAGTACTTTAGGGTTTAAATAACAATAAAGTTTGTTATCTATGCCTGGATCAAAATACAGAAATTAAAAGACTAATACTTCATCTTTTCCTTGCCCTTGTCTTTTCCCGAGTTCTCGGGCTTAACTGCAATAAGGTTCATGATATAGCAAGGGTGAGCAACTAGTTTGCTCAGCAAGTTTAAATAACATCAAGAAAAGATATATATCATGATGAACGGAATGTAAATAGAGGAATTCAACAATATGAATATCGGAAGCAAGAATAATAATTGCTTTTAAAACAAATGCTAGTCAAGTAGACTTTGAACAATAAACGTCCAAGGGAGTCAATAGCTAGTTGACCCTTTGGTTACTGGCTTAGAAATAAGTACTCGAGGGGATCAGCCTCAAGCACCCGATGTGTATGCATAACATTTATTTTCTGTTCTTTGTATCTTATATTCCGATACGTGGGGTACTCCCCTATATTTTTAGGGGTGTTCATATAGTCCAAGATTCCGCACCATCAAATGGTTTGGATAGCTTTTAAAATCTATACCGCAAATGTCTAGCCGAACAATGACTAAGACTTAACTATAGCAGTTCATCCATAATAGAACTTTAAATAAAGTACAAGTCAACATCTACGCGAAAACAATTGCACAATGTGCGAGTGCCAATAACAACGATGTGGAATAATTGTTAAGTAATTAATCCACTTAGAGCATGCTTGAGGAATTAAAGATTCAAGCTTAAATATTAACTTGCCATAAATAATACAAGAATGGTTTCAGGGAACTTGCAACAACGTAAAAAGTTTAAGGTTAGGAACTTGCACAAAATGAAGTTTCGGTAAAAGGGAACTTGTCATCAATAATACTTGCACAAGAATAATATATTTGCACAAGTCAATAGAAGTCAAGGGAACTTGCACAATTAAAGTTTCGGGATAGAGAACTTGCCTGGTGCGTCTGCTACAATATACTAACACACGCTCCTTCAAATCCTACACAATTAAGTACATATTCGTGTAATAATTAGCCACTTATAGACTAGATTTAAAACTGACATAGCATCACTAAAGTACTTTGATTGCCACTACGACTACCCAGTCGGGGGTCTCGCTCCCCGGTGAGCGAGCGGCTGCCCAGCTGGCGGGGGTCTAAGGGGGTAGCACCCCCTGGAAACCAAACGTAAGTTGTAACCAGGTTAATCAATTTTCGCCTTAAAACAACACTATTTAATCTTGGTTGTTAAATGGTTACCTAATAGTAATAATCAACTAATTATCCTTATTTATTATTTAATACAAACCTGATAATAAATAATTAACTGCATTTATCCATAATTATTACCTAATATTGATTAAATAGTAATTCACTAATTATTAATTAATGTAACTTAACTAAGAATTTTAAATTAAAAGTGTTTAATTCTCAAACTGCACGACCCGACCCGAATCGACCCGATCCGGACCGACCCAGCCAAAAACACGGCCTTGGCGCTACAGCGGGAGGCCATTAAGGCAAGGTTGACGTTGCGGCGTCAAGTCCGTGCCAACTCAGCCTAGCACACGACCTTCACGCTGCGGCGTGAGGCTCCATAGTAAGGCCGACGCTGTGGCGTCAGGCCCTTAACTCGTGACGCTGCGGCGTCACGCTGCCGCTGCAGCGCGACGACCAATTTGCTATGACGTTGCGGCGTCACTTACTGCCGCTGCAGCATGACGAACCAGAGTTCGTCTTCTCCAGTCTATTTCAGCCATTTTCTTCACTATTAAACCATTACAATTGTGACGCCCCCAAATTCGGGTCTCCAAATACCCGGATCCGGTCATCACGATCCAATACAAACATTCACCTCTAACAACATATGGTAACTAAAAATGCGGAATATAATAAACATACGTTGTTCATTACAAAGGTGTTACTAGTCCCAGAATACGAAAACCTTAAATCATCCCCCGAGACAAAAGTGGGGATTCCTAACTTTTCATCCTTAAAGTCCACAAAAGTTGGGGTTTAACTGCTACCCCATGCATAAATACAAATATAAAGCTTCACAAGACAACATAAATACGTCCCTAATATAACAAAAAGTGGGACTGACTGTACTAAAGACAAATCAACTGTTCCATCAAGTCACTGCACATCGCGACGGATCCGTGCCTGCTGCCCAGAAAAGAATGCTCCATCCCCTACCCTGCGACGAACAGAGCAGCTAGACTCCCCTACCTCAGTCCGGGGTCTCCTGTAGGCTGCATCTAGAGCATATCCTAGGGTCTCTATCCTCACAGCTCTGGCCTCCAACTGGTCCTCTAGCTGATCAACCCTCCTGGCCTCCCTGGACCAGGCCTCCCTGACGTGCATCCTTACAGACACCTCCAACCCAAACTCAAATCTCATGGCTCCTGTTTGGCCTTCAGGTGGGCGATCTGCAGATCCCTCTGTTCCAGCCTCTCTCTCAACTCAGCGTTTCGGGCCACCAACTGATGTAGTAGTGGTTCGATCTGCTGTGCTGAGGACTCGTAGCCCTGTAGCTGTGCCTTCGCCACTCCCAAGTCATGCTCAAGCTAATAGGCCAGGTCTCTATTCTGGTCCTCTCGGATCTGGTGGATCTGATTCTGCTCCTCCAGGTGAGCTATCTGATCCTCCAGTTCATCATTCCTGCTAGTCAGCCCCTCGATGATATCATCGGCAGTGGACCCCATGCCATCAATATCAGCAGATGGCTCCTCTCCCTCGGTCTCGGGGTCCTCTTCCTCAGCATCTGGATCCTGACTTCCCGACCTCATAACTCTACCTACAACCGGCTCTGGTAGCTCCCTCTGGTAGTCCTCCTCTGACTCGGACTCCTCCTGTAGAAATCCTGGCGCAATAGGAGCATAGCCCACCAGCTGCTCCGCAACTACCGGTATATCTATAAATACCTCCTCCTCCTCTCGGACTCCACTGGTCTCCCCTACGGCAGCCATCCTACAAACACACAAAAACTAACATTAGTACAGCAATAAAATATATTCATTGAAGGAATGAAATTATATTTCATTGGGTACTACTTGACTCGATGAATTCCCCAATTCATCAAAACCACATATGATAAATCTCCTCGATTTATCTCCTAACACTCGATACGAGTTTACTATGAAGGTTATAACCTAGGTTTTGCGATCCTAAAGTTTATAACCTATGGCTCTGATACCAACCTGTGACGCCCCCAAATTCGGGTCTCCAAATACCCGGATCCGGTCATCACGATCCAATACAAACATTCACCTCTAACAACATATGGTAACTAAAAATGCGGAATATAATAAACATACGTTGTTCATTACAAAGGTGTTACTAGTCCCAAAATACGAAAACCTTAAACACTTACATAAATCCATACCCTAAATAAAAGTCAGGGTTTAAATTACATTAACAGTGATTAACTATTCGTAAAATAAAAATCTGCTACAAGGAGTCTATCACTTCATCTTCTCCTTCCCTTTATTCTTTCCTGACGTCTCGGGTTTAGCTGTAATGGAATCATGATATAGCAAGAATGAGCAACGAATTTGCTCAGCAAGTTTTAAAGTACAACAATAAGGACATATCATGATGAAAGGAATATAGGAAGAGATTTCAACAATAGAATTATCAGAAGCAATAAAGATAAATTCTTTTAGAACAATTGGTAGTCAAATAGACTTTGAACAATAACTTCCAAAGGAGTCAGTAGCTAGTTGACCCTCTGGTTACTGGCTATAGAATAAGTACTTGAGGGGATCAGCCTCGCGTACGCTATGTGTATGCATAACATTTAACTCTGCTATTTGTACCTTATTTACGGTACATGGGGTACTCCCTATAATAAAAGGGGTGTTCATTCAGTCTAAGAATCCTTACCATTAATTGGTTCGGATAGCTTTTATAAATTCTTACGTACGTGCCTGACCGAGACAAAGGTTCAGACTTAATCAGGAATAGTTCGTGAATTTTCGGAACTTTAATAAATGTACGAATTCAAATGCATCGAATGCGATTGTCAATAATATCATAGATGTGGACTAATTTTAAAAGAGAATAGACCACTTAAAGCATGCTTGGAGATAAGATTCAAGAATAACTTGCAACAATATATATACCTTTTTTGCACGAATTAAAAATAGTGCATAAGGTTTAGAAATTTGCTCAATATAAAAGTTGAGTAAGATAGAACTTGCAAAAATCAAAGTTTCGGGATAGAGAACTTGCCTGTTTGCTCAGCTACAGATAAATTTTAGCTTTAACTAATTGATCTTGGATAACCTACCAGTTGATAAAGTCGGTTTACCCATTAGCATTGCATAACTGTATATCGATACACTCACTCATGCTATTTGTTGAGCAGATAAACCATTACTATTTAACATTAGCTAAGCAGAAATAATTTAATGACCTTTAGTTACTATTTCAATAACTATTCATGCTTAGTTACTATGCGGATATTCAATTTAGCAACATTTGGTAAACCAAGTTATTATTTACAGAAAATAACCATCTTGCTCGTGCATTATGGCATAGTAGTATCCAAAAATAACGACTATTATACTTAATTTATTATTCACAAGCTAAATAATAAGTTGATAAAGGCATTACTAGCTAACAGTGTCAACAAATAAATAGGTTATTCAAGTCCTATTTGCACTTAGCCATTATTCACTTTCAATGGTAATTACAAAATTATTTCCCTTACCCACCATTAATTAGGTAGTTAATATATTAGCTCTACCCATGCTCATTTATTAAATAATAACTAAGTTTTTATTATCTTTATTTATTATCCATTTGACAAATAAATAATTATTTTATTAACTTTATTCATACTCGATTGTTATCTAATAGTCGTTAAACAATATTCAAATATTTATTAACTTTATTCATTATTTAAGGGTAAATAATAAATAATTAAATTATTCACTTATTCATATTTAATTATAAAATAAAAAATATAATTAAATATTTATTATCTTTATTCATACTCAATTATTATTTAATAATTAAATACTTATTATCAAATTATAAATTTTACTCATACTCAGTTAGTATTTAATACTATTAAATAATAATTTAAACTTTGTTCACACATAATTATTATGATAATTAAATATTTATTATTTAAAATAAATAATTGGTAAATACTAACTTTACTTATATTTAATTATTATTTAATATTAAATAATAATTAAATATTTATTATTAGTATCAAATATTAGTTAAATAATAATTTGTTTGTTTTATTTCTTATTTATTGATAAATAAATAATTACTTTATTAATTTCATTCATATTTAATTATTTTAATATTAATAATTAAATATTTATTAAGATTATTTATTATTAACTAACTAATAATTAGATAGTCATTATCTTATTTATTAGTTATTAATAAACAAGTAATAAATGATTATTATGGACTTACTGTTAGCAATTTGCCCCAATAAGTCCCTACCCAACAGTTGGGTTCGATTCCCAGCCACACCAATCAAAAAAAAAATTTGTAGAGTACTGTCTAATACCATATCACCTCCCCTGTTTCTCGACTTGCCAAATACCCATACTAGCACGTTAGCTTCCCACAGTTGGGACTCATACACAAGCTGCAAACCAACAACAATATGCATCCCATACTGATTTCAGAGTCTGTAACCAGCCCAAACGTTTTCACATTAAAGAAAAGAGAAAGAGAAAAGCCAACATTCGGTTTTATCATTCATGTAACTGACAGAACAAATCGATACCCAAAAAGGAGAACAAAGATTTGATTAGGCATTACAGCAACATATACTAGGTAATCTTAAAATTCGACTGTTAGAACCTTTAGGGTTCAACAACACCAGATTCCCAACAACGCAATACAAGAATAATTAACCCAATACAAAGGAACAAAGTATTCCCAATACAGAGAAGCAATAGCCCAATACAGAGAAACAAAAATTTAAATTAAAGCTACTCAGTCACTACCTTGCTAATGATCGGACTACAATCTTCCTCCTTCTACCGAAATAAACGGTGTAACCTTGGGACATTCACTCCAATTGAAACCCACGATTGAACACCCCTGCTCCCTCTCTCACTTGAACCCTAATTTTGTCTAAATTTGGGACTCACAAACAAAGGGATTCGGCAGAGGTGGGGGTTCAATTTATAGGGAAAAATTTACCCAAATCAACTGGGTATTACCCCAATCGATTGCTCAAAGACCATCGGTAGGAGGGAGTGGCAGCGACTGACGGTTTCCCATCAAGCCTCGTCAATCACTCAGCTCGCGTCGCTGAAAATTCGGAACCCTTGGTCCGTTCGCCAATGCTCGGTCGTTCCTTAGCCGTCCCGCTTTGTCCACTGGTTGGTCCTTGGAAGCCGTCGGTCGGTAGCTCATCCCCTGCCTTCGCCGGCCCTTGACAGCTTGGTTCCTTCTCCCGTCCCGTCCGATCGATTGAAAACCTAGGGCTTGCTAGGTTCGGCTAAGCCTGCCTCCGCTCTTCGTTTGATCTGGTTTGAGGATTTGCTTTGGTTCGGCTGAAATCCCCAATTTAGCGTAACTGGTTTCCCCAAATTTGGCTACTGATATATGGCCCCAGGAGAAACGGACCCAACCCGGCAAAAATAGGAAAGTGGGTTCGACCCGGAAGGAAAGGGAATTGGGCTCGCCAAATTTAGAGGCGGGCCGGCTGAAGAATTGGGAAAGCGACCCATTTAGTTTGATCCAATCCGCACAGTTGGTCCAACAGGAAAATAAATGAAATTGTGTTGGCCCAATAGGAAATTAAGAAGGGATCTGGCTTAGTCCAATTAAAATTTGGGTCAGCTAAAAATAAAAGAGGTGGCCCAATTAAATTATAATTCTCATGCTCCTATCATTTTAAATAAATAACTAATTCAATTAGTTATTTGTTTAAATATTTATTTCACCAATAATTCTTCATTCGAATTATTTAATCCGATAATAGTAAAATTAACTTAGTTATTAACTTTTCCCGAATCTCTTGCAAATCGAATCTTAGGGTTAACTCACTAATTTATTCAAGCTATTAATGAGCCTCCCCTTTAATGCAGCGAAAATTATTGGGCCCTATATTTAGATATAATTAAATAATAATTCCTACATGGATCCGATTAAATTTCGAAAAATTTATAAAATGAATTTTATATATCAAGATAATTTAATACATTGTTTGAAAAATTTACTGGACATTACATCATCTCCCCCTTATAAAAATTTCGTCCTCAGAATTTCAATCTAAGGTTACTCAAATAACTGGAGGTAATTTGCTCTCATCTTCTCTTCTAGTTCCCACGTGGCTTCTTCCACCGCGTGGTTCCTCCATAGTACTTTAACCGAATGAATGATTTTATTCCTCAGTTTCTGTTCCTTCCTATCAAGTATTTGGACAGGAATCTCCTCGTACGATAAGTCCCTTTCGACTTGAATTGGTTCATAGGAAATAACATGCTTGTAATCTGGCTTATACGGACGCAACACTGATACATGAAACACATTGTGAATGTGCTCAAGTTCAGGAGGTAATGCTACCTCGTACGCCACCTCGCCTATTCTCCTTAATACTTCGAAAGGTCCTATGAACCTAGGGCTCAGCTTGCCCTTCTTCCCAAAACGAATCTTCGATACCTTCAGAAACACAAAGCTACCAACTTCAAGGTCTCGTTTATGACGATGTAAGTCGGCATACCTCTTCTGACGATCCTGGGCTGCTACTAACCGTTGTCTTATTACTTTAATGATTTCCACGGTTTGTTGTACCATTTATGGTCCCAACAATCTCCGTTCACCAACTTCATCCCAACACAACGGCGTTCGACACTTCCTTCCATATAATGCTTCGTACGGTGGCATACCAATGCTAGCATGGTAACTATTGTTGTAGGCGAACTCTACTAGTGGCAAGTGATCGTCCCAGCTGCCACTTAAGTCCATCACGACTGCTCGAAGCATATCCTCCAAAGTCTGAATCGTTCGCTCGCTCTGACCATCAGTCTGAGGATGATACGCCGTACTCATTCTTAACTGTGTTCCCATTCTTTCCTGTAGACTTCTCCAAAAATTCGACGTGAAGCGCGAATCTCTGTCAGACACAATAGATACCGGCACTCCATGTCGCGATACTATCTCCTTCACGTAGAGTTTCGCCAACTGTTCTAGTTTGTACCCGATCTTGATCGGTAGAAAGTGGGCAGACTTGGTCAACCGATCTACGATCACCCAGATGGCGTCTAGACCCTTCTGTGTTGCCGAAAGTCCTACCACAAAATCCATTGTGATGTGCTCCCACTTCCACTCGGGAATCTCTAAGGGTTGTAATAATCCGCTCGGCCGCTGGTGCTCTGCCTTGATTCTCTGACAAGTTAAACACCGGCTGATGAATTCCGCAACTTCCCCTTTCAAATGCGGCCACCAATAATGTTGACGAAGATCTTGATACATCTTGGTGCTACCCGGATGTACCGAAAACCTCGTATTATGGGCCTCCTGTAAAATCTCTTCCCTTAAGTCTGGTACGTAGGGTATCCAGATCTTTCCCTCGAATCTCAGCAGCCCTGTGCTATCAATCTTGAATTTCAACGTTTTTCCCTCTGATAGTTGCTTCTTAATGCCAATGCATTCTTCATCAAATTCTTGAGCCTCCTTTATCTTATCCAGTAGAGTCGGACCTACTGTTACGGTGAACACTTTTTCATCCGCCTCTATTAGATACTTAGTCTCCAGTTCCAGACGTCCAAAGTCCTTTATCAATTCCTCTTGAACTGTCAGCTGCATCAATTTCACCTTGCCTTTTCTACTTAAGGCATCAGCCACTACATTTGCTTTGCCCGGATGGTACAGAATTTCACAGTCGTAGTCCTTGATCAATTCTAACCATCGGCGCTGCCTCATGTTCAGCTCCTTTTGAGTGAAGATATATTTCAGACTTTTGTGATCTGTATATATCTCGCACTTCTCCCCATACAGGTAGTGCCTCCAAATCTTCAAGGCGAACACCACCGCGGCTAACTCCAGGTCGTGAGTCGGGTAACCCTTCTCATAGTCTTTCAGTTGCCGTGATGCGTACGCCACGACCTTGCCGTGTTGCATCAGTACACAGCCAAGACCTTTGTGTGATGCATCGCTATACACTACAAAACCCCCAGTGTTGTCGGGTAAGGTCAACACTGGTGCTTAGCTAAGTCTCTTCTTCAACTCCATGAAACTTTCCTCACATTTTTCCGACCAAACAAACTTGACTGTTTTCCTGGTGAGGTTGGTCAACGGCGATGCTATCTTTGAAAAATCCTGGATGAATCTCCGATAGTATCCCGCTAATCCCAAGAAACTCCAGATTTCTGTGGGTGTCTTCGGTTGTTCCCAGTTAATAACGGCTTCTACCTTAGCTGGGTCCACCGAAACACCATTTTTGTCGATGACATGACCTAGAAACTGTACCCTCTGCAACCAAAATTCACACTTCGAAAATTTTGCGTACAACTTTTCCTTCCTGAGAGCTTCCAATACAATCTTCAAGTGTTCAGCATGCTCCTCCTCTGTCCCTGAATACACCAAGATGTCATCGATGAATACGACTACGAACTTGTCCAAGTACTGCTTGAACACTCTATTCATCATATCCATGAATGCTGCTGGTGCATTCGTCAATCCAAATGACATTACCAGAAACTCGAAGTGCCCGTAACGAGTTCTGAATGCAGTCTTCGGGATATCTTCCTGCCTCACCTTCAGCTGATGATAGCCTGTCCTTAGGTCAATTTTCGAAAAGTACTTTGCTCCCTTAAGTTGATCAAATAGATCATCAATCCTAGGAAGCGGATACCTATTCTTAATCGTAACTTTGTTCAACTCCCGGTAGTCGATACAAAGTCGCATAGGACCATCTTTCTTCTTTACAAATAGAACTGACGCTCCCCATGGGGACACACTCGGTCTGATATAACCCTTATCTAACAATTCCTGTAGTTGCACCATCAACTCCTTCATTTCTACAGGTGCCATTCGATATGGCGGCTTCGATATTGGTGCGGTTCCTGGTGCCAAATCGATAACAAACTCGGTTTCCCTGTCCGGCGGCAGTCCCGGAAGTTCATCGGGGAAGACATCAGCAAAATCCCTCACGATTGGTATTTGACTCATCTCATCCCCGACCTGACGAGTGTCAATTACATGTGCCAGATAACACATGCAACCTTTCTTAAGCAGTTTCTTGGTTTGCATCATAGTCAGACAACAAGATTGTCTTGGTGACTTATTACCGTAAAATACCACCTTCGACTTATTAGGAGTCTTCAGGTGTACACATTTCTTCTTACAGTCAATAACTACTCCGTGAATTGATAGCCAATCCATTCCCAGGATTACATCAAACTCTCCCAGCCGAATTGGTATCAAGTCCACATTGAGCTTAAATCCTCGCAGTTCAGCACTACAATTCCTATGAATGCATTCTACGGGTTTAATTTCCTTGTTTGCTACTTCTACGTTCATAGGGTGTTCTAACTTTTCACAAGGTAACTCTAACTGACTAGCAAATTCTTCGGAAACAAAAGAGCAAGTAGCACCTGAATCAAATAACACATATGCATTTATATCATTGATTGGGATGATACCTGACACCACGTCTTTGGATTCTATGGCATCCTGAACAGTCATGTTGAACGTGCGGGCTGTTGGCCTGTTGGCTTGACTGGCTGGTGGCCCGTAGTTCAACCGGTTGTTATTCTCGATGTTGTTATTGCTTCGGTTGCCACTCCCGGCGTCGCTCTTCCTCTTCGGGCAATCCTTGATCTGGTGGTCAGGTGATCCACAAGAGAAACAACCTCCTTTCGGCTTATTAGGGCACTGTGGGGCCATGTGCCCAGGCTGTCCACAACGGTAACACATGCTTTTCCCTTTCATGCATTCCCCCGTGTGGTTCTTGCCACAATTGTTGCACCTGCCTGGCTTCTTCACCTCCCCTCCAGATTTGTTTCCCCCGGAGGACTGACTCTCGACCCATTTCCGTTTGTTGGGGTTACTGCCCCCGCTGCTTCCTTCCTTCTGGCCCTCATGACCCTTCTTCTTTTCCTGATTGTACTTAGTCAGGGCCTCACTGCCACCCTCTGCAATGATCTCCCTCTCCAACAATTCTGCAAATGTCTTGATTTTCAATACCGCAACAGAACGGTATAACCATGGTTTCAACCCCTGTTCAAACCTACGAGCTTTCCTTTCCTCTGTGTCGACTTGGTGAGTTGCAAACCGTGCCAACTCATTAAACCTAGCCGCGTACTCAGCCACGGACATGTTTCCTTATTTTAGTTCCAGGAACTTGATCTCCATCTCTTGCTTCATGCTCTCTGGAAAGTAATTCTCCAAGAACATCTCCTTAAAGCGTTCCCATGCGACAATGCCTCCTTCCACTCGGCCCTTGTTGGCCTTCCACCAGTAGTTTGCCTCGCCCTTTAACATGAAGGTAGTAAAGCTTGTTTTCTGTTCCTCTGCCACCCGTGCTACCTCGAAGACCTTTTCTATCTCCTCTATCCAGGTCTGCGCTTCGATTGGGTTAAGAGTTCCCTTGAACTCGGGTGGTCCAACCAATTTGAAGTCTTTAAAACTTGCCAGATGATGCGCTGGCTCGGCTGCTGCTTGGGTTCCTCCAGGTGGCGGTCTTGATTGCATGGCTTCTGCCAGCATTTCGGCGAACATTCTCATTGGATTGGATTGATTCCCAACCTCACTTTCGGACTCTTCAACCTGTCGGTTTCATGGTCGTCCTCTTGGCGACATGATTGGATAAGGAAAACCCGCTGACTTTTACCTATAGTTTTATATTTTACACAATATGTCATAAAAATCAGCAATCAAGGGTATAAACATCTATCAAACACATTTGATTTAAATGAAACATCTGCATTTATATTGATATACCACTGTTTGTTACAAAGACTAACTTGTGGCATACTTCTATAAATGCGCCACTACATGCCCTATCAACAAATCATCCCCTGAGACAAAAGTGGGGAATCCTAACTTTTCATCCCTAAAGTCCACAAAAGTTGGGGTTTAACTGCTACCCCAAGCATAAATACAAATATAGAGCTTCACAAGACAACATAAATACGTCCCTAATATAACAAAAAGTGGGACTGACTGTACTAAAGACAAATCAACTATTCCATCAAGTCACTGCACATCGCGACGGATCCGTGCCTGCTGCCCAGAAAAGAATGCTCCATCCCCTACCCTGCGACGAACAGAGCGGCTAGACTCCCCTACCTCAGTCCGGGGTCTCCTGTAGGCTGCATCTAGAGCATGTCCTAGGGCCTCTATCCTCACAGCTCTGGCCTCCAACTGGTCCTCTAGCTGATCAACCCTCCTGGCCTCCCTAGACCAGGCCTCCCTGACGTGCATCCTTGCAGACACCTCCAACCCAAACTCAAATCTCATTGCCTCCTGTTTGGCCTTCAGGTGGGCGATCTGCAGATCCCTCTGTTCCAGCCTCTCTCTCAACTCAGCGTTTCGGGCCACCAACTGATGTAGCAGTGGTCCGATCTGCTGTGCTGAGGACTCGTAGCCCTGTAGATGTGCCTTCGCCACTCCCAAGTCATGCTCAAGCTGATAGGCCAGGTCTCTATACTGGTCCTCTCGGATCTGGTGGGTCTGATTCTACTCCTCCAGGTGAGCTATCCGATCCTCCAGTTCCTCATTCTTGCTAGTCAGCCCCTCGATGATATCATCGGCAGTGGACCCCATGCCATCAATATCAGCAGATGGCTCCTCTCCCTCGGTCTCGGGGTCCTCCTCCTCAGCATCTGGATCCTGACTGCCCGACCTCATAACTCTACCTACAACCGGCTCTGGTAGCTCCCTCTGGTAGTCCTCCTCTGACTCGGACTCCTCCTGTAGAAATCCTGGCGCAATAGGAGCATAGCCCACCAGCTGCTCCGCAACTACCGGTATATCTATAAATACCTCCTCCTCCTCTCGGACTCCACTGGTCTCCCCTACGGCAGCCATCCTACAAACACACAAAAACTAACATTAGTACAGCAATAAAATATATTCATTGAAGGAATGAAATTATATTTCATTGGGTACTACTCGACTCGATGAATTCCCCAATTCATCAAAACCACATATGATAAATCTCCTCGATTTATCTCCTAACACTCGATACGAGTTTACTATGAAGGTTATAAACCTAGGTTTTGCGATCCTAAAGTTTATAACCTATGGCTCTGATACCAACCTGTGACGCCCCCAAATTCGGGTCTCCAATTACCCGGATCCGGTCATCACGATCCAATACAAACATTCACCTCTAACAACATATGGTAACTAAAAATGCGGAATATAATAAACATACTTTGTTCATTTCAAAGGTGTTACTAGTCCCAAAATACGAAAAACCTTAAACACTTACATAAATCCATACCCTAAATAAAAGTCAGGGTTTAAATTACATTAACAGTGATTAACTATTCGTAAAATAAAAATCTGCTACAAGGAGTCTATCCACTTCATCTTCTCCTTTCCCTTTATTCTTTCCTGACGTCTCGGGTTTAGCTGTAATGGAATCATGATATAGCAAGAATGAGCAACGAATTTGCTCAGCAAGTTTTAAAGTACAACAATAAGGACATATCATGATGAAAGGAATATAGGAAGAGATTTCAACAATAGAATTATCAGAAGCAATAAAGATAAATTCTTTTAGAACAATTGGTAGTCAAATAGACTTTGAACAATAACTTCCAAAGGAGTCAGTAGCTAGTTGACCCTCTGGTTACTGGCTACAGAATAAGTACTTGAGGGGATCAGCCTCGCGTACACTATGTGTATGCATAACATTTAACTCTGCTATTTGTACCTTATTTACGGTACATGGGGTACTCCCTATAATAAAAGGGGTGTTCATTCAGTCTAAGAATCCTTACCATTAATTGGTTCGGATAGCTTTTATAAATTCTTACGTACGTGCCTGACCGAGACAAAGGTTCAGACTTAATCAGGAATAGTTCGTGAATTTTCGGAACTTTAATAAATGTACGAATTCAAATGCATCGAATGCGATTGTCAATAATATCATAGATGTGGACTAATTTTAAAAGAGAATAGACCACTTAAAGCATGCTTGGAGATAAGATTCAAGAATAACTTGCAACAATATATATACCTTTTTTTGCACGAATTAAAAATAGTGCATAAGGTTTAGAAATTTGCTCAATATAAAAGTTGAGTAAGATAGAACTTGCAAAAATCAAAGTTTCGGGATAGAGAACTTGCCTGTTTGCTCAGCTACAGATAAATTTTAGCTTTAACTAATTGATCTTGGATAACCTACCAGTTGATAAAGTCGGTTTACCCATTAGCATTGCATAACTGTATATCGATACACTCACTCATGCTATTTGTTGAGCAGATAAACCATTACTATTTAACATTAGCTAAGCAGAAATAATTTAATGACCTTTAGTTACTATTTCAATAACTATTCATGCTTAGTTACTATGCGGATATTCAATTTAGCAACATTTGGTAAACCAAGTTATTATTTACAGAAAATAACCATCTTGCTCGTGCATTATGGCATAGTAGTATCCAAAAATAACGACTATTATACTTAATTTATTATTCACAAGCTAAATAATAAGTTGATAAAGGCATTACTAGCTAACAGTGTCAACAAATAAATAGGTTATTCAAGTCCTATTTGCACTTAGCCATTATTCACTTTCAATGGTAATTACAAAATTATTTCCCTTACCCACCATTAATTAGGTAGTTAATATATTAGCTCTACCCATGCTCATTTATTAATTAAATAATAACTAAGTTTTTATTGTCTTTATTTATTATCCATTTGACAAATAAATAATTATTTTATTAACTTTATTCATACTCGATTGTTATCTAATAGTCGTTAAACAATATTCAAATATTTATTAACTTTATTCATTATTTAAGGGTAAATAATAAATAATTAAATTATTCACTTATTCATATTTAATTATAAAATAAAAAATATAATTAAATATTTATTATCTTTATTCATACTCAATTATTATTTAATAATTAAATACTTATTATCAAATTATAAATTTTACTCATACTCAGTTAGTATTTAATACTATTAAATAATAATTTAAACTTTGTTCACACATAATTATTATGATAATTAAATATTTATTATTTAAAATAAATAATTGGTAACTACTAACTTTACTTATATTTAATTATTATTTAATATTAAATAATAATTAAATATTTATTATTAGTATCGAATATTAGTTAAATAATAATTTGTTTGTTTTATTTCTTATTTATTGATAAATAAATAATTACTTTATTAATTTCATTCATATTTAATTATTTTAATATTAATAATTAAATATTTATTAAGATTATTTATTATTAATTAACTAATAATTAGATAGTCATTATCTTATTTATTAGTTATTAATAAACAAGTAATAAATGATTATTATGGACTTACTGTTAGCAATTTGCCCCAATAAGTCCCTACCCAACAGTTGGGTTCGATTCCCAGCCACACCAATCAAAAAAAAAATTTGTAGAGTACTGTCTAATACCATATCACCTCCCCTGTTTCCCGACTTGCCAAATACCCATACTAGCACGTTAGCTTCCCACAGTTGGGACTCATACACAAGCTGCAAACCAACAACAATATGCATCCCATACTGATTTCAGAGTCTGTAACCAGCCCAAACGTTTTCACATTAAAGAAAAGAGAAAGAGAAAAGCCAACATTCGGTTTTATCATTCATGTAGCTGACAGAACAAATCGATACCCAAAAAGGAGAACAAAGATTTGATTAGGCATTACAGCAACATATACTAGGTAATCTTAAAATTCGACTGTTAGAACCTTTAGGGTTCAACAACACCAGATTCCCAACAACGCAATACAAGAATAATTAACCCAATACAAAGGAACAAAGTATTCCCAATACAGAGAAGCAATAGCCCAATACAGAGAAACAAAAATTTAAATTAAAGCTACTCAGTCACTACCTTGCTAATGATCGGACTGCAATCTTCCTCCTTCTACCGAAATAAACGGTGTAACCTTGGGACATTCACTCCAATTGAAACCCACGATCGAACACCCCTGCTCCCTCTCTCACTTGAACCCTAATTTTGTCTAAATTTGGGACTCACAAACAAAGGGATTCGGCAGAGGTAGGGGTTCAATTTATAGGGAAAAATTTACCCAAATCAACTGGGTATTACCCCAATCGATTGCTCAAAGACCATCGATAGGAGGGAGTGGCACCGGAACCCTTGGTCCGTTCGCCAATGCTCAGTCGTTCCTTGGCCATCCCGCTTTGTCCACTGGTTGGTCCTTGGCAGCCGTCGGTCGGTAGCTCATCCCCTGCCTTCGCCGGCCCTTGACAGCTTGGTTCCTTCTCCCGTCCCGTCCGATCGATTGAAAACCTAGGGCTTGCTAGGTTCGGCTAAGCCTGCCTCCGCTCTTCGTTTGATCTGGTTTGAGGATTTGCTTTGGTTCGGCTGAAATCCCCAATTTAGCGTAACTGGTTTCCCCAAATTTGGCTACTGATATATGGCCCCAGGAGAAACGGACCCAACCCGGCAAAAATAGGAAAGTGGGTTCGACCCGGAAGGAAAGGGAATTGGGCTCGCCAAATTTGGAGTTGGGCCGGCTGAAGAATTGGGAAAGCGACCCATTTAGTTTGATCCAATCCGCACAGTTGGTCCAACAGGAAAATAAATGAAATTGTGTTGGCCCAATAGGAAATTAAGAAGGGATCTGGCTTAGTCCAATTAAAATTTGGGTCAGCTAAAAATAAAAGAGGTGGCCCAATTAAATTATAATTCTCATGCTCCTATCATTTTAAATAAATAACTAATTCAATTAGTTATTTGTTTAAATATTTATTTCACCAATAATTCTTCATTCGAATTATTTAATCCGATAATAGTAAAATTAACTTAGTTATTAACTTTTCCCGAATCTCTTGCAAATCGAATCTTAGGGTTAACTCACTAATTTATTCAAGCTATTAATGAGCCCCCCCTTTAATGCAGCGAAAATTATTGGGCCCTATATTTAGATATAATTAAATAATAATACCTACATGGATCCGATTAAATTTCAAAAAATTTATAAAATGAATTTCATATATCAAGATAATTTAATACAATGTTTGAAAAATTTACTGGACATTACAACAATTGTTCTACTCACCAGTTTTACTCCCTATTAACCACATATTATTATTAATTACATGTTTTATGCACCAATTTGAGGAATTAATTTCTAAGCATACAAGCAGAGTAATTTGTATTAATTGTGTGCACTGTGATGAGGCTTACCTCCTAGACTTAGTTTCCATTCTTCTCTTCCTTCCGCAATAGATAATAAAATCTGAGACCATTCGCGAAATGGCTCCTTCCTTATTATTATTCTCCCTTCCAAGCTCTCGATTTCTCTCTCAGTAGATTTTACACAGTCAGTGTTATTTGAAGGAGGAGCTGAGGTTCTAATTTATAGCAAACTAACAACCCAGTCAATGCAATTGCCTAATTTGGTTAACCAACGGGAATGGGAAGAAGCTAATGGGCAATGGCCGCGGATATCTTCAGCCACCGATTTCCGGCAGGAAATCTCGCACATAATCCATAAGCGGCTGGATGGGATTTTTGTACTGTTCATACCTATTTGTTTTAATTTAATTTCTTTTTCTTCCTAAATGGTAGACCACAGTTGGAAATTAAATGGGATTCGTCCCATAATTCTTGTCCCGTTATTTTGCTACTAGTTAATTAAATAAATTTAACTAGTCAATTATTATTTATTTACCAACAGGACTATAAATATTATTAATTGCATTATCCTTATTAATTAATTGGTAATATTAATTAATTTACTATATTCAAAATAATTGAATATTTAATACTTAATTATTCATAAATTTCTATATATTAAATAACCTAGGGTAGTCCATTAATTTAATAATTCTATTGCTGAGACTCCCTTTAAAATAATTAAATATCTATTCCCACACTATATTCAATTAAATTGAATATTTAATTACTCGGCACTTTAGCAATTTTTTCAATATTAAAAATCGCAGGGTTAGTTCACTAATTTAATTAAACCATTAGTGACTCCCTTTAATGAATCCTAACAGTTACGCGAAATCATATAATCACATAACCAATTAAATACACAAGATTTTAAATAATCATAGGAAACTAACTCATTAAAAATTAAATCTATATTTAATTAATAATGGAGTTTAAAAAATATCCACGGTCATTACAGTAGCTAAGACTAGCCGGAGAATGGAGTGATGGTCCGAGACAGTAGATGTATCTCATTACATTAGTAAATAGTATAGCAATAATTGTATTGAGAATTTAAGTTGAGTGTGATTATTGTTGTACTAGTTTCAGTACCATATTTGTATTGAAACTCACAATAGGTGTATGGTCATATTTTGCACGATAGTGTATTAGTTGTAAATAAAAAAAACCATATTTGTATTTGTATTTTGTATTATGTATTTTGGCGACTCAAAATGGGTTGTGTGGACCTATTTTAGGGGCGTCACATTGAGAATTAAATAAAATCCTAATTTCTAAAAGGTTTAGAAAAAGGGTTAGTCTATAAATAAGAGAAGTCTTATTATGGGATAAACTAATGCTAATGCAATTTTGCAAGTATTCTCAAAACCCTAAATAGTTAGGAGAGAAACCTAGGGTTAGCTATCCAAGGTCTAGTAGAACCTAAATTCTTCTTCTTCAATCAATATACTCTTGGTGGATCACCTCTTGGGCGTTACACACTATTGTAACGAACATTTGATTCGAGGAATTGGAGAAGAATGTGAAGGAGTAAGGGAGGTGAACTTGTAGCTATTCAAAGGTTGAATCTGCAAAGGTATAATTTCTTCTTCATTGTTGTTTAATTAATAATATTGCATAAGGTGATTCCTAGGATTGCAGAAAAATTTAAATTGCTATTATTGCATGTTTCCGCTGCATTTCAATTAGATTGTATGCTTTAATCTTGTTTCTGCAAACCAACAGTGGCATCATAACCATCCTTATGCGAAATTAATTATTTTGATTCGATATATATGTTGATATGTATTTAGAACAATTTAATTGGGTGTAATTGTTAGTATAAAATCATGTTTTATGAAAGGAAGAAGCAAAATCTCGATCTGGAAAAAATAAAAACGGAATGGACAGAAGTTCAGAGCTGCGACGCGCTCCTTGTGAGCCGCGGCACTGGGCTAGAGCCGCAGGTCTCCATTACTTGAGTCGCAGTGCTTAATGCCCTTCTTGAGGGCCGCGACGCAGCATTCGTTGAGTCGCAACGCTCTCTTTCTTGAGTCGCGACGCATGAAGGGCTGTAAGTCCAGTTTTTATATTTTTTTTAGAAATTCTAAATTAGAAATAAAGGAGTTTATTTTTGATTTGGAATTGGACTAAAATAAATATGTTTATTATAGTTGGAATTAGATTCCATGTTAAATTAAAATAAATAGTTTATTTTGATTTAATTTGGATTAAAATAAATGAGTTTATTTTGATTCAAAATTAAATGTTATGCTAACTAATATTGCCCATTAAATGATATCAATATATATATATATATATATATATATATATTGAATGTTTATTTTCATTGGATGAATATGTGATGACATGTATGATTAATCTTTTATTGATATATGTGATGACATGTATGATAAATAAAGGGGATGATTATGGACCATTGACCAATATGATTGGATTTAATTTTAATGGATGCTTGAATGAATGAATGTGGTTTTTATAAATGGGGTTTGCATACCTCGCCTATCTAATTTTCTGATGTAAATTCTATCTCCCTCCCATGTACTTCCCCTTTGACTGCTGATCAATGTTTCTGTTTATGAAAAATAGTTTGTAATAGGATTTTATAAAATTACTCAAGAAATTGGGGCTGAAGAGTAGGGGCATTGAAGACCCGTTTGTAATGAAGCCCGGGTTGAATGTAATAGTTATATTCAAAATTTTATTCTTGTACCCTAGGATTGACCTTTTGGTTTATGGTGGCTCCAATGAACCAAATTAGAATTTAGTCCATAATCATCCCGGATAGAATATAGTATTCTATAAATGCATGCTAATTATATAGTAAATATATTATTATATATGTTGATGCATGTTTAATATGACGCGTATTTTTATATACATATTTGCATGCGCGATAAATAAGATGAGACAATTAATAACAAAAACCCTCAAAAGATAATATTAAGTTGATTGCGTTCAAAGACATTGGAAAATGTCGAACGTAGCCTTCTAGCATGGTAAAGCGATAGAGTATTGAATATTTAATATGAGTCTGTTATGCACACACAAGACAAGTATTAAATATTCGAGATGTTACTTTATTACATTGGATGTTTATAAGGAATTGAACAATACCGTTTTGTTGTGCACACACAAGGACTGTATTTTTCTCTTCACTTATAAGGAAATGCTGGGTTTAACTTAACTTAGATTATTTTAGTTCGGATGTGCACACACTTGACTATTATAATCTAAGAGGCAAAATATAAAGGAGTTACATGGAGATATAATCGACAATAGTTGTCTACTTTTTGAATAAATATATAGTTTGTTGTGCACACACAAGGCTATATATTTATTGTAATTGGATCCTTTCTCACTAAGCAGGTTTTACAAAGTCACAAATACAAGATCTGTCGAACTATATACAAAGAGGGTTATATAGTTTGAAGAAAAAAGTAGGAGACACCATTTTAATAAAGACCTAAATTAATCTGGTGATTAATAAAAGAATTCATGCTAATGTTGTTAATTAAATTTCATCTACAGAATTTTATAAATGGCTAATTCACTATCACTGCGAAGCATACTTGATGTTAACAAATTAACTGGACCAAATTACACGGATTGATTAAGGAATCTGAGAATAGTTCTCACAGCTGAAAAGTTGGCGTATGTCATTAACTCGCCTGTTCCTGCAACAGTTGCAGAAGATGCCTCTGGGGAAGAGCTGGCTACTTTTAGAAAGTGGCAGGATGATGCACAGGTGGCTTAGTGCATCATGTTAACATCCATGAGTAACGAGTTACAGCGTCAACATGAGAAAATGGATGCTTCTACTATGTTGTTGCACCTTCAGGATTTGTATGGTAAGCAAAGTAGGTCGGCTAGATATGAAATATCTAAAGAGCTCTTCCGATATAGGATAACCGATGGCACTACAGTGCAGACACATGTCCTAAAGATGATCAATCGGATTGAACAGTTGGGACAGCTTGGTTTTATCATAGATGGTGAGTTGAACCAAGATTTGATCTTGCAGTCACTCCCAGACTCTTTTTCAAAATTTGTTATGAACTTTCACATGAATAAGCTTGATGTCAGCTTTCTTGAATTGCTTAACATGTTGAAAACTGCTGAGAGTCACTTTCCAATGAAGAAAGACCAAGTCTTGCTTGTAGACGATTCTTCCAAGAAGCGGAAGATGGCCAAAGGATTTTCTAAAAAGGAGAAAAATCCCAATAAGGCAAAAGGAAAGGTGAAACCTAAGGACACGAAAAAGGCTGGTGCTGATAGCAAAGGAGTTTTCTTCCACTACAACAAGCCTAGACATTGGAAGAGAAGCTGCAAGGAGTATCTTGCAAAGCAGAAGCAAAATAAGCTTGGAGAAGCTTTAGCTTCAGCTACAGATACAGGTTTGTTCATGATTGAAATAAATCTTTCTATAAGTCAAAGGTCTACTTGGGTATTGGATACTGGCTGTGGATCTCTCATATGCAATTCTTTGCAGGGACTAAGCAGATGTAGAAAGCTGAACAACGGAGAAGTCACCTTGTGGGAATAGAGCAAAGGTAGCAGCATTAGCCGTAGGAACTTATTGTTTAGCACTGCCTTCTGGTAAATCAATTAATTTAATAAGTTGTTATTATATTCTAGTTCTTATTAGAAACATTATTTCAATTCCATTGTTGGACAAGGAAGGTTTTAATATTAAAATAAAGAACAATAGTTGTTCTATTTATAATGACAATGTTTTGTATGGAACTGGTAGATTAATTGATGGTCTTTACGTACTTGACTTACATGAAAATATTTTACAAATTGAACAAACTAATAAAAGGAAAAGAAATGATGTGACTCACCTTCATATGGCATTGAAAACTCGGTCATATTAATGAAATAAGACTAAACAAGTTGCATAAAGATGAGCTTTTAGAGCCATTTAATTTTGAATTATATCTAACTTGTGAGTCTTGTCTCATGGGAAAGATGACTAAATCTCCATTTAGTGGACATGGAGAAAGAGTTACAGGATTGTTAGAGTTGGTACACACAGATGTATGTGGACCTATGACAATAGATGCACGAGGAGGGTATTCTTATTTCATTACTTTAACTGATGATCATTCGAGATTTGGATATGTGTATTTGATGAAATACAAATCTGAATCATTTAAAAGGTTCAAAGAATTCAGAAGTGGAGTGGAGAAACAAACTGGCAAGAGTATTAAGATTCTTCGATCGGATTGAGGAGGTGAATACTTATGCAATGAGTTTCTTAATTATCTCAAAGATAATAGTATTCTCTCACAATGGACGCCTCCTAGTACACCACAGTTTAACGGTGTCTCTGAAAGGAGAAATCATACCTTGTTGGACATGGTGCGGTCCATGATGAGTTTTACTGATCTTCCAATATCCTTCTAGGGTTATACCCTAGAGACGGCTATGTATCTACTAAATAAGGTCCCTTCTAAATCCATCCCTAAGACTCCATATGAGTTATGGACAGGGAGAAAATCCAATCTTAAGAATGTTAAGATTTGGGGATGTCCAGCTTATGTGAAAAAGTTCCAGAATGATAAGCTTGGGACAAGATCTGATAAGTGCAGATTTGTGGGATATCCTAAAGAAAGTTTAGGCTACTATTTCTATAATCCTATTGAAAAAAGGTGTTTGTTGCGAAATATGCTACCTTCTTAGAAAAGGAGTTTATGTTTGAAGGGGCTAGTGGGAGAAAAATAGATCTTGAAGAAATTCAAGAACCACAAACCACTACATGTCAAGTGGATGAACCTGTCCAAGTAGAGATACCTTCTGTACCACAACCAAGTTGTAAATCTGGAAGAGTACCGAAGATACCTGAAAGGTATGGATTCATCATAAATGATGATGACGAGGTACGCATCATAGAGGATGATGATCCAGTAACATACGATAAGGCAATGAGTTGTAAAGACGTAGAGAAATGGCAAACTGCAATGAAATCCGAAATGGTCTCCATGTATGAGAACCAAGCATGGACTTTGGTTATACCACCAGAAGGCATTGTGCCTATAGGGTGCAAATAGGTTTTTAAAAGAAAGACTGGAGCAGATGGCAAGGTAGAGACCTATAAGGCCAGACTGGTGGCAAAATGTTTCAAACAAAGGCAATGAGTTGACGATGATGAAACCTTCTTACCAGTTGCAATGCTCAAGTCCATTCAGATTTTGCTTGCGATTGCAGCTTACTATGACTACGAGATCTGGCAAATGGACATGAAAACGACCTTCTTCAATGAGAACTAGAAGCGGATGTATACATGATACAACCAGAGGGATTTATTTCAAAAGTTGGAACAAATCAAGTTTGTAAACTACAACAATCCATTTATGGATTGAAACAAATTTCTCACAGATGGACATCCATTTTGATGAGACAATCAAAGAGTTTGATTTTATCAAAAATGAAGATGAACCTTGTGTGTACAAGAATGTTAGTGAGAGCGTTGTGACATTCCTGGTACTATATGTTGATGATATATTACTTATAGGTAATGACATTCCAATGCTACAATCAGTAAAGATATGGTTGTCTAAACACTTCTCCATGAAGGACTTGAGAGAAGCATCCTACATTCAGGGGATAAAAATCTATAGAGATATATCTAAATGGATGCTTGGCTTAACCCAAGGAACGTAAATTGATTCGATGTTAAAGAAGTTTAACATGGAAAACTCCAAAAGAGGACTCATATCGATGACTTTTGGAGTGAATCTCTCCAAGAAAATGTCCCCAAAGACACCTGAAGAGAGAGATCTCATGAGTAAGATACCTTATGCTTCGACAATAGGTTCTATCATGTATGGGATTATATGTACGAGACCTGATGTTGCTTAGGCACTTGGTGTGACAAGCAGATATCAGTCTAATCCTAGAGAAGAACATTGGAAAGTGGTAAAAAATATCCTAAAGTACTTAAGAAGAACTAAGGATGTGTTTCTAGTATATGGTGGGTCTGATTTGAAACTAGAGAGATATATAGACTCAAGTTTTCAAACTGACCAAGACGATAACAAATCCACCTCAGGTTATGTCTTTATCCTAAATGGTGATGCAGTGAGTTGGAAATGTTTCAAGCAGCAAACGGTTGCTGATTTAGTGGCAGAAGCAGAGTACATAGCTGCAAGTGAAACTGTTTGAATGAAGAAGTTTATTACTGAACTTGGAGTTGTTCCTAGCATACAAGGACTAGTGCTTGTATATTGTGACAACAGTTGAGCTGTTGCACAAGCTAAGGAACCCAGGTCTCATCAGAAATCCAAGCATGTGTTGCGGTGCTTTCATCTGATTAGAGAAATCATTGAAAAAGGAGATGTCACCTTAGAGAGAGTGGACTCTCAAAACAACATCGCAGATCCATTTACTAAAGTGTTAACTCAGCAACAGTTTAATCGTCACTTAGAGAAGATAGGTATTAGATACTAGGGCGATTGATTTTAGTGCAAGTGGGAGATTAAAAGTAGTATGCTCTCAAGCCAATCACATTTGATGTGATTTATATTTACTTTGTATTCATATTCATTTATTAATAAGAGAAATTTATTGAATAAAAAATCATTCTTTATCCATGTTAATTAGTTGAATTAATAAATGTGATAAACCCATAGTTTTCGAGCAATGCTTTTAGAATCATGATGCTGATCCTGCTAATGAGATCTAAATTCAAGATAGCTCAAAACTAAAATGTACCTAATCGTATGGATCACTAATGTGGAGTTACTGATTCTGGATAGATTATTACATACTATGCTTGCTCTGTTGAAGAGGATGATTGATCTCATAATCATTTGTGTGGAGACACTAAAACAAGTATATATGTGCTTATTGGAGAATAAGTTCACTGAACGTGACTTGAACAAAGGAACCCTAATGGAGTTTTACATGCCTGTCAATAGGTGTTCCTATAGTGATAGTAGTACAAGTAATCGTCGGACTTGAGATCATCATAGTATCTTGTATATACTAGGTTATGTTTTGTCATATTCCTTAATACTCTAGGGTATGTTGTAGGGTATGTTCGGATATAATAAAGTATATATGGAGATAGGTGAATGATCGACAAATAATCTACCACTTCTAGTAAAAGGAGAGAATGTCTTATGTGATTCGATAAAGTGACAACTCAGAAATCTCTGGCCAGGGATGAATGGAAATTAGAAAGGAGTTTCTAATTTACATTAACTGAAGTTGTGCATTATAGAATTGAAATACATATAATTAAATAAATAAAACTTGACAGTAATTCCATGTTTTATATTTGATCAGGACATTGAATGGTAGAAGGATTGAATTATGCGGTAACTATTCACGGAATAAGTTCTTTGTATTCATTGTGATAATTCTTTATGATTGAACGTTGAATTCATATTATTCAGATAGTTATGATACATTATTTATAAGGTGTCAGTCATGATGTAAAATAAATATTATTTATTTATATTTGAATTAAAGGAGTTTAATTCATTATAAATAATATTAGAATGGTTCTAATTTATTTATTCTACGTACCGGCTTAATATTGAACTCAGAGGGTTATACCATAAAAGAGTGAAATATGATTTTAGAAATGATTGACTTAATAATAATAAATTAAGTGTATTTAATTTATTAGTACAATAAATTAAATAGCTTAATATTTATAATTAAGTATTTGGAGAAATACTAAATTATAAATTAATAAGATTAGTCATCATCTTATTATTATTATTATTATAATTATTATTATTATTATTATTATTAAATTGACTAAAAAATAATAATATAATATTTGGAGAAATACTAATATTTATAATTAAGTATTTTAGAGAAATACTAAATTATAAATAAATAAGAGGAGTCTTATTATTATTATTATTATTATTATTATTATTATTATTATATTTCCTAATTAGATTAGGAATTAAATAAAACCCTAATTTCTAAAAGGTTTAGAAAAAGGGTTAGTCTATAAATAGGAGAAGTCTTATTATGGTAATGTTAATGCAATTTTGCAAGTATTCTCAAAACCCTAAATAATTAGGAGAGAAAACTAGGGTTAGCCACACAAGGTCTAGTAGAACCTAAATTCTTCTTCTTCAATCAATATACTCTTGGTGGATCACCTCTTGGGCGTTGCACACTATTGTAACGAACGTTTGATTCGAGGAATTGGAGAAGAACGCGAAGGAGCAAGGGAGGTGAACTTGTAGTTGTTCAAACGTTGAATCTGCAAAGGTATAATTCTTTCTTCTTCGTTGTTGTTTAATTAATAATATTGCATAAGGTGATTCCTGGAATTGCAGAAAATTTTAAAATGCTATTATTGTATGTTTCCGTTACGTTTCAATTAGATTGTATGCTTTGATCTTGTTTCTGCAAACCAACAAGAAGAACACACCTCATTCCCACGATACATGGCTAGATTGGTTGTGAAGGGATTTACATAGGAAAAAGGGTGACTTCGATGAGCTTTTTGTTCCGGTTATAAAGATGTCATATGTTCGAGTGATACTTGTCTTAACTACTACACTTGATGTAGAGGTTGAGCAGATGGATCTCAAGACTACTTTCTTACATGGTAACTTAGAGCAAGATATTTATTTGGAATAATCGGAGGTTTTCAAAGTAAAAGGAAATAGAGGACTTCAAAAGTTTCACATGGATAAGGCTAAAATGTTTAGCACTCCTCTTGCTTCCTACTTTAAGTTGAACACAACACAATGTCCTTCAAGCGATGAAGAAAAGAAAGATATGGAAAAAGTTCCATTTGCCTCAATTGTAGGAAGTTTAATACATGACATGGTGTGTACACGACCAGACTTAGCATTTTCAATGGTGTTAGTAGTCGTTATATGTCAAATCCAAAAAAAAACATTATAATGTAGTTAAGTGGATTTTGTGGTATCTTTGGGACACTTCTAATTTGGGACATTGTTTCAGAACTGGAAAAATAGAGTTAGTTGGTTATACAGATATAGATATGGTTGAAAATATCAATACTCAAAAATCTTCTTTAGGTTACATGATTTCTTTTGCTGGTGTGTGTTATGGAAGCCTAGACTGCAAAAGTGTGTTGCACTTTCTACAACGGAGGCATAATTTATTACAACAATTGAAGCGAGTAAGAAGTTGCTATAGATGAAGAAATTTTTAAACGAATTAGGATTCAAACAAAAGAGATGTGTTGTCTTGTGATAATCAGGGTGTTATTCACCTAGGTAAGAATTCGTCATTTTATTCCAAATCAAAGCATATTGATATGAGATATCATTGGATTAATTAGAGGTGTTCTTGATGCAAAGTTTCTAGAACTTCAGAAGATTCATACATATGACAATTAATGGTTTCAATATAATGACAACGATTTTGCCAAGAGGAAAACTTGAATATTGCAGATTGAGCACCTAGATGATGAACCCCTCCACATAGTCATGAAGGGGAGATTTGTTGGGTTGTTCTCTTCTATGTGGGTAGGCCTAATTCGTAACCTATATGGATGATATAACATAGGTTTCAGGAAAAAAGAAGGAACTCGTAACTAAAATAGAAGAGAGAAAAAAGAAAAACTAATTCCTACAGAAAACCGTATAGTATTTTTCAACTCAGCGATTAGAAGGTTATTTGTGGTTCAATAGGGCTACTTTTTTGTAGTGACATCGTAACTTGATGGTCTTCAATCTGGACAGTGGGATTGAGCATTAAAGTCTCCTAGTATCAGGTTTTGCAGTATATTTTTGATACATTTTTTTCACGAGTGTTGGTGGTTTTTTAGTTTTCTCTTGTTATTCTTCCAGTTTGTTGAAGATATATGCCAATAATATGTTATTTTTTATGGTTGTTACTGTTGGATTTTTGCTATAAAAGTCCTATTTATTTATTTATTTAATGTTTATTTATTTATGTTGGACATTGATTTATTAATAAAAGTACATCATTCATCATTCATTAAATGATCATTTACTTTGTTTATATATATCTTCATATTATATATGTTATGATTTATGTGCATCAATAAATGTTATACACAGAAGATTTAAATCATATTTAATATAGAAATAAAGAAATAATGGTTTATAACCTAAGATAATTTTGAGATATTATTCTGTAGGTTATAGTACTTAAACAATTAAAGATGATTTTTCTTGATCATAGAAGTTGGATTTCTAATTAAAGTACTAGTGCATTAACGGTGTGCATTAAACGGATCATGTGATAATATTTTATTTATAAAATATTTTCACATAAATACTAGTTTGTGAAATTTCTTAATTTTGAAATAATAATGGACTTAATATTGTTATATATATATATATATGTATATTAACTAGATATTCCAATGAGTGAGATTACATCACGTTAATTAATACATCAGAATGTTGATTAATATATTTAATTAATATTAGGAACATTATTATTGTCAAAACATCTACTAGATTTTTCATAAGATAATTTATTATTGAACATAGAATCTTGACCGAGTCTTTTGATATTTATTATTAAAAGGATTGATTTAATTGTTAAATCAATTTATGATCAAATAAAGATAAATTATGAACTTGTGAAATTAGTTTAAATATATCGGAATTATATTAATTGATTCTGATATATTTATGTACATTTATAGAGGAAATATTCACAGTTTATTAGTAAAGGGTTTATTTAATTAATTCCTGGACTGAAGTGCAATTACAATTATTTAGTGAAATTAATTATAATTAATATTTATTTTGAATATTATTATTGGATAATAATATTTAGATAAGTATTGGAATTAGAAGATGAATCCCTTATGATCTCTTTCCTAGCCTAATATGGACCAGATTCTTAAGAGATGGTAAAGATCAATGTTATTATATATATCATTGATCAGAAACGTATTTTGTGACTTTTTCTATCAGAAGAAAACACAAAATTACGTATTCTCTCTTTCAGCTTAGGAAAAACAAAGTTAGGGTTTTTTTTCCAGAATGGTGCTTTGGAGACCACACTCCAGGTTCAGCATAAAGTCATAGCAAGGAAGATCTTGAGGATACAAGAGACTGTACGGATATTGAAAACGTGCTAATCCAATCAAGCACTAGGTAACAAATTCGTACATTAAATACATGGTATATTTATTTGTTATTTCGTATAAAACCATAAAGATGATCCTGATTTTATTTAAAAATTTTAAAATCTATTTTCGGAAAATTTATCCAATAGTTACTGGTTTATATCACTAGTTATTGGTAGAGAGAACGTCGTATCACCCATTATTATTGATACTGGACGATTTTCAATACAAGAAAATGGTCCAACAACGACCAATACTTTCAGCAACCGTTATTTCCAGTCGCTAATAATAGGAATAGCGACCGCCTTTAGCGATCGTAACTTAATCTAGTCGCTAAATTAATTTTGCCACTAAAACATTGGCGCAAATGTTGGCGGGGACATTTTCTGCGACTGATTATTAACAACGATCGTTGTGCGATCGCTAAAACTGCCACGCTAATTAAAAACAGCGACCGCACGCGGTCGCTATTGGCGGTCGCTGATGAATTTTAATTCCAGTCAATCGAACAGCCGCAGCTCAGTCGAATGAAAGAAGAAAAAGAAGAAGAAGAAGAAGAAGAAGAAGAAGAGAGAGAGAAGAGTGAATAGAGGGAGAAGTGTGGGAGAAGAGAGAATAGAGGGACAAGAGTGGGAGAACAGAGGGCGGGAGAAGAGAGGGAGAAGGGAGAATAGACGCCGCCCACGCCACCCTGCCGGCACGCCTGCCGCCCATAGCCCACCCCGCACGCCTGCACCCCACTGAGCTAAGGTAAGAACCTTAGGTTTTCCATATATTGCATTTTTATTTTATTATTCAGCAACACTCTATTATTTGCTGCTCAAGACGTAAATCATGTCTTAGTTTTGGGTTACTAATTGTGTTTGTAACACTCCATTACTTGACATTTAGGAAATTGCCTTAATTGTGTGTTACTAATTGTGTTTGTTATTGAGTTTGAGTTTGTATCTTGCCCTGATCATCAACAGGTTTAACAATGCTTGTCATTTTTTTTCTTGCCTCTTGTTGGTACAAACAGTAGTGATACTCTGGTTTTCATCATCTTTGATCTTTGTAAATTGAGAAATCATAGATATTTGGAATCTTGTTGAGAAAACTGATTAATCTAAGTAGTTTAGAAAATAGTCTTCTTGTAACTTATTATTTCTGTTATTCCATTATTTCTATTTTGTTAAATTATGGTTATATTTGGTTTTAATATTTGGAGGGTTTCTATTTTTTTTTTTGGATTAGTTTAGGGGTTTTGATCTTGTTTTGGATGTTTAATCTTTTTAGTGAAGTTAATGATATTGTATCAAAGATATTTTGTCTTTTCTTTTCATTGTTTCTGATAAATAGATTTTGATTTTTGGAGCGATGTTCACATACATTTGCAATACCAAATATTGATATCTTCCAACTATTTTAAATAAACAATTGGTTGTGAACTTTGATCTGTGAAAAATAAATTAATCGTCAAAACTGCCAATCAACTTTTTAACATATGTTATCTCGACTTTTATAGTTTTATTTCTACAAAAAAGTAAAAATTCCACAAGATCTTCAATCCAATAAATAATAGTAAAAGGATAGAGGTGAAGATTTTCCACCCGAGACAGGGTAATAAGCTACCCAAACATATTTAGATCCAAAAATGACTCCATATTAACTACAAAAAACATGCACACTATGATGCAGATTCATTTTACACAATATTAACAACAAAATGGTTCCATTTAGGTATAACCGTCTTCCCTCAAAAATGGGATTGCAACAAACTTAACAAGCTACAAGGTCATACTTCTAGACGAAGGTGAAGCAATAAACAAAAGTATGTTAACCACCATGGTCAAAAATAGGGTCATACTTTTAAAAGAAGGTGAAAAACAAACAAAAGCATGAAAAAATTAATGTTTACTGGTATCCAAGTATAAGATCATATTAACTAACATAGTCAAAAACAAGGTCATATTTTCAGAAGAAGGTGAAAAAAATATGACAAATTAACATCTACTGGTATCCAAGTACAATAAAACCATTTTCTAAACTAATGAAATATTAATAGATTAAGAATTCGACCAAGGAACTTCAAATGTTAAAATAAAATATGAGACTAAACTAATATATGTATAATCAGACCTATGCAAACATATTAGAGCACCTAATTGTGAAGGTTACACAATATATACACACATACACAAAGACAGATTCATAGACATAAAGACAGATTCATAGGGATATATCCAACTTTCGTTTTACTAATGAAAATCAAGTTTTTAATTTTCTGGTACTTTTTACTACTTTTGTATCCATTTGTTATTGTTTTGGTCTTATTATATTGGGATTTTGTATATTTCTCTTAAGTTGTGTCTTGGGTACTTACAAATGGCCATATATGCATGCCCTCGTGCATGTGTCCATATTATAGGGGAGACTCTGGCGAATTTTTTTCGTTGGTCAAATAACTAAACAGAGGCGTATATTTATATTATACTTACGTATATGCAAAAAAATGATGTAGACTTGTCCCAATGCATATGCAGACCATGCATGATGCAATAATTCATATTTCACCCCTAGGAATCTATTGCCTTTAGGCTGGTGCAGATGTCAGTTAAAATATGTAGGATGACATAGGACCATACCTCATTCTAATTTAAGATCCACAGCAATATATTTATCCTCATTCCATTCCCGAATAAGCATTTATGGTGCACACTCATGTTATATATGTACATATACATCTATATCATTTTATAAGCATCATAAATGGCATTGGGCTGAATTGTATATCTCTAACAAGGAGAATACAATAATTCTTGTCTGCAGTAGGCACCGTGATATCATTGACCTATATTCAGACTGTAGTTGGATGAGACGACGAAAGTCAAGTGCCCAAATAGGTACTACAACTGAATTTAGAACTGGTTGTCAAGTGTTTTTGGATTATGCATTTAGTCACCCGGAATGTGTGAATGGTCAGAACAAATAAGATGCCCTTGTTTGAAGTGTAAGAATGTAAATTATATGGACAGAAACATGGTAAACTATCATTTACTTGTTTCTAGGTTCATGAAAAATTACAAAGAATACTGGTGGGCACATGGGCAGAGAAAAGACAGTGGCATCGCACAAGTACACACTCTGGGCAGCAGTACCCATCGTATGAATGACATAGTTCATGATATTACAGGGCCGGATTTTGATTGGAAACAAGGCAGAGAGCAACCTATGAATTCTGATGCCAAAGCGTTCTTTAAGTTGTTAGACAAGGGTAGCGAGCTGTTGTTGTATGATTGTACCAAGCACACTACGTTGTTTGTAGTGGCGACATTACTTAACACCAAGGCTAATCACAACATGAGCTATGAGTGTTTTGAGTCGCTCTTGAAGGCCATTAAGAGTAAGTTGCCTGACGGTGAAAAATTTCCCGATAACTACTACTACTGTAAGAAAATGGTGAAGAAGTTGGGTCTTGGATACCAAAAGATCGATGCATGTCTGAACGATTACATGTTGTTTTATAAGGAAAACGAACAACAGACAAGGTGCACGTTTTGCAGCCATGATCGGTTCAGGCCTAATAAAGAGGGTGTGACTACAAAAAAGACAAATATACCTTTTAAGATTTTAAGGTATTTTCCAATTACGCATCGACTAAAAAGGTTGTACATGTCTTTAAGAATAGTTGAACATATGACTTGGCATGCGAAATCTCCAGCTAAAGATGGAAAACTTAACCATCCCACAGATGGGCAGGCTTGGAAAGATTTTAACTTAGCACATCCTGTGTTTGCATTGGAACCTAGAAATGTGAGGCTTGGCTTGTCAACTGATGGATTCAACCCGTTCGGCCACTTAGTTGTTCCGTACTCCTGTTGGCCTATGATTGTTACTCCGTACAACTTGCCTCGTTGGATGTGTATGAAACAGTCATACTTGTTTCTTTCACTCGTGATTCTTGGTCCCAAGAGTCCTAGAAAGAGCCTAGATGTTTACTTGAGACCTCTTATAGACGAGTTAAAGGTATTGTGGGAGGATAGAGTACAGACTTGAGATGTTTTCACGAAAACAAATTTCAACCTGAGGGCAGCGGTTATGTGGACTATAAGTGATTTCCCTGCCTATGGTATGTTAGCTAGATGGAGTACACACGGGAAGTTAGCTTGTCCGTATTGTATGGAGCATACAAAGTCTTTCAATCTATCAAAAGGTCAAAAGCCTTGCTGGTTTGACTATCATCGTCGTTTCTTGTCAGTAGACCACTCGTTTCGAAGAAATAGAGAACACTTTAAGAAGGGAAAGTAGAGAATGATATTCCTGCACCGCGATTGTCGGGGACGGAGATGCGTGACCGTGTGATGAGATTGCCGGTCATCCCATTCAGTAAGATTGTTGCCTCAAACATAATCAATGGGTTTGGCGAGTCTCATAATTGGGTTCAGAGAAGCATCTTTTGAGAATTGCCTTATTGGTCTACAAATTTGATTCATCATAATCTAGATGTGATGCATACTGAGAAGAATGTGTTCGACAATGTGTTTAACACCGTGATTAGTGTTCCGGGTAAGACGAAAGATAATGATAAGGCACAGTTGGACATGAAAGATATTTGTAAGAGGCCTGGATTAGAACTTTATGAATCTCCTAATGGTCGGATGGTCAAACCGCATGCAAGGTACACATTGTCCAAAAAACAAGTTGAAGATGTGTGCACATGGATTAAGTCTCTGAAACTACCAGATGGATATGCCTCAAACATTGTAAGGTGTGTCACAGGTGGGAAATTACAAGGGATGAAGAGTCATGACTGCCATGTGTTCATGGAGAGACTCATGCCCTATAGGATTTCAGGACTTGCTTGATAAACCAATATGGGATGCTTTGACTGAACTTAGTCATTTCTTCAAAGATATATGTTCAAAAACGTTAAATGAAAATGACATGTCTGTACTTGAGAAGAACATCATTGAGATCATGTGTAAGCTTAAAAAGATATTCCCACCGGGTTTTTTTTACTCCATGGAGCATTTGCAAATCCATCTACCCTATGAAGCTCGTGTTGATGGTCTAGTTCAATATAGATGGATGTACCCTTTCGAGAGGGTGATGGTGTGATGCCCTTAAATTCTCTACACTCCTTGTAGTAGATTTGGTGCTCACGTGAAACTATTTAATTATAAATATTCTATAATATATGACTTCTATCTATCCAAGGTTCACAGTATCCCATAACAGATAATAGTTCTTGCCAGAACGTTAACTGTGTTTGGATACCCTCACTTGGATGTATAGATTCATACCTTATGAATATCTCTTTCATATCGACATTCCCTATCTATCTGACATTCACAGTATTAACGATAAGATTGTTCATAGAACTGAGGGGCGCATTCCGGTAAAGGTGGCACCTTATCGGCGCTCATTAAGTGTAACCTCAGAGCTTATAGGACCTTCAATATCAGTCAAATACCTTCATTTAGATGTATAGTTCATATAAATACTATATTAACTTAGTACAACTATGCTAAATAATTGAAAGTTTAGAGTATAACGCATTCGATATAATAAAGGATGATAATATATTTCGTATCATTAAGTTCGGTTACATCGTTCTCAGTACTAAGTTATTACAACAAAGCCTATAAAAGACTTGAATTATTTAAAACAGTAATTAAAACTAATTAACATGGCCTTTTTCTTTGTCTGTCCAGAAGTGCCGGAATTATCATTTAAAACTGCAAAAGAAGGTATATGCAAAAATGAGCTACAAATGCTCAGCAAGTTTATTTGAAAACATAAACACAATGTGTTTGATATGAAAGATGTCAACGATGTATAACTGAGGGCTCAGTACATGAACCATATGTTTCAATCAATTCTATCAGTCTTCAATGACTTAGAAAAGTTTGATTTCGGATATCTTGTAGGGGATCAGCCTATCGAATATCCTAGGAGTATGCATATCATCCTACAATTTATGTCAATATATAATCGACGATTTACAACCTTACATCAAGGTGTTTTATTTCTCAATATAAGATGTCTTACCAAAACAATTTGGTTTGACACAACAATTTAAGCTCCATCAAGCAAAATATGAATAATGATTCATTTCTTAAGTTATGCTGAACAAGAAGCAATAACTTTTGTAATAATTGATAGTAAGATATAATATACTTTCTTAAATGTAACAAGGTTAGAAGACTTGCAATAGATTAAGATCACTTAGCACAATGTAAAAGTAGAGTTTAGGGTTTAAGATACTTGCCTTAGCGTAGTTCGTTTATCAAAATTTAATACAGTCTGTCAACGTACGTAGTCTACGTATATCAATAATAAGCGTTAGAACTTATAATAACATGTATTAAGTTAATTTAGACAAGTTTTGTTAAGGTCCGACGTTGATTCGGTATCTCGGTCGCGACTTTAGAGAGCTAAACACATAGGTTTTTCAATAACTTCATTTGGAAGCTTAAATATTAGTCTAGATAATTTATTTATCAATTATAATATTTTTAGAAGCTTAGTAATATTTTTAAATAATTTTTACAAGCTTAAAAATATTTTTAAATGATTTAATTATTATTTATAATATTTTTAAGTACTTAATATGTTATTTAAATGATTTCTTTATCATTTAGAACAATTTTAGATATTTAAAAATATTATTTAAATGATTTATTTATCATTTATAATATTTTTAGAAAGATAGAAATATTATTTAAATGATTTATTTTATTATTAATAATATTTTTAGAATTTATTTTATCATTTAAATGATGTAATTATTATTTATATAATAATTTTTAAAATTAGTTTAATATTTAAATAATTTAATTATCATTTATAATATTTTTAAATACTTAGTATATTATTTAAAATAATTTATTTATTATTTATAATAATTTTGAAAAGTTAGTAATATTTTTAAATGAATTAATTATCATTTAAAATAATTTAAATACATTAGTATTATTTTTAAATCATTTTTAAATTCAGTTGGTTAATTGTTTGTGTTTGATATTTGTTTGTTGGTGTAGTAAACATGGCAGTGTATAACGACATATGAAAATTAAACTTAAACAACATCAATTGATGCTCTAACAATCCGATCAAACTAGCATGGTCGCAACTGTTCTTGAGTTTCTGGGTAACCCAGAAACTCATCCAGTCATAACGGTCAACGCGGTTTGACCATTAATTCCATCCAATTTGATTATTGTTTAGGTGTTTTGATATTACCAGATTATTCTCTATATAGCATAAAACAATCCTAAGCATTTACTTTACACAAAAGACATCATTTAAGCAAGATCTGGGCAGTTTGAAAACTTGTCAGACCTTGCCAGAACCTTCATGTAAATTCTGGGTTACCAGAATCAGTTTATCATGGTCGGTCAAAGGGTTTTGACCATTAATAACTTTCAACTGAGATATATTTTTAACCTTCTACCAATTGGATACTATCAATTCATGCTTTAAAACAGATCTAACAAACAGTTTAAGCCGATCAAAAGCTCTAACAAAATAGGCTGCCAGACTGTTCTTGACTGCCAAGAACAGTTTGAGTTTTTCATCAAATTCGACCATTTAAATGTTATGAATCTTTGTTTAACCAACCCAGATCATCATATAATATGTTTACACATAATCCTAAACATCTAAAATATAAAATTATTGCAGGCTTGAAGATCTAGCATAAAAATTAGGGTTTTGTACCTTTTTCTCAAGTTTTTGATTTTTGACTTTTGATTCTGATCTTTTGCTTGCAGGGGCTTAATATGGCTTGATAAATAAGTGTTTTGGCTTTGTAAATTCGTAGCTTAAATGATCAGAATAATGTTCTATTTATAGGAACATCAAAATTAGGGTTTCTTTAGCCTTTTTCTAATTTTGCCCTCCAAAAATATCTAGCTATTGAACTTGTGCTACTTCTGATCTGATCCTAGTGGCATGCTTGTGCTAGAGAGTTGCCAAAATATCTGATCTTGTATTCTTATCCTCTTTTAATTGGTTTAAACTTCTATTTTTTATTTATTTCTTTACTAATTAAACTTAAATTTTTGCTAATCATGTTTAGGATGTTTAATTATGTTTAGTAATACCTTAATTAAGCTTATATATCATAATTAAGGTTTAACATTACATAATTTAAAGTTTAGATAACATAATTAGAATTAGAGTTTCATAATTAGGGTTAGGGTTTTCTAATTCATGAATTAGGGTTTAAATCTTTCAATTAGGGTTTTAATCTAAGTTTAATAATTCATAATTAATGTTATGATTCATTAATTTAGAGTCTAATTATATCAATTAAGATTCTTGTATAACAATTAGGGTTTTGATTCACCAATTCGGACAACTTTTATCAATTAGAGTTTTCTAATTAGGGTTTCTAATTCAGTTTATCATTTTAAACCCTATTTAATTTATTTAGATTTTTATTAGTTAATATAATATTATATTAACTCCGAAGGACGACAAATCACTTCGTCATTTTCAAGAACTATACAGCAGCTTACCAAAATAATTTGTCGAGGCGCTTCTCGGTAAAATCGTCGGAAGCACGACAAATCATAATCACTTCATCATTTCCAAGAACGACACAGCAGCTTACCAAAATAATTTGTCGAGGCGCTTCTCGGTAAAATCGTCGGAAGCACGACAAATCATTTGTCCTGTAAGCACGACTAAGCAGCTTCGAAAATATTTTTATTTGACCTAATTCTTCATTAAAATATATCATCACATAACACAAAGTCGGAACAAGAAATTTCATTTAATAAACACATAATTTACATATACAAATCTTACTAGGGTTCGGAATATTACAAATGGGAAACCTTAAGAGGAAGGTGAAAAATAGAGCTTACGTCGAGGGGTCGATATGTGAGGCATATAGTTTCGATGAGATATCTACATTTGTCTCAGACTATTTTCCTGACGAAGTCTTAACAAAGGCCAATCGAGTCCCGAGACATGATGATGGGGGTAATGTTGAACTAAATGGTCGGCTTTCTGTATTTGGTCTACCGGGACGCGCTTATGGAAAAGGGAAGCGCATATTCCTCTCTAAGCAAGAATTACATGCTGCACATACTTACATTCTTCTCAATTGCGAGGAGATTGACGAATTTGTGAGGTATACATGTAAAATTTATATTTATTGGACATATATCTTAACCTGCAATTAATCTCATACATTCCAATATGTTAATGTTTATAAAATTGTATAGATCATACGATGACGAGTTAAAAGCGAATCAGCCCGACATCACTGATAAAGATATTCAACTCAGTCGTGATAAAAAATTTACACTTTGGCTAAAGGACAAAGTAAGTGAAGTTAATTAAGCACGACATATATAATATTAATTTATGAATTCATTTAATTTAGTAGAATTTTTGTAGGGTATTAATGTGGGAACCATTCCTCAAAATATACAAGTCCTAGCTATGGGCCTAGACAAGGACCAAGTCAGCCGCAATGGTTACAAAATAAATTGCTGTGAATTTCATACAAAGACATATGCTCGCGGTAAAAGAACAACGAACACTGGAGTGTGTGTTCAAGGAGATTGTTACAATGAGCTTGGTTGTGCCTTTTATGGGGAGTTGGAGGAAATCATCGAGTTGTCATACAAGGGTACTTATGGGGGTCATATTAACTTGTTCAAGTGTCGTTGGTTTGATTCAGAAAAAAAGATACGTGTCGATCGACATGGAATCATCGATGTTGACCTCCATAGGTCCACGTACGTCAACGCACCATTTGTGTTGCCAACTCAAACAGTATAAGTATACTACACTCCTAGTCCTGTTAGGAAAAGAGATAGGCCACCTGCAGATTGGCAAAGTGTAATTCATACTTCCGCGCGCAGTCGTGTCCAATTAGTAGACGAAGATTTCTACCAAGAGGAGATGCTTCATAGACCTCCTATAATAAATGTGGAGGACAACAATGAAGTAATCCAGTTAGAGGGTGGAGATGAACCTGATGAATTAGATCCCGAGTCAGTACATGTGGGAGATGACATTGATACTGAGGAGGAAGAGTTATTGACTGACACTGACACTGAATCTGAAGAAAATGATGGTTATGAATCTCCAATACGGCAGCAAACTGATTCTGACTCAGACAGTGATTAGGGTGTGAAATGTATGTTTAGTTTTACTTGTATTACATACAATTACATATACACTTACTGAAGTTGTACCGTTCATTCATAGTTGTCGTAGTTAAGTAGTTCATACAATTACCTGTCATTATTGTCATTTTATTTGTATATGTAATATCATATAACTCCTAATAACATCCGTTAATTTTGTATTTATAAATGTCTTCTGAAGCCCCGCTAAAAAAGCGTGGTTTGGGTTGGGGGCCTAATCATATCCCGAAGGCCCCGAGTAATCGGGATGACCGAATTCTTATACATATCAGACCTCCTCCGGACTGCACGTACGTTATCTAGCTATTACATATAACCATTTTATAATATGATCATTAGTGTTGTAGATATATACTAATGTTATCTTTAATGTATATTAATTATTGTATATTGTAGGGATTTTCAAGATAGCAAGATTGTGAAGTGCATTTCACAATTATGCTTACAGAACTGGCCTACACCGGTGATTATGTGGGCGAGCACACCTCTCGCCCATAAGGATGCAGTTTGGGCTGAATTTCAGGTATATAATATAACTAATGAACACAATATTATTTATTAGTGTTGAATTATATTATCACCGTCTTAATATTATTATTGTTATTTTATTTGCAGAAGAGGTATAGATGGGACGACACACATGCATAAATAATATAGACATTGTTCTCACAAAAGTGCGTCGTCCGAACAAAAGATAACCTGAACAAGGAACGACAGAAAGCCCTGAATAATGCTTAGGTCGACCAATCAGGGGAGGGTGAGCAGTACATGCATGAGCATAGCCCCTGGTGGTGCGCGCCGGCCATATAGGCTGATATGTGTGAGCTGTGGCGGGGTGAGAGCTGGGTGAAAAGACGCAAGACTGCCGCCACTAACAGAGCCTCAGGTGCACCTGAAGGCGCCAAGGCAAAAGGCACATATAGGGGCGGCAATATATCATGGCTGTAACATATTGCTACACGGGTGCGTATTTTGCAAATGTCTTAAATTAGTAAAGTATATCACATGTTTACATATTAATAAACTAGGTGCATGTTTTATAGGAGACTCAGTCTCAGGGTCAGCCTATTAATTGGTTGGATGTGTACGTGGCCACCTGCGATGGTTTGCCTAAGGCTGTCCAGATAGCGGTAATTTTTTTTATAACTTTAATATGTTTATAAATATTTACGTCATTCTTTAGCATTTTATATTTATTTTTAACTATTTTATTTTTAAAATGCTGACAGGACATTTATAAGAGCCTACTGAACGAGCGTTATCCTGAAGGCACTCCGTGACCATTGATTGATCAGGAGTTGTGAAAGAGCGCGTCGGTTGTGAAGAAGAATTACGTCAAAGGTCAACGACAACGACGATGACCGACTATCAGTGGCACGGGCAGCTCTGCTAGTCAATCTACTCAGTCCTCATGCCATCCCGACGCCTCACACTCCTACTGACTGTGTGAGAGTAATATGTCAAGATCGAAGTTTGCTTCTTACACTTGGCGGACATCTGCAGTCCCTGAGTCGCGAGGAGCTAGCAGATGCAGTGGCTAGAGCAGCACAACATCACAATGAGGTAATCCTGTCATTGTTTAGCTACATGCATGTTTATATTTGCATGTTTAGTTTAGTTTTACATTCACTAATACATTAGTTTAGCTTTCTGCTTATATTTAGCTTTTTGTTATTGTAATACATTAGAAATGGTCATTTTTTTATTTTTCATAAGTCATACCAGTATCAACATATATATTATATATTTAACATGTTTATTCTTTTGTTACAGCGCCATTCGGACGATATTTGATGCGGCCCAGACATTATTTGTATTCTCATGATACATTTGTATTATTTATTTTTTTACTGACTGAATGTACGGACGTTTTATATTCATTTGTATATAAATTTTAGTTAAGACGATACTTTATTATGTTTATACATGCATGGATGTTTATATTTATTGTGTTGGTCTTATTGTATGGATGCACCTATAGATTTGGATTGTATATAAATTGCTGTTTGTTGGGATATAAAGCAGGTACAAAACAGGTCAATTTTTTTTGGAAAATCCACAAAACAAACAATTTTTTTTTTAAATTTTAGTATCAGCGACCGTGGTTGGTCGCTATTACGTTTCAGCGACCGAAAGGGAATTTAATTTAATTTTCCTATTAGCGACCGCACGCGGTCGCTAATATTGGTCGTTGATACGTGACTCCACATCACGCTAACGGTTGACTCAGCTTGACACAATCTGGCGACCGGTTCAGTTGCTATTGTCGGTTGCTGATGTTGGTCGCCGATGGGCAGCCAGCGACCAGATTATATGCGACTGGTATCAGCGATTGCGCTGATAGATATCTGCGACCGCGGGCGGTCGCCTAATATGCGGTCGCAGATAGCCTGTTTTGTTTTAGTGTTTGTGGACTACATTCCGGTGGTTTTTATCATCACATTGAGGGGGTTTTTCACGTAAAAATTTGCTTGTGTTTTTATGTGTGCTTGTTCTTGATTATTAATTACTTGAATTATTTTTCTTATTGAGTTTACAAACGAGAGGATAATTATATTGTTCCCGTTGTGTTATTTAGTGTTATTTGGCTAGCTATTTCTCCCAATAATATCATACGTACGTACGTATTCATGATTAGTTACTAAGACTTTTATAGGTTATGAGGCCGATTCATCCTTGTCAACAACTTAATAGTCCACCACGATTATACTTAGGATCACAAGGTTTTTATTGTTCACATAAATGGACATCAATCCACTTTGCGTTGAGCTTTTTTAACTCTGATCCTTCCTGTCATCTTTCTAAGATTGAAAGGTAACATATTAAAGATGCAAAAATAGATAAAATAATAAAATTGAGGGCAATGAACTCGTCTAATCAGGAGTTTAATATTTTTGTCATATTAGGTGTGTCATCTTCTATTTTATTTTTATACATTGTTGTCCGTTAATTCTTATTTATATTAGTAACTACTTTGTACCTGAATAAAAGTTATTTAAAGAGCAATATATGGAGGATATAACAAATGAGATACAGAATGGGACAATATTTTTAAATTCGTCTACTCACACACCACTTTATGAATCCAATTTTGTTGTTTCATTCCTTATCTTATCTGTTGGTCAAATTTCTTATATTATTGCCATCTAATCTTTATTTATTTATCTATAATTAATTGTTAAACTAAAATAAAGAACATATAAAGAGTAATAAATGGGGTGACCGATAATACCAAAGCATATTTGAATTCGTTTATAGTGTAAAGTTCTATTGTAAATTCCAGATACACATAACTACGACAAGCCACAGGTGAATATATATTAAGAAGGATATTATTTGGCCAATGTGAATGCCTTGGTTTCTACCAAGTTCGCTAGTGATTTTTCTAGTAGTTTATCTCCGTTAATTGATCTAATTAACGAAATTTAATGATCAAGACTCAAGAGTAAAGATTACACAGACCAAAGATGATCGATATGCTAGTGGTAGAGGCCTCTTTGTTTATCCCTCAGTAGATATTTTACAATTAGCCAATGCTACATGAAGAATGTAATTTGCCCATAGGTTCCTCCCAAATCCCCTGTGTTAGGATAAAATGTATTTCTAAAATCGAATCGTAATAAAATAGATTCTAAAAAAATAATAAAGATGACTTAACTAATTCTCGTGATATAGAAACATCTAGTTGTTTCATTCATTAACTAAAATATAAAAAAGTAATCTTATTACTGAAATTGAATCTTTCTAAATTAACCTTTGTACGTCGTGATGACTAGTTCCAGCTGTGTGCACATGTAAAAACGAGATAAGTTTTAAACAAAGTTGCAGCAACTTTGAACAGTTCCAAAACCTTAGTAAGCCTAGGTATGGTCAAGCTTTTTACAAATTTTAAAGTCACTTTGTTGATCTCTCCTATAGTTTCTTGTGTCGAAATAAATGATTACTTGAGTGACTTGAGTGAAGCATTGTGGAAATCTTAGTAAACAAGCACACGCATCTATGATTTGTACCTATGATTATGTGCATCTATAAGAACATGCATGCATGCATGATATCCTTAAGTATATATTCGTAGAAAATTGAAAAAATAATGTGCATATAATACTATTAGACTCCCTCCGTTTAAAAATATAAATATAAAATTATTATTAATTTTTAAAAAGTTAATTTAAAATTTTTTTTAATTTAAAATCAATATGTATTCATTTAATTTAAAAGGGTGCACCAATATAATGATCCTCAGAGGAGCACGGGGATTCCGATAAGCAAAAAAGAGAAGAAAAAAAATAAAGGGAGGGGGGGGGGGGCTTATATTCTTTCAATTTTCATGCCAATTACAAGAAGATACAAACAAGAATTTAATTATTTTTTAAAAAAAAAAAAAAGTAAGACTAAATAAGTTAGTTTAATCTAATGCATTTGTGTGTTTGTGTGCATGGATATAAGATAGGATCGTAGGACCATGTAGGCATGAATTGATATGGACGCTAGCTAGTGGGAAAAGGTGACAATGTGATGCAGGAGGATCCGAGTATGATGATGCTGAGTTGTCGGATAGATCATTGACAATGTTGAAATACTATGAGTTAGCAGATTGGTGCAAGAATGACAAATGCTGATGAGTTCGGCTTGCTTTGGAAGTCGTACGCCTTCGGAAGATAGACTTCGGCATTTTAGTTTTGGGCGTTCTTTTGTCCGTAGTCTCTTTTAACTATTTTGTTTTTCTTTATTTCACGGTAACAGTATCTCTAAATCTTCTTCTGTTAATACGTGGCGTGATTGTAGGAAGTTGTCAGTACTCACGTTAGTTGGTTATAGACTAGCTACGTGGCATATTTTTAGGGATTTGCCATAATCTGTTACGTAGCACTTTTAGGGTATTTTCTTTCTTGTTGCCCAAGTACGTTAGCTATATAACCACAAGCATTGAAAAATAACTTTTTGATTTTGATAAATATAAATTTAAGTATTAGAGAAATTCTCTCTGTGTATTGGTGAATCTCTTGTTTCTTTACCTGTAAATTTATTTGTTTACTTAGCCCGCAGGATAATTGTCATCCCGCTCGGGGTGACAATGATACTTGAACATATATAGAGACAAAGAGAAGGATATTGAACAAATTAAAGAAAAGAAGAAATAATTATATGTATATATCAACCACATGCATAAAGTGATTTAAGGAACCACATGCTATGCTCAAACTCTATTAGGGCAAAGCAAACACCTACTAGAACCTATCCCGATCATTTTAACCCATGCATGTGAAAGTGATATGCCTTCAAGCCAATTACATTTTATGTAATAAGCATTTACTTTGTAATCTTATTCAAATATTAATAATAGTATAAAAGACATATTTTATCCATGTTAATTGATTAAATTAATAAATGTGATAAACCCATAGTTTTAGAGCAATACTTTTAGAATCATGATAAGATCATGCTAATGAGATCTAAATTCAAGAAAGCTCAAAACTAAAATGTTCCTAATCGATGGATCACTAATAAAGGGATTACTGATTCCGGATAGATTAGTACATACTATGCTTGATCTGTTGAAGATAATGATTGATCTCATAATCATTTGTGTGGAGACACTAAAGCTAGTATGTAGGTGCTTATTAGAGAATAAGTTCACTGAACGTGACTCGCTTAAAGAACCCTAATGAAGTTTTATTCACCTGTCAATAGGAAGTTCTTAAAGTGATAGTAGTACAAGTGATCCTTGGACTTGAGATCATCATAGTACCTTGTGTGTGCTGAGTTATACTTTGTCATATTCCTTAATACCTTAGTGTATGTTATAGGATATGTACAGGTATAATAAAGTATATACGGAGGTAGGTGAATGATCGACAAAGGATCTACCACTTCTGATAAAGGGAGAGAATGTCCTATACGATTTGATAAATAACAGCTCAGAAATCCCTGACCATGGTTGAATGAAAATTAGAAAGGAGTTTCTAATTTACATTAATCAGAGTTGTGCATTCTTAAATCGAAATGCATATGATTAAATAAAATAATACTTGTTAGTAAATCCATATTCTTATATTCAATCGGGACATTGTATGGTAGAAGGATTGAATTGTACGGTAACTACTACTGAATAGGTTCTATGTGATTAAACGTTGATTTCATATTATACGGATAGTCATGATACATTATCGTAAGGTGTCACTCATGATGTAGAATAAATATTATTTATTTATATATGAATTAAAGGAGTTTAATTCATTATAAATAATATTAGAATGGTTCTAATTTATTTATTCTACTACCGACATAATATTGAACCTAAAGGGTCACACCGCAAAAGAATAATATTATATTGGGAACAATTGGCTTAATGATAATAAATTAAGTATTTAATTTATTAGTTGAATAAATTAATTTAAATGCTTAATATTTATAATGATATATTTGTAGAAATATTGAATTATAAATTAATAGAGAAATCTTATTATTATTATTATTATTATTATCATTTAATTCTTAACTAGATTGAGAATTAAATTAAATGAAATGCAAATGCAAATTAAATGAAATGCAAATGTAAATTAAAGATTGGTCAAATACTTGCTCAATGTTGATTAAGCAAGTAACATGTGTTAGTTGCATACATGAATAACATGTGGGTTAGGAGCAAAATATATACTTATATTTTGTGCAAGTATTGTTTACTTGCAAGTATCCTAATGAGATTAGGATTTCCTAATGAACTTGGTTAATCAACTAGCCTCCATCTCATTCAAGAACACATCCAAGTTGATCAATTTATGTATGGGCACTAGATCAAGTTGTTGATAATAGATCATCTAAGTGTTCTTCAAGAATAGTTCTTATTGTTCTTAAGAGTTAGGAATAAAAGAACTAATTGGATTAGCCATCCAAGATTTCTAGGAAATCAAATATTGTTCCTTGTATAATCATTCTTGGTGGATCACTTTTAGAGTGCTACATACACTTTGTAACTTATGTTTGATCCTTGAATTTGGTGATATTGGAGGAGCTTGAAGAAATCAAAGAATTAAATCTTCAAAGGTATAATTTCTTGTTCTTCTTCTATCAATTAATAGTTATGCATAAGGTGATTCATGGGAAGTTGCAGAAAATTTTTAATTTCATTTTCCGCTGCGTTTTATAATTTGATTGTATCTTTGATCGTGTTTCTGCAAACTTACAGTGGTATCAAGAGCCATCTTTATGCGTATTATTAATTGTTTTAATTCATATATATGTTGATATGTGTTTAGAACAATTTATTGGGCAATATTTTGGTAAAGAATTTTGTTTTTCGGAAAAAGAACAAATAGTCTAAATATATATATATATATATATATGTATAATTTTTTTTTTGGAATTGGACTGCAAGTTATTTTTTTTCCAGAAATTCTAAATTATAATAAAGTTGTTTATTCTGATTTAGAGTTGGATTAAAATAAATATGTTTATTTTAATTGAAATTATACTAAACAAATTGGAGTTGAAATTAGATTTCATGCTAACTAATTTGGTTTGGTATTGGATTTCATTATTGATAATTTTGCCCATTAAATGATATCAATATGTATATTAAATATTTTATTATTCGTGAGATGAATGTGTATATATATGTTGATATATATAAGGGATGATTAAGGACTATTGACCAATGTGATTGGATTTAATTTTGATGGATGCTTGAATGAATGTTTTATTCATAAATGAGGTATGTGTACCTCGCCTATCTAATTTTCTGATGTAATTTCTATCTTTCTCTTATATACTTCCCCTTAACTGCTGATCAAGGTTTCTATTTTATTAAAATATAGTGTAATAGGATTTAATAAAATTACTCTAGTAATTGGAACTGAAGAGCAGGAGCATTGAAGACCCATTTGTAATGAAGCCTGAGTTGACCGTAATAGTTATGTTCAAATTTATTCTTGCACCCTAAGTTTGACCATTTGATTTACTCGGTGGCTCGAGTGAAATCAAACTAGATTAAGTCCATAATCATCTCATATAAAATATAGTATTCTATGAATGCATGCTAATTATATATTAAATATATTATTATACATGATGATGTATGTTTAATATAACGCATATTTATATATATATATATATATATATATATATATATATATTTGCATGCGCGCTTAACAAGATGAGACCATTAATAACAAAACTCTCAATTGAAAATATTAAGTTGAAAACGTTCAAAGATATTTAAAAATATCGAACATAACCTTCTAGTATGATAATGCAATAGAGTATTAAATATTTAATATTAGTTTATTGTGCACACACAAGGCTCATATTAAATTCTTAAGATATTGACTTTATTACATGAAAATGTTTTATAAGGAATTGAACAATACAAGTTTTGTTGTGCACACACAAGAACTGTATTTTTCTATTCGCTTATATGGAAATGCTAAGTATAACTTAACTTAGATTATTTTAGTTCGGATGTGCACACACTTGACTATTATAATCTAAGAGGCAAAATAAAATGAGTTACATAGTTGATGTAATTGACAAGAGTTGTCTACCTAATTGAATAAATATATAGTTTATTGTGCACACACAAGGCTGTATATTTATAGCAATAGGGTCCTTTCTCACTAAGCAAATTTTAATAAAAATTTGTCGAACTATATATAGAGGGTCATATAGTTTGAATAAAATAGTGGGAGACACCATTTTAATAAAGACCTGTATTAATCTGGTGATTAATAAAAATGAATACATGCTAATGTTGTTTATATTACAAATTCATTTACAGAATTTTACAATAGCCCATTCACTATCACTGCGGAGCATATTGGATGCTAACAAATTAATCGGGCCGAACTATACGGATTGGTTAAGGAATTTGAGAATTGTTCTCACCGCTGAAAAATTATCTTATGACCTTAATTCGTCTGTTCCTACAACTGTTGCAGAAACTGCCTCAGAGGAAGATATTGGTACTTTTAAAAAGTGGCAAGATGATGCTATGGTGGCTCAAAGCATCATTCTCGCATCCATAAGTAACGAGTTATAGCGTCAACATGAGAAAATGGATGCACCTACTATATTGTTTCACCTTCAAGAGTTATATGGTGAGCAAAGTAGGTCTACTAGATATGAGATATCTAAGAAGTTTTTCCGATCTACAATGACCGATGGCCCTACAGTACAGGCACATGTCCTCAAAATGATCAATTTTATTAAACAATTGGGACAACTGAGTTTTGTAATGGATGGAGAGTTGAGCCAAGATTTGATCTTGCAGTCACTCCCGGACTCCTACTCACAATTTGTTGTGAATTTTCACATGAACAAGCTTGATATCAGCTTGCCTGAACTGCTTAACATGTTGAAAATTGTAGAGAGTCACTTTCCATCCAAGAAAGACTAAGTCTTGCTGGTAGGTGAACCTTCCAAGAAAAGGAAATGGCCCAAATGATCTTCTGCAAAGAATAAAAATTCTAAGAAGGCAAAAGGAAAGGCAATTGATAAAGATAATAAGAATAAAACTAATGCGGATAGCAAAGGAGTTTGCTTCCACTGCAATAAGCCTGTACATTGGAAAAGAAACTGCAAGGATTACCTTACAGAGGCAAAGTAGAAAAAGCTTGTTGAAGCTTCAGCTACAGATACAGGTTTATTCATGATTGAAATAAATCTTTCTGTAAGTCAAAGTTCTACTTGGGTATTAGATACTGGTTGTGGTTCTCACATATGCAATTCTTTCCAGGGAATAAGCAGAAGTAGAAAGTTAAACAAAGGAGAAGTAACTCTACGAGTGGGAAATGGAGCAAAGGTTGCTGCATTAGCTGTGGAGACTTATTGTTTAACATTGCCTACGGGAAAGTCAATCAATTTAATAAATTGTTATTATGTACCAGTTCTTATTAGAAACATTATTTTCCATTTCTATGTTGGACAAGGAAGGGTTTAATATTATATTTAAGAACAATAGTTGTTCTATTTATAATGATAATGTTTTGTATGGAACTGGTAGATTAATTGATGGACTTTATTTACTTGACTTACATGAAAATATTTTTTAAATTGAACAAACTTGTAAAAGAAAAAGAGATGATGTGAATCATACTTTCATATGGCACTGTAGACTCGGTCACATCAATGAAACAAGACTAAATAAGTTGCATAAAGATGAATTTTTAGAACCATTTGATTTTGAATCATATCCAACTTGTGAATCTTGTCTCATGGGAAAAATGACTAAATCTCCATTTAGTGGACATGGAGAGAGAGTTGTAGGGCTGTTAGAGTTGGTACACACAGATGTATGTAGACCTATGACAACAAATGCTAGAGGAAGGTATTCGTATTTCATTACATTCACTGATGATCATTCGAGATTTGGATATGTGTATTTAATGAAATACAAATCTGAATCGTTTGAAAAGTTCAAAGAATTCAGAAGTGAAGTAGAGAAACAAACTGGCAAAAGTATTAAGATTCTTCTATCAAATCGAGGAGGAAAATACTTGAGCAATGAGTTTCTTAATTATCTAAAAGAAATTGGTATTCTCTCACAATGGACGCCTCTTGGTACGCCACAGTTAAATGGTGTATTTGAAAGGAGGAATCGTACTTTGTTAGACATGGTGCAGTCCATGATGAGTTTTACCGATCTTCCAATATCCTTCTGGGGTTATGCCCTAAAAACGACTGCATATCTACTAAACAAGATCCCCTCAAAGTCCGTCCCTAAGACTCCATATGAGATGTGGACAGGGAGGAAACCTAGTCTTAAACATGTTAAGATTTGGGGTTGTACAGCTTATGTAAAGAAGTTACAAAGTGACAAACTTGAGACAAGATATGATAAGTGTATATTTGTGGGGTATCCTAAAGAAAGTTTAGGATACTATTTCTATAATCCTACCGAGCAAAAGGTGTTTGTTTCCAAACACATTACCTTCATTGAAAAGGAGTTTATCCTTGAAGAGGCTAGTGGGAGGAAAATAGATCTTGAAAAAATTCAAGAACCACAAATCACTACAGATCAAGTGGATGAACCTGTTCAAGTAGATATAACTTCTGTACCACAACCAAGTCGTAAATCTGAAAGAGTGCCGAAAATACCTAAAAGTTATACACTCATCATAGAAGATGATGATGAGGTACGCATCATAACTGATGATGATCCAGTAACATACGATGAGGCTATGAGTAGTAAACACTCTGAGAAATGGAAAATAGCCATGAAATCCGAAATGGACTCCATGTATGAAAACCAAGTATGGACTTTGGCTACTCCACCTGAAGGCATTGTGCCTATATGGTGTAAATGGGTCTTTAAGAAAAAGACTGGAGCAGATGGCAAGGCGGAGACCTATAAGGCCAAACTGATGGCAAAAGGTTTCAAACAAAGACAATGAGTTGACTATGATGAAACCTTCTCACCAGTAGCCATGCTCAAGTCTATCCAGATTTTGCTTGCGATTGCAGCTTACTATGACTACGAAATCTGGCAAATGGACGTGAAAACGGCCTTCCTCAATAGGAAACTAGATGAGGATGTATATATGATATAACCAGAGGGTTTTGTTTTAGAAGATGGAACAAATTTAGTATGTAAGTTACAAAGATCCATTTATGGATTGAAACAAGCTTCTCGAAGTTGGAACATCCGTTTTGATGAGATAATCAAAGAGTTTGATTTTATCAAAAATAAGGATGAACTATGTGTGTACAAGAAGGTTAGTGGGAGTGCTGTGATATTCCTGGTATTATATGTTGATGATATATTACTTATAGGGAATGACATACCGATGCTTCAATCAGTTAAAATTTGGTTATCTAAATACTTCTCCATGAAGGACTTGGGAGAAGCATCCTAAATATTGGGGATAAAGATCTATAGAGATAGATCAAAGAAGATGCTCGGCTTGACCCAAGGTACATACATTGATTCGATGCTAAAGAGGTTTAGCATGCAGGACTCCAAGAGAGGACTCATATCGATGAGTCACGGAGTAAATCTCTCCAAGAAATTGTCCCCAAAGACACCTGAAGAGAGAGATCACATGAATCAGATTCTTTATACTTCGGCAATAGGATCAATCATGTATGGAATGATATGCACCAGACTTGATGTTGCTTATGCACTAAGTGTAACAAGCATATATCAGTCTAATCCTGGAGAAGAACACTGGAAAGCTGTGAAAAACATCTTAAAGTACTTAAGAAGAACTAAAGATGTGTTTCTAGCATATGGTGGGTCTGATTTAAAACTAGAGGGCTATACAGACTCAAGTTTTCAGACTAACCAAGATGACAGCAAATCCGTTTCAGAGTATGTATTTACCTTGAACGGTGGAGCAGTGAGTTAGAAAAGTTCCAAGCAGCAAACAGTTGTTCACTCAGTGACAGAAGCAGAGTATATAGCTGTAAGTGAAGATGCAAAGGAAGCTATTTGGATGAAAAAGTTCATTTCAGAACTTGGGGTGATTCCTAGCATTCAAGGACCAGTTCCGGTTCATTGTGACAACACTGGAGCTGTTGCACATGCTAAAGAACCCAGGTCTCATCAGAGATCCAAATATGTATTGCGGAGATTTCATTTAATTAGAGAAATTATTAAAAGGGGAGATGTCACCTTAGAAAGAGTGGACTCCCAAAACAACATTGCAGATCCATTTACTAAAGCATTATCGCAAGATCAATTCAATCGTCATTTCGATAAAATGGGAATTAGATATCAAGGTGATTGGCTTTAGTGCAAGTAAGAAATTGAAAGTGAGATGCCCTCAAGCCAATTACATTTGATGTAAAGCATTTACTTTGTAATCTTATTCAAATAGTAATAATAGTATAAAAGGCATATTTTATCCATGTTAATTGATTGAATTAATAAATGTGATAAACCCATAGTTTTAGAGCAATGCTTTTAGAATCATGATGAGATCATGCTAATGAGATCTAAATTCAGGAAAGCTCAAAAATAAAATGTTCCTAATCAATGGATCACTAATAAAGGGATTACTGATTCTAGATAGATTAGTACATACTATGCTTGATCTGTTAAAAATAAGGATTGATCTCATAATCATTTGTGTGGAGACACTAAAGCTAGTATGTAGGTGCTTATTAGAGAATAAGTTCACTGAACGTGACTCGCTTAAAGAACCCTAATGAAGTTTTATTCACCTGTCAATAGGAAGTTCTTAAAGTGATAGTAGTACAAGTGATCCTTGGACTTGAGATCATCATAGTATCTTGTGTGTGCTGAGTTATACTTTGTCATATTCCTTAATACCTTAGTGTATGTTATAGGATATGTACAGGTATAATAAAGTATATACGGAGGTAGGTGAATGATCGACAAAGGATCTACCACTTCTGATAAAGGGAGAGAATGTTATTTGATAAATGACAGCTCAGAAATCTCTGGCCAGGGTTGAATGAAAATTAGAAAGGAGTTTCTAATTTACATTAATCAGAGTTATGCATTCTTAAATCGAAATGTATATGATTAAATAAAATAAGACTTGTCAGTAAATCCATGTCTTATATTTAATCGGGACATTGTATGGTAGAAGGATTGAATTGTACGGTAACTACTACTGAATAGGTTCTATGTGATTAAACGTTGATTTCATATTATACGGATAGTCATGATACATTATCGTAAGGTGTCACTCATGATGTAGAATAAATATTATTTATTTATATATGAATTAAAGGAGTTTAATTCATTATAAATAATATTAGAATAGTTCTAATATTATTTATTCTACTACCGGCATAATATTGAACCTAAAGGGTCACACCGCAAAAGAATAATATTATATTGGGAACAATTGGCTTAATGATAATAAATTAAGTATTTAATTTATTAGTTGAATAAATTGAAATGCTTAATATTTATAATGATATATTTGTAGAAATATTGAATTATAAATTAATGAGAGAAATCTTATTATTATTATTATTATCATTTAATTCTTAATTAGATTGAGAATTAAATTAAATGAAATGCAAATGCAAATGCAAATTAAAGATTGGTCAAATACTTGCTCAATGTTGATTAAGCAAGTAACATATGTTTAGTTGTATACATGAATAACATGTGGGTTAGGAGCAAAATGTATACTTACATTTTGTGTAAGTATTGTATACTTGCAAGTATCCTAATGAGATTAGGATTTCCTAATGAACTTGGTTAATCAACTAGCCTCCATCTCATTCAAGAATACATCCAATTTAGAGATCAATTTGTGTATGGGCACTAGATCAAGTTGTTGATAATAGATCATCTAAGTGTTCTTCAAGAATAGTTCTTGTTGTTCTTGTTGTTCTTAAGAGTTAGGAATAAAAGAACTAATTGGATTAGCCATCCAAGATTTCTAGGAAATCAAATATTGTTCCTTGTATAATCATTCTTGGTGGAGATCACCTTTAGAGTGCTAATGTTTGATCCTTGAATTTGGTGATATTGGAGGAGCTTGAAGAAATCAAAAAGTTGAATCTTCAAAAGACATTGGAGGAACTTGAAGAAATTAAGGAATTGATCTTGTAGCGGTTCAAGAGTTGAATCTTTAAAGGTATAATTTTTTGTTCTTCTTCTATCAATTAATAGTTATGCATAAGGTGATTCATGGGAAGTTGTAAAAAAAAATTAATTTCATTTTCCGCTGTATTTTACAATTTGATTGTATCTTTGATCGTATTTCTGCAAACTTACAGCATGTTCCAACCAACTTTACTCATCCACTGATCCCTTTCATTACCACATTATTAGACCCTACTTTCCAAGAACTCATCCCCCACCAAAAATCATCTTCTAAAGTACTGATATATCATGACTAAACTTAGCTAGACCCTTTTTTCTTTTTTTATTATTATTAATCTTTCTTTTGGGGGCATAAATAAAGTAGCTAACCTTGAGTAATCATGTGACAAATGGATATAAATTTTCATGATGGAACCCTAATGGGAATTTTGTTTAGTTTCCCTATGCTTTCTTTAATTATCAAGAGTGGGATAGTACTTCAAAGTAGTTATAAGTATGATTTTTGACTTGGTTTGTAAGGAAAAGTGACCATTGAAGTGAAAGACTAGCTAGCTGTTTTTTTTCTATTACCAAACGAAGATCTAGAGGATGAAAATAATGCTTTGTGGGGTTATTATTAACACAAATCATTAAGAAAAAACTTTCCACACAAGACATAATTGTATCGCCCCATTATTCACGTGTTAAATATATATAAGTACAATCTTGATAAACTTTGAAGGGTTATTTCACCTAGTGGTTGTATTATTCGTCTGCGCAAAAGTTATTGAACAAAAGTACTAATCGAACAAATTGTATATAAACCTCTAAATTAGTAGAGAAACTTGAATTCACAAGAGTTATTGAATCTACAATGACATAAGAAATTCTAATTTTATTGAGTAATTAATAAAAACTGATGTACTAAACTAGTTAAATTGTTTAAATAGTATGAAAGCCCTAATCCTTATTCGGCCAAGTAAAAATGTAAGTAATTAAATTCTTATGATAGAAAACACAAAATATAATAAAATAGTTCAAAATATACAAATCGAAAATATAAACCAGTGAACAATTCATAGAATAAGTGAGAATTAGGCCTTAAAAATGACAATCCGGGTTACCAGAGTATTATACAAACACTTGCTTGTTTTCATTAATTTAAGGATGCACCTAAATTCAAATTCTTTTTTAGTTAACTCAATTTATGTTTTGTTTACGTATTTTAGTTCTTATAATTCTAAAGTATAAGTTAGTCATTGCTAAAGACCTTGAAGGACTTGACAAATAAATTTGTTTACTCCTTTTTAGGAGTATTAAAGAGAATTTTATTAATTCAACTACATAGAAGTATATTTGAATATTCATTGAAGGACAATTTTTCCGAAAATAGGGTTTTTTTTAATTTTAAATAAAACTAGGATCATCTTTATGGTTTTATACAAAACAACAAATATATATTTTATGTATCTAAAGTACAAATTTGTTACCTAGTGCTTGGTTGGATTAGCACGTGTTAAATATCTGTACTGTCTCTTGTATCTCCTTTGACTTATGCTTTGGAGTGTAGTTTCCAAAACACCCTTCTGGAAAAAAAAACCTAGCTATGTTTTTCTTAGGTTGAAAGAGAGAATACGAAATTTTGATATTTTCTTTGGATAGAAAAGTACCAAAATACGTTTCTGATCAATGATATATAATAACATTGATCCTTACCCTCTCTTAAGAATCTGGTCCATATTAGGCTAGGAAGGGGATCCTAAGGGATTCCTCTTCTGACTCCAATACTTATCTAGATATTATTATCCAATAATAATATTCAAAATAAGTATTAATTATAATTAATTCTACTAAATAATTGTAATTGCACTTCAGTGTAGGAATTAATTAAGTAAACCATTTACTAATAAACTGTAAATATTTCCTCTATAAATGTACATAAATATTTCAGAATCAATTAATATAATTTCGATACATTTAAACTAATTTCATAAGTCCATAATTTATCTCTTTTTGATCATAAATTGATTTAACAATTAAATCAATTCTTTTAATAATAAATATTAAAATATTCGATCAAGATTCTATGATTAATGATAAATTATCTTATGAAAAATCTTATAAATGTTTTAACAATAATAAGTTCCAACTATTAATTAAATATATTAATCAACATTCCGAGATATTAAATAACATGATGTAATCCTACTTATTGGAACATCAAATTAATATATATATATATATATATATATATATATATATATATATATATATAAAACAATATTAAGTCCATTATTATTTCAAAATTAAGAAATTTCACAAACTAACTAGTATTTATGTGAAAATATTTTATAAATAAAATATTATCATGACATGATCCGTTTAATGCACACCGTTAATACACAAGTACTTTAATTAGAAGTCCAACTTCCATTCATCTCTGTTAAAGTACTATAACCTACAGGATAATATCTCAATATCATCTTAGGTTATAAATTATTATTTCTTTATTTATATATTGCATATGATTTATATCCTATGTGCATAACATTTATTTATACACATAAATCATAACATATATAATATGGAGATATATATAAACAAACTAAACGATCATTTAATGAATGATGAATGATGTACTTTTATTAATAAATCAATGTCTAACATAAACAAATAAACATTAAATAAATATTAATTTCTTTATTTATATATTACATATGATTTATATCCTCTGTGCATAACATTTATTTATACACATAAATCATAACATATATAATATGGAGATATATATATATATAAACAAACTAAACGATCATTTAATGAACGATGAATGGTGTACTTTTATTAATAAATCAACAATGTTTAATATAAACAAATAAATATTAAATAAATAGATAAATAAGATTTTTATAGTAAAAATCCAACAATCGAAGATATCATTTTAAATAAATATTTTAATGAGGTTTAGTTGGTCAATCTATCATTAATCTTCTTGTTTAGTTTACTTTGTAAGTGTCGATTAAGTACAGTTTCATTAATGGGAGGGGTCCTCAATTTGAACTACAATTTGATATATACATTTGGGGGGTTGAGTAGACTTATAAAGCAAAATCCGAGTCAAAACAAAATTATTAAGCTGTCTCCTGCTACTTTCATTCCACATGCGTTCCCACGAAGCTAACGAGTTGCAAGCCAACCAAAGGGGAATCATTTTGTCAATCCTACATTACATACACACTACCACACACCTTCAAGCACGAAATTCACGTATTCCATTATACACACTACCAAGCACGAAATTCACGTATTTGAATTACATACCATGAAAATGGAAAAAAAAAATAAAAAAAATTGGTTTGGTTATGATTTATAAAATATAATATGGTTCCATTAAAAGCTAAAATTATATAACTTTTTTTTAATATAAGTTATACGAGTCAAAATAAAATAGTTATAAGTCCAATATGAGTCAACTTATTTTTGAAATGTCAATCTTATACTATTATTACATCACAATTAACTTAATAATTGATATTTATTTTCTATCTTCCTTTAGTTTCTTTGTCTAATTTTTTTTTAATACATTCTTTCTCCTTCTAAAACATTTTATACCCTCAATTTTTCACATTTTCTCTCTCTAAAATTTATACTCTCTCTAAATTTTTGTTACTCTCTAAAATGTTTACAACACATCTCTCTCTCTCTAAAACTTGTATACTCTTTCTAAAAATTTTATACTCTTTATCTAAATTTTTAATTGAAGGTGCATGCACTGCTGCTGATGATTGGCCCAGCCATGGCAATTTGAATATCGAGACTCTTCATAGATTTTTAAAGCCACTTAACATGGGTCACCGTTTTCAGATTGGCCCAGGGAGGGCAGTTTGTAAAATTTCTTGAAGAAAGAAACCAACTGTAGTACTCCAGCAGCATCTATTAATGAATGAATGCTAGGCCATAAACACACTGGTTTGGACCATAACCAGGTGACCGAGTGATGGTGGTTAGAGAAAAAATGGGTTGAAACAAGTTAACCGGCTGGTTCCAGTTTTTTATTAAAAAATATGGGTTCAAACTTTAATCACCCTAAATTATTTAACATAGTTAACCAACCCAAATAGTTTTGGTTAATTTGGATTGACCCACTAATTTATAAACTAAATTGCTAGGTATAAATTAATACTATAATTCTATCAAATCTCATGTATTGATGTACGTCGCAAGCGTAATTCGATAAAAAACGTTCGCAATATGATACGATGAAAAATAACTATGAAGATCAGGATTTCTATATATTTTTGTATTTTTTTATTTATTATTTAGGAAAATTCAATAGTTTAATATTTATTTAGCTACTAAAATCCAATTTGTACTCCAAACTTTACACCCAAAATTGATTTGCACCTCAAACTTTGTTTTCAATTAAATACATACTAAATATTAACGAAGAAACAATTTGCACTCTCTGTTTATTTTTCCACCTACCTAGTAGACAGATGATGCAATTATGTGAAATTTTAGGAATATTTATGTCAAATAAGGTATCTTCATAATTTAAAAGATAAAAATGGCAAGAAGATGGTGGAAGAGAGAAATTATAGTTTCAATCAAAAAGAGGGAAGAAGTAGGGGTAAAAGATGAAGAATGGGGGAGATTACCTCTTTACTCTCAAGTTAACCCTGTATTTACGTTATCATTTTAAATATTTTTGTAAATTACAAAAAAAAAAAAAAAAATATATATATATATATATATATAGTTATATATAGTTATATGTTTTTTAACAGATTATATTAATAAAATTTTAATGTTTCACCCTGTTACTCCAAAATTTAACTATTCAGCCAACTACAACAACGAAAAATCGAGCGAAGTGTGCAAATTGTTTAATTTTTCGGTTAAAGTTTAGGGTGCTTTTAATCGAAAATAAAGTTTAGGCTATGTTTGTTTCTAGGTAAATATTTTTTGGAAAACGTTTCTGCTATTTTCCAGTGTTTAGTACTTACATGAAAATATAGTCAACAAAAATCATTTTACAGTCAATGGAAAAAGCCTACTAAAATCAGGAAAATGACTTGCAGATTTCAACTTGGTAAGTTATTTTTCGGAAGGCATATTTCATACTAGATTACTTATTTATCTCTGTGAGCTCAAATACAAATTAGAGTTCACATGCGACCTAAAGAATTAAATGAAAGGACGAAAAAGTCAAAAATAAATGAGTGAGCCCTGAGAGAAGCCTCCGCGAGTCTCGAGGCAAAAGACTTATGGAGGCGACTCATTTTAGGAATTGATTGAGGAATTGAATTGATAGCTTAAAGGACAAGACGTGTTGGGCATTACTCGGATAACTAAGAGTATTTCTGGAATTTCCCCTGAAGTCGCGTGCCAGGAACACGACCCAGATATGTGCTAGGCATGTGATCACTTTCTAGGAAACTCTATAAATACTCCCTCCATTCTAATAAAAAGGGCCTTTTGATTCTCTCTGAACTTTAGACAATCAAGAAGGCTCTCTAAGTCTTAGATACTCAGAAAACTCTTAGATCCTAAAACGTTTTCCACGTGTTACTAGAGTAATTGCTCACCTAATCTTCTCCCATCTTCAACTCTTCAATCAATTTCATACTCTTCGTAGATTTCTCTCCTCCTTAGCCAACACGAAACCCTAACCCTAGCAAGATATGATTACCTTGCCAACATTTCTTTGGCAACTCTGCTGGGGAGATTTAGAATTCGTGAAGGGTATGCCCATAATTCGAAGTGGGAGGACTATGGGAAAAGCTTCACCGACCACAAGTATTTTCTTACCGGCTACGACTCCAAGACAAGCAAATCAAGCTTTCCAAGGCGCGAATCTGGGTTTTGATAGACCAATCCTAGAAGACATTTCAGAAGAGAGTTCAACTTCACCATATATGGTTGATCAACAACCAATCAACACCAGGCAGCCGAGGTGAGGAAGGAACCAGAAAGCAGATGACGATGAATGATGTGCAGCTAAAGATGCTCAAAGCGTTGAAGGAGGCGTGTGAATGACAAGGGATGATGATGGCAATGATGTCATAGATGTAGAGGCGGCAGGAGGAAATGGGGAATGTTTTCCAACAATTGATGCAAATCCCAACCTTTAAGGCCATGTGTTCCAAGGTGCTCGCAAACAGAGCGAGCAGGAATGGATGATAGCAACAAGGACAATCAGAATGCGCCTCCTATTAGGTTTGTATATAACGCAAGCATACAATCTCATTACATAAATAGGGCGGAAGCGTGATAAAACGGATTTTAAAATTTTTCATACAAACCATCACCATGATCTTTCCTTGTGTTCAATTATCAATTAACGAAAGAGATAGAGATATAGAATTATACCCTCATGAATCAAAGCTTCCTCGGGTACAAGTTTACCTCCAATTCCTTCGTGTTCTCCTTGAATTCCACCGATTAAATTCCTTCCTTTGATCAACGTTAGCCACCCAAGTGTTTTGCCTCTAGAGGTGATCCACCAAGGAATAATATCTATTCAAGAAGATGGGTGTTGGCAAAATTCTAGTTTCTATCTCTATAGAAATTGTAAGTACTCTCCACAATCTAATGCAAGAGTGTGTAACCCTAATCTATGATAAGACTTCTCTTATTTATAGATGTAGGAAAACCTTTCCCTAAACTATTTAGGATTAGGGTTTCTATTCTAATTAAACTCCTTTAATTAATTATGCTCCTAATCCAATTAGAAATTCATGAGAGAGTACTTCTATTAATTAATTCCCAATCCCCATTAGGAATTAAATAATAGTAATAGTAATAATAAGACTACTCTTATTAATTTATATTTAATATTTCTAAAATATTAAATAATAAATATTAAGCTATTTAATTTATTCTATCTCCATAGAGTAAATTAAATACACTTAACTTATTATTGCAATTATACCATTTACTTCTTAAATAAATATTTTCCTTTTATGGTGTGACCCTTTAGGTTCTCCATATTAAACCGGTTATGAATAAATCAATTAGAACAATTCTAATCTTATTTAAATAAATAAATTAAACTATTTAATTCATTTAAATAAATAATATTAATTCTACAATAAGGGTAATCCCCCTTAGCAATCAACGACTTTCCATATAATATAGATTTCAACATTAATCACAAAAAAACCTTTCAGTGAATAGTTACCGTACAATTCAATCCTTCTACCATACAATGTCCCAATTACATATAAGACATGGATTTACTATCAAGTCTTATTTTATTTAATTTTATGTATTTCGATTCCCAAATGCACAACTCTTATCAATGCAAATTAGAAACTCCTTTCTAAATTCATTCTGCCTTGGCCAAGGACTACTGAGTTGTCATTTATCGAATCACATAGGACATTCACATCTTTTACTAGACGAGGTAGATTCTTTGTTGATCATTCACTTATCTCTATGTATAACTAATTATACTCAATCATACCCTTTGTTATACCCTAAAGGTCTTAAGGGACATGTCAAAGTATAACTCATCATACACAAGATACTATGATGATCTCAAGTCCAAGGATCACTTGTACTACTATCACTAGAGGAATTCCTATTGACAGACAAGTAAAACTCCATTAGGTATTCCTTAGCGAGCCACGTTCAGTGAACTTATTCTCTAATAAGCACCTATATACTTACTTTAGTGTCTCCACACAAATGATTATGAGATCAATCATCCTCTTCCTAAGAGCAAGCAACGTATGTACTAATCTATCCGGATTCACTAATCCCTTTTTTTAGTAATCCAACGATTAGGAACGATTTTAGTTTGTGAGCTATCTAGAATTTAGATCTCATTAGCATGATCACCATCAAGATTCTAAAAACATTGCTCAAAACTATGAGTTTATCTCATTTAATATAACAGCACCAAGTAGATAATGTAAAATGCCTTTTAAGAAAATTAATTTTTTTATTAATAAATGAATAAGATTACAAAGTATATGCTACATCATATCAAATATGATTGGCTTGTGTCACACTACTTTCAATCTCCCACTTGCACTAAAGCCAATCGTCATGGTATCTAATACACATCTTCTCTAAGTGACGATCAAATTGTTGTTGTGTTAAAGCTTTAGTAAATAGATCTGCAATGTTGTCTTGAGAGTCCACACGCTCCAGGGTGACATCTCCTCTTTCAATGATCTCTCTAATCAAATGAAACCGCCGCAATACGTATTTGGATTTCTGATGAGACCTGGGTTCCTTAGCCTACGCAACAACTCCAGTGTTATTACAGAATAAAGGTACAACTCCTCTAATGCTAGGAACCACTCCAAGTTCAGTTATGAACTTCTTCATCCAAACAGCTTCCTTTGCAGCTTCACTTGCAGCTATGTACTTTGCCTTTGTCACTGAATCAACAACTATTTGCTGCTTGGAACTCTTCCAACTCACTGCGCCACCGTTTAAGGTAAACACATACCCTGAAACGGATTTACTGTCATCTTGGTCCGTTTGAAAACTTGAGTCTGTATAGCCCTCTAGTTTCAATTCAGACCCACCATAGACAAGAAATACATCCTTAGTTCTTCTCAAGTACATTAGGATGTTTTTCACTGCCTTCCAGTGCTCTTCTCCTGAATTCGATTGATATCTGCTCGTTACACTAAGTGCATAAGCGACATCTGGTCTAGTACATATCATACCATACATGATAGATCCTATTGCTGAAGCATAAGGAATCTTACTCATATGGTCTCTCTCCTCAGGTGTCTTTGGGGCCTGTTTCTTGAAGTGATGTATTCCATGGCTCATCGGCATGAGACCTCTCTTGGAATCTTCTATGCTAAACTTCTTTAACATCGAGTCAATGTACTTTCCTTAGGTGAAGCCCAGCATCCTTTTAGCTCTATCTCTATAGATCTTTATCCCCAAAATATAGGATGTCTCACCCAAGTCCTTCATGGAGAAGTGTTTAGATAACCAAATTTTGATCGACTGTAGCATAGAAACAACATTCCCTATCAGTAATATATCATCAACATATAATACAAGGAATGAAACAGCGCTCCCACTAACCTTCTTGTACACATAAGGTTCATCCTCATTTTTGATAAAATCAAACTTTTTGATTATCTCATCAAAACGAATGTTCCATCTTCGAGAAGTTTGCTTCAATCCATAAATGGATCGTTGTAGCTTACAGACTTGGTTTGTTCCAACCGTTGAAACAAAATCCTCTGGCTGTATCATATATACATTTTCCTTAAGCTTTCTATTGAGGAAGGCCGTTTTCACGTCCATTTGCCAGATTTCATAGTCATAATAAGCTGCAATTGCAAGCAAAATCCGAATGGACTTGAGCATAGCTACTGGTGAGAAGGTTTCATCATAGTCAACTCCTTGTCTTTGTTTGAAACCTTTTGCAACCAATCGGGCCTTATAGGTCTCTACCTTACCGTCCACTCCAGTCTTTCTCTTAAAGACCCATTTGCACCCAATAGGCTTAATACCCTCAGGTGGTGAAACCAAAGTCCATACTTTGTTTTCATACATAGAGTCCATCTCAGATTTCATGGCCTCTAGCCATTTCTCTGAGTCTTTTCTACTCATAGCCTCTTCGTAAGTCAATGGATCATCATTTCCTATGATGCGTACCTCACCATTATCCTCTATGATGAATCCATACCTATCAGGTATCTTCGGTACTCTTCTAGATTTACGAATAGGTTGTGGTACATTAGGTTCTTCCACTTGATCAGGTACCTGACTTTGATCCCTAGTGTTTTGTGGTTCTTAAACTTCTTCAAGATATATCTTACTCCCACTAACCCCTTCAAGGATAAACTCCTTTTCCAAGAAGGCAGCGTGTTTCGCTACAAACACCTTTTGATTAGTAGGATGATAGAAATAATACCCTATAGTTTCTTTAGGGTATCCCACAAATCTACACTTGTCAGATCTAGTCTTTAGCTTATCATGCTCAAACCTTTTGACATAAGCTGGACAACCCCAAGTCTTAACATACTTAAGATTTGGTTTTCTCCCAATCCATAATTCATATGGGGTCTTTGGGACAGATTTGGTAGGTACCTTGTTAGTAGATATGCAGCCGTTTCTAGGGCATAACCCCAGAAGGATATTAAAAGGTCGGTAAAACTCATCATGGAACGAACCATGTCCAACAATGTTCGATTTCTCCTTTCAGATACACCATTCAACTGTGGCGTCCTTGGTGGAGTCCATTATGAGATTATACCATTCTCTTTGAGACAATTGAGAAACTCATTGGTCAAGTATTCCCCTCCTCGATCCGATCGAAGAATTTTAATACGTTTACCAGTTTGCTTCTCTACTTCACTTCTGAATTCTTTGAACTTTTTAAACGATTCAGATTTGTATTTCATTAAATACACATATCCAAATCTATAATTATCATCAGTGAAAGTAATAAAATAAGAATACCCTCCTCGTGCATTCGTTGTCATAGGTCCACATACGTCTGTGTGTACCAATGCTAACAACTCTGTAACTCTTTATCCTTTTCCACTATAAGGAGATTTAGTCATTTTACCCATGAGACAAAATTCACAAGTTGGATATGATTCGTAATCAGATAGCTCTAAAATCCCATCTTTATGCAACTTGATTAATCTTGTTTCATTGATATGAACGAGTCTACAGTGCCACATAAAGGTATAATTAACATCATCTCTTTTTCTTTTCTTAGTTTGTTCAATTTAAAGTATATTTTCATGCAAGTCAAGTATGGAAAGTCCATTCAGTAAATTGCCAACACTATATAAAACATTTTTATTATAAATAGAACAACTGTTGTTCTTTATTATAATATCAAAACCATCCATATCCAATACAGAAATTAAAATATCTAATAAGTGTTGACACATAATAATAATTATTTAAACTAATGGATTTGCCCGTAGGCAGTGCTAAACAATAAGTTCCTACAGCTAATGCTGCAACCTTTGCTTCATTTTCCACTCGTAGAACGACTTCATCCTTGTTTAGCTTTCTACTTCTGCTTAGTCCCTGCATATTATTACATATGTGAGAACTACAGCCGGTATCCAATACCCAAGTAAAATTTTGACTTTCAGAAAAAATTAACTTCAATCATGAACAAACCTAGATCGGAAGTCGAAGCTTCTCCAAGCTTCTTCTGCTTTTGATCCGCAAGATACTCCTTGCAGTTCCTCTACCAATGTCTCGGCTTGTTGCAATGGTAGCAAATTGTTTTGCTATCAAGATCAAGTTTCTTTTTATCCTTTGTCCTCGCCTTGCCCTTAGCCTTCTTGTTTTTCTTCTTTTCAGAAGATACCTTGGGCCTCTTCCTTTTCTTGGAAGAATCATCCACTAGTAAGACTTGGTTCTTGTTGGATGAGAAGTGACCTTCAGCAGTTTTCAACATGTTAAATAACTCAGGCAAGCTGACATCCAACTTATTCATGTGAAAATTCACAACAAATTGTGAGAAGGTGTCTGGGAGTGACTGCAAGATCAAATCTTGACTTAACTCCCCATCCATCACGAACTCAAGTTGTCCAAGTTGTTCAATCAGATTGATCATCTTGAGGACATTAGTCTCAACGGCAGTGCCCTCGGTCATACGAGATCGGAAGATCTCCTTAGATATCTGATATCTAGCAGTCCTACTTTGCTTACCGTATAACTCTTTGAGGTGCAGCAATATAGTAAAAGCATCCATAGTTTCATGCTGACGCTGAAACTCGTTACTCATGGATGCGAGCATGATGCATTGAACCAGGATTGCATCATCTTGCCACTTTCTGAAAGTAGCAATATCTTCTTCTGAGGCTGTTTCTGCAACATTTGTAGGGACTGGCGAATTTAAGACATAAGAAATCTTTTCAACAGTGAGAACAATTCTCAGATTCCTTAACCAGTCCGTGTAATTCGGTACGGTCAGTTTGTTAGCATCAAGTATGCTACGCAGTGATAGTGAGTTTGACATTTTTAAATTCTGCATGTGAAATAGACAACATTTTAGCATACATTCATTTTATTAATCATCAAAATAAATTAGGTCTTTATTTAAATTAGTATCTCCCACTATTTTTCATCAAACTATATTACCCTCAATATATAGTTCAGCAAATCTAATTAAAGATTTGCTAATGAGAATAAGGATCCCATTTCAAATGTATATAGCCTTGTGTGTGCACAACAAACAATATATAAATAAATAGGTAGACAACTATTATCAATTACATCACTATATAACTCCTTGTATTTTGCCTCTTAGATTATAATGGTCAAGTGTGTGCACATTTGAACTAAAATAATCCAAGTTAAGTCCAACCTAGCACTTCTATATATGTAAAGAGAAAAAGACCGCCCTTGTGTGTGCACAACAAAGTAGTAATGTTCAATTCCTTAATAAGCATCAAATGTGATAAAATAACATCTTAAATATTTAATACTCGCCCTGTGTGTGCACAACAAACTCATATTAAATATTTAATACTCTATTGTTTTACCATGCTAGAAGGCGACATTTGATATTAAAAAATAATAAAAAATCAGTTCACTTGGTCAACTTAAACAGTTTTATTGGTTAAACCACCGTTTTGACCAGTAGTCAACCAGCTCAATATAGATTTTGACCAAATTAGTTCAATCGAGCCAAACCGGATCGGATATAGAACTGGTTCCCAATTCAACTGGTTGAATCGACTGGTCTCGACTGAGTTTCAAAATAGTGGTTTAGACATTTGAATATGAAATAAAGCATTTGAATAGTTTAATCACTCACTTGTGGGTGAATGAAGTACATTCACTGTCATCTTGGATGGGAAAAAGGTAACGTGCAAATTGTTGTAAAGCTCAAGCGAAAATTTGGTAGGTTTTAAACCATAAGTGGTGACGTGCAAAACCCCCTAAACTATAGGTGTTAAATTGAATTTTACCCATTTTTCTTTTGTCCATTCTATAAAGAGAGATATGTGTATATTTTAAATTATAAAGTGACATGAAATTCATAACTTGTTATTACTTTTATTTTTAGTTAATTGACTATTATCATGTCAACACTACTATATTTGTAACTATTGTTAAACATAAATTTGAAGAATACTTTTTTTATATATCTGTTGGGGCGTGAATAATTGGGCCTAATGAATTTGGTGGGCCTTATCCACGTGGGGATAAGTGATCCCATGTAGGAATCTATTTTGGACAACAGGAGGATTTTAAGGAATCTGATATTCCTAACTGTATTAAATTATAGTTCCTAAGGACAGAGTCAAGATTATATCCGACTTCCTTTCTTTAAGGAGATTGAGTTCTATCCAATCATAGGTAATTACCATGATTAGGAGTCTTTCTATAATTTGGGGACAGGGCGATAAAGGAGGTGTGATTATCTATAAATACAAGGTTGAACCCTAATTCACAGGTAATGACTTTTTATTCACTAAAGTACTAAACCTCCATTGTTAATACCTTGAACAGTCTGTACTTATTCTCACACCGAAACTATCCCCCGGCGGTGAAAGCCGTCAGCAATCTGAGTGTGGTCTCGTTCTTATGCAGGATTTGGCGCGTATTTTAGTGATTGGACGCACGACGAAATCTTAGCATTAACATTGGCGCTAGAAGGAGGGCCTGAGTATAGCATAATATACAATCACTTGGTAGTATTTGATCAGAAATCATGGCATCAAACAATGCAAAAATGGTATCGGCACGAAATACTTCAACGGCCAATACTCTCCAACCTAGAGGATCGGTCAAAGATAGGTTGGGGCCATCAAAGAGTATCGCGGATAGGTTCGGCCCCCAAAGTCGCTCGGTGGGCCAATTCGACCCCTGGATGACGATTGTCAAAAAATTATTTTCAACCACACGGAGGACGGGAGGCCATGATGACAGTGTTGATAACCAGAACTTCAGGCCAGATCAAGGTTGAGACAAAAGGGAGATGATCTTGGCCAGAAAGATGCAACAAAACGAAGACGCCATAGAGGCCCTACGCCTTTAACAAATAAAGTTGGATGAGTAGCTGGCGTCGTTGTTACACGGAGAAGAAGTTCCCTCTAGTCGTCACCTGCGATAGGAAGATTCGTCAGGAGACCGATCCAGGACACATCGTTTGGACGGTTCTCGACGAAGAAGGAGCAGGCACCGAAGCCGCTCACAAGACCTAAGTAGGCCGAGGGGCCGCACACCTGTCCGCAACAGGCACCGAAACCACTCGCAGGACACAAGCAAGTTGAGGAGCCGTTCGCAGGACCGGAGTAGGCCGAGGAGCTGCTCCCCGATCCGCAACAGGCACCGAAGCCCCTCGTAGGATTTGAGTAGGCGAAGAAGTCGTTCTCCAATCCGCAGGAAGCATAGAAGTCACTCGCAGGACAATAGCAGGTCGAAGAGGCGCACACCAGACTAAGGCAGGCGTTGGAGCCGCTCCAGGGATAATTCCATGGAAAGAGAGAGGTCAGGTAACAAGAGGAGGGTAGGTTCTCCAGCTGGTTCTCGGGATAAGCTTGAGTCGTCGTTCCCCCAGAAGGACGAGACTGACTCCCTCGCAAAAAAACTGAAAGAAGTAAAGCAGAGGTTGGCGGCAGCCGATCAATTAAAGGAGTTGCCAAACAATACCAGGTCGTCTTTTACCCCGGAGATAAAGTGGGTGAATGCTGATAAGTCCAAGAAGATGCCGTCGTTGGAGACGTAATGACATTGGGGATCAATATGACCATACACATGCTTATAATCAGATTATAGACTACTATGACCATCTCGATGCTGCCAAGTGTCACATGTTTATAACCACATTGAAACATGGAGCTCGAGAATGGATGGCATCTCTTACCCCGAACTCTATCGATTTATGGGATCAGCTATGTGACAAGTTCCATGCACGGTTCGGAAGTAATAAACGGAGGGGAAAACTGACAACGTCCTTGATAAAAGTCAAGTAGCGTTCCGATGAGAGCCTCGGCCGATACGTGAAGAGGTTCAGGGAAGCAGTCGGCACCGTGACCGACCTGAATGTGCAACAGGTCATGGGGTTCTTTACCACAGGGTTAAACATCACAAAGTCCAAGAAGCTGGTAAAAGATCTCATTCTTAATCCCCCCCCCGGAGACTTATCAGAGGCTTATAGTCGGGCCGATGGGTTATCACCCTCAAAGAAGCTATTGGGAGCCTCAAGCCTCACGCACGCGCGGAGGATAGATCAAGGGACCGGGATCAGAATAATGCTCCCAAATCAGATAATCAGCCGAGGCGAAGCTTTAATGGAGGAGGTTCGGGAAGAGGTAGATCACCTTTTTCGAACAAAAATGTCAATAAAATCTACACTCCCCTGAACACCGATCGGGTGAAGATACTGGAGGAGATCAAGAACAAGCCATACTTTGAACCTTGCCCGATGAACACGAAATCTTACAGGGGAAATCATAATCGTTATTGCAACTACCACTAAACTTCGGGACATTCTACCGAAGACTATTATAATCTGAAAGACCTGATCAAGAAAAAGATTCAGAGTGGTGAGTTGGTTCAGTACGTCGTTGGATGAGAGGGTTTAGGAAGGACGGCGAATAATAACAACACTGAGCCGAACATACAGTCTCAACCCAAGAAAGCTCCAGCAGTACGGGGAATAGTGGATGTGATAACTGATAGGTGCAAAATATTCTATATTTTTAGTTCCTTTATTCTTAGTATTATTATATGTTTTCTGTGTTTATGAGTTTAATTAAGGTGTTTATAGATTTTATGAAGAATTGATATGAATTTGCAAATATGGAGTTTAATGCTGAGTTTTATGTTATTTTGCAGAATACTCTACGATCGCTGAGTGAGGGCTCTACGTTCCTAGTGTTAGGGTGCAATCTGGCAGCTCTACAATCGCAGGAAGACTAGGCAGAGTTGTTCGACGATTCCTAGTTACACTCTACGATTGCGAGATTCACTCTACGACCAGGCACATCACTCTACGTTTTCAGTCCAGCGGCGAAGTTACTCTACGACTGACAAAGGTACTCTACGATTCCGAGAAGAGTTCCACTCTATAATCCGTTACTCTACGATGGTGTTGTCTACACGACGATTGTCCTAAGTCCACTCTACGATTACAAGGAACTCTACGATTGCATGGTTACTCTATGGAGCAATGGTGCAGAATTTCACTCTACGAAGTGCTGGTGCAGAGTGTTATTCTATGATTTTGGTCGACTTGCAGATTTTCGATTCTTAGTAGGATTTGAAACATTGAAGCTTAGAGATACGATTTCTAACAAGATTTGGAGATGAAGTTACAATCATAGATGGAAGCTAAACTGACTATAGGAAGTAGAGTCTGATATGGAATCTGAGTTAAAGCTTAATTTGGAAACTAAATTGGAATTGGAAAAGAAAACTGAGGAAGACTTGATTTTGGAAAGTAAATTCTAATTTAACAAGGAAGTTACCTAGAGCTGGATTTCAGAGATTGAGAAAGATTTAGAATCCTACCATATCTGCAGAGTGAAGACTTCCGAAATAGAATTGGATTAGAATTCTTCTAGGGTTTCAAAGTATCTATAAATACCTTTCACTTGTAATCAGTTGAGAACATCTTCGACATCCTGGATCATCATTCTAGATCATATTTTATTATTCTTAGTTTATTAGCATGTTAGCTTAGTTTATTTTTATTCAGTTCTAAGGGGATGTGGAACCTTATTTTCAGTTAATAGTATAATTGAGTTTTGTTATTGATTCCTTTTTATATGAGATTTATTTTGATAATCTGTTTTAACTGTTTATATGTTATTTTATCTGATTGATTTGATGTGGCCAGTTAGATTAATCTGATTAATATTGTAACGATCGGGAATTTTTAGATTTCCTTGTAACCCGAGTTATGTATGAATAAAATGAATTATTATTATTATTATTATTATTATTATTATTATTATTATTTTTATATTAATCTATACTACGTGGTTAGAATTGTGTTACAGCCTAGAAAATGTGCATATGTTAAATTTTATGTGTTGTTGTGTCGTTAGAGTGAATATATCGATTTTGCAAAAATTCATAAAATCACTATTAGCGGGACCCGCTTCCCGAGGCACTACTCACAAGCACTATTCACACCCAAACTTTTTCGTCTATTGCGATTTTTATTAATTTAGATGAGGCATATATGCTGAGGAATAATTTTTCCAAGTGTCAGAAATTTTATTGGAGTTGATACGTGATTTATTCTGTATCCGAAATGTATATTATGGGTGTTCCGAATAAATGGACAAATCCCATAATAAATATTTTTGCGTGTTCCAATAATTTATGGGAGTACCCATTATAATTTTGGGTAGAGTTATTTACCAAATTTGGTACAAAAGTGGGAATATTCGGGTATATTTATCTGTATATTCGAATTAATTGGTGAGGACATTTAAGCCTCAAACCAATTGGGGAAGGCCACGTGTATATTGAGAGCCAATTGGGGGGAAAAGAATAAACATGCACAGTACACAATTCATGGGGCTGTTAACACTTTGCCTAAATAACATTTCCAATGGCTCGGGTAAACCATTTCCTGCATACCCATACATTCTATATGCTCCCGAAGCATTCTTCTTATCCCCCTCAGCTCATTCTCCTCCTCCATTCCAGCCATACCCAACTGTTAGCAACTTAAGAGGGAGAGAGAGTTATTTTGCTAAGCAAGAAGCTCACTGCAGTTAGAGGGAGAGTAAGTGTGCGTGTGTGTTGTGTGTGTGCGGCAAGGACGTAGAAGGCAAGCAAGGAGAAGAGGAAGAGAGGCTTCAGCAGAAACGAGCAAGGAGAAGAGCAGCCTAGCAAGTTATCTCAACCTACCCGAAGCTAACAAGGAGAGGTAATCAAAATTACAACCTATTTCTTCTCCATTGAAGTTTTCATGAGTTTTTTTTGGCTTTCATGCTTGCGGGATGGATTTTGTTAATTTTTGTTGTTGTTGGTTGTGTTGAATCTATCATGGAGGTTCTTAAGAAGCTATATAAACCATTAACACCTTCAAAGTGAAACAAAAACAAAGAATGATTCGGACCCAAGCTTAAGGAGGAAGATAATGGACATTAATGGACTGTTTGGACCTTCGGACAATTAGAGGACAATAAAGCCTGGATGTTGTGATTATTTTGATGGTTTGTTGTTGGAATATTGTACTTCTATCAGCTGTGAAGATATACCAATTTGAATGAACTAAAATGATGCTTAAATGAAGTCACAGTAGCCATTTGTGTGAGATATTTCATGGTTGCGAAAAAACAGAGCATCAATGTTGTGCTTTGGCTAAGGATTTGGCTGTGTTAGTGTTTATGGGTCATCTTGAATTTTTGATATATTATAGCCTCGTGTCTTAGGAATCCATAGAGTCCGTAACGGACCGAATTGATCGAGTATAGAGGGAGATATAGGAGCTGAAGCGGGCGAGAGTCTACCAGTTCGCGGTTCTGCAGGAACTGCAGAACTGCTACTGCATGCCGCTGTTCCGCGCCTGGACCGGGTCGGGTCGGACCGGACCGGGTCGGGTCGGGCCGGATCGGGTCGGACCCAGTAAATTTTTCCCGCGAGTCTAAAACTTATATTTTTGTACAAAATGATTAAAAACGCTTATATCTTGTTAAAGCTTTATGTGCCTAATTTATACCCGTGTCGAACTAAACGATGTTGTCCTAAGGCGTAAATTGAATTAACGGATTACAAATTACGCGTAGTGGCAATCAATGTATTTTAATGATGTGATGACTGTAATGAACCTAGTTCTTTTGTGACAAATATTTATGACGATTTTAATAAACTATGTAGGATATTTTGTTGACGGACGATTAACGTCAAGTTATTAACGCACGTACAAGGCAAGTTTCCTAACTCATACAACTCCTATTTAATTGTGCGAGGTTTCCTTACTCGATTCATTTATTGGGCAAGTTTCGAATTCATTTATCTATCGAGCAAATATTATTTATTGAGCAAGCTTATTGAGCTTCTTGACTCCGTTCAAATTACTTATCAATTTAGCAATTAATGTGCTAGTATTCATACTTCTATTCAAGTATTGCAATGAAAGCCCATTTCATGCAATGTTATATATTGTGTGATTCCAAAGATTATGAATTTTTATTCATTCAAGATATTTTTAAATGCTATCATACATGTTGTTGAACCTTAAAGTTCTTTATTCCATAGACTGTTTAAAAAGCTATGTCAAGGCTAATTGTTTCAGCTAGACACTTATTGATTTGGTTACTAAAGCGAGGTTAAAGTCCTCCAACTATTATTATTGTTAAGTAAAATTGTCCGATCAAATTGTTTTGGTCTGGACTCCCATGTGAAGCTGAGTGGAACAACCCTCACAGCAGGGGAAATTGTATAAACGTCGGGAAACCGACACGCGCGTAAATGGAAAATGTAAGGCTTATGCATAACGCCAGGTATTTTAGGCTGATCACCTATTGTACCAGTTTTGTGGATTATCGGATGAATTTCCAGTAATTCTAGAATAGAGTTCTGTGCCTTGGTGCACCCTCAGTATTGAATAGTTCCCTTCTTTGGGAAACTTTGAGATCCTTGGATACTTCAGAAATCCTTCGGTCCTTAGTGGCCACTATAACGGTGATAAAAAGAAGTTGTTTATTTCCTTGGTTCAGATAAATTTTTACTCCTGTGAACTATAAAGTTATTCATGTGATTATTCATTGCTATTATACTTGCGGGGCAAATTGTTGCTCACCCCTTGCTCTCCTTAAAAACATTTCAGTTAGTGCGGCACGTGGCGAGAGCTCAGGAAAAGATAAGGGGAAGGGAAAAGCTACGGAGTAGTTGTAAATTGTTGTTCTAGAATTACCGTTTGTATTAAGACTTATTATTGACGTCGTGTATTAAGACATATTTACCCTTTTGTATTATGTTATGTTTTGTAATAGTATTGGTTTCGAGACTTGGGACAGGTCTATTTATGTTATATGAATGTAAATATTCCTTTATTCCGCTATAAGTTATCGATTGTATCATTTTGGTATTGGATTGTGATGAACCAGGTCTGTGGCTCAAGTGACCCGGATTTGGGGGCGTCACAAATATCATCTACTAGATTAAGGAAGCGTATTACATAATTGATAATATTTCTAATCATAAGTAGCAGTTAGTAATACTGATTGTGGTCAAGCTTTTGGTTATTGCTATGGTTATCAGAAGACAAGTTAAAGAATCTGAGCTTATGTGTTTGTTGCTTGGAATAGTCTAATTCCTTAGTTCTTAATGCTACTATTATATTAAATCTAGAGAGTTTATTCTAGGTTGTATAATGGTTAGAATCTTGTGAAGAGCTTATTTCATTAAGTGATAATCTAAGAGGAATTTCGGGTAACAGAGCTTGTTGTTGCCTAGGGCTATTAATCTTATGGAAGGGAGAAATAATGTTAACTTGATTACACTGTTGCTGTAAATTGGTGAAACTGAACTGAAAAACTGAAACTTTAATTTATTTGATTATCTTTATTATTTTAACTTTATTTTCTTTAGTTAATTATAATTCAAAACCCCCAATCTTTTAATTACTATTTTTAGTTAGAAACATTAGAATAAATTCAAAGCAATATCATTCTCTGTGGGATCGATCCTTACTTGCTACTGTGCTTATTATTTAAATTTGTAGAGTAAAAGTAAGGTTTATTTTTGGATTGCTTAACGACAACTTCCCAAATTTTGGTGCCGTTGTCGGGGAGTGATTAGCTGTTTTGATTTATTCTTTATTTGTTTTTCTTCTCTTTTATTTTATTTTTTTTAACTCAGTCCTCTCACTCTATTGAATTGAAATTTGATCCAGAGATAGAAAAAAAACAACAAGGAGGCTGAAAAAAGAGAATTGTAGAGCCAAAAGCATAACTGCAGATCTAGAAGAAGCTTTTGTTCCATCACCTGGTCTTAACATAGCACTGGAATTGCTACAAAATAATTCATCTACTGAAGAAGAAGAGATGGCTACTCCCAACAATAGGACTTTAAAAGAACTAGCTAATCCTGATCTTAATCAACCAGCTTTGTGTATTGAGTATCCTATTTTAGATGTTGCTTTTGAATTAAAATCTGGACTAATTCATCTTTTGCCTACTTTTCGTGGTCTTACAGATGAAGATCCATACAAGCATCTAAAGGAGTTTCATGTGGTGTGTTCAACCATAAAGCCACAAGGAGTGACAGAGGAACAAATCAAGCTTAGAGCTTTTCCATTCTCTTTAGCAGATCTGGCAAAAGGACTGGTTATACTATCTACCTTCAGGAGCAATTCAATCATGGACTGATATGCAAAAGTTATTCTTGGAGAAGTACTTTCCTGCTTCAAGAGTTACCAACATAAGGAAGGAGATATGTGGAATCAGGCAGTTCAATGGAGAAACTCTTTATGAGTACTGGGAAAGGTTTAAGAAGTTATATTCCAACTGTCCACCTCACCAAATAGATGACCAACACCTGATCCAATACTTCTATGAGGGATTGTTGTCAATGGATAGGAGCATGATTGATGCAGCCAGTGGAGGAGCACTAGTAGATAAAACACCAGAAGCTGCAAGGAATTTAATTACAAACATGGCAGCTAACTCTCAGCAGTGTGGAACCAGGATAAATCATACACATACAAGGGTAAATGAGGTAAGCATTGATCATATTGGGCAACAAATATCTGATTTAACTGCTTTGGTTCGACAGATGGTTACAGGGAACATGCAAAAAGCAAGAGTATGTGGAATTTGTTCAAAGTTAGGGCATAATACAGATGATTGTCTAACACTGCAAGAAGATACAATTGTTCAACAAGTCAATGTTGTGGGAATATTTCTAGGACAATATCACCATCATTATGACACATACAATCCAAGATGGAGAGATCATCCCAACTTGAGCTGTGGAGATAATAGGCAACCTGATTTTCAACAGATGCAACAGTAGTACCAACATGAACAAGCAGTTCCTTCTAGTTCTGGACCATCTCTTGAGGATATGTTTAAAGCCTTCATGACCCAAGCACAACAGTTCCAGCAGGAAACAAAGACTTTCATACACCAGTTGGGGAATCAAGTTAGTCAGCTTGCTACAACAGTTGGTAGATTGGATTCTCAAGGCTCAGGGAGGTTACCCTCACAAACAGTTGTCAATCCAAGAGAGAATGTAAGTGCAATTACATTGAGAAGTGGTGAGGATGTATGGCAGCAAGAAAAGCCAGGGCTTTCCTTACAAAACAAGTCAAACAAAGGTGAAACAGGCAACAATGTTCTGCACAGACACAAGTGTCAACCTTTCTCTGAGTATGAACCAGTGCTTCCTTTTCCTCAAGTCTTAATAAAGAGATACAAAGTTGAAAAATATTCAGAGTTATATACAGAGGAGTATGGAGAATTCCTGGTAGAATTGGAGAGGAGGGGACAAGAGCTAAATAATACTTAGAAGAATGTCAGAGAGGAGATAGAGGTGGATGACTTGATAATTCCTGCAGATTTCTACAATAAGAACATGGATGATACATTGATTGATGAGTGTAAAGATACATTGGCTATGGAGTTTGATGATGAAAAGATCTAAATCAATGATTATGAGGTTATGAGGTATCTTGAAACTGTTAATTCTGTTTTTTCTATTGATGTTTTTGACCCTATAATGCAGAAATCTTTTGAGCAAACAAACAAGAAAAGTTTGAAGGCTGCAATTACTAAAGGTTGGGAGCTATCTAAAGGCATGAAGCAAAGTTGAGATCTGCAGGATGTTGCTACTACTTTAAGGCTTGAACCATTACCAGTTCACTTGCAGTATACAAGTCCAATTACATAGATTGAGAGTGGAATGATGTCAAGCCAATGACATTAAACAAGGGCAGCTACTTGGGAGGCAACCCAAGATTTAAATTTGATTTTCTATTCCCTTTACTTTTTATTTTGTAGTTGGATGCTAGTTAGTAGTACTTTCTTCTTTGCATGATTTTCTTACATTGGGAATAATGTAAAGTTTGAGTGTGGGGGAAGGGCTTATGTTATTATTTGAGTTATTAGGTTATTATTTAGGATGTGATGCTTATGATGATGCTCTGATAAAAATTTGAAAATTTTTCTGACTCTACGATCGTAGTGTTCTGCTAAGCTTTTGAAGGTTGAAATCGTAGAGTGAATACTAATGCTTATTTGCATGATTTGATTTGATGCCTTATCAACTGATAAACAATGATGACTTAGTTAGGATCCATATGAGTTGATTTTGAATTAGAAGCGTTTTTGCATGAATACTTGAATATGGGATACGTGATTACTTGAGTGAGTTATTTGTGGGATTATACTTTGTGCACTGATTTTGAGATTTGAGACTTGTTTAAACTGTTATTTTGTTTGCAGAACCTTGTGCAAGAAAAATCTTTGGAAAAAAATGAGAAATTGTGAAAATTGCATAATGAAAAAAATGTAAATGTCTTGTGGTGGGTTGAGATGGAGCGTCAAACACACTCACCCATAAACACAAGTGCGAGATGGAGCGTAAAACGCACTCGCTGGGAAGTAAATAAGTGAGATGGAGCATAAAATGCACTCACTTGAAAAGAAAAAATGTGAAAGGTGAAATGAAGCATAAAATGCATTCACCTAAGAAAGTGAAAATTATAGGTTCTGGTGCTAAAAAGGATTGCAAGATATTCGTTTTGAGTTTTGAGTCAGCATGCACAATCGTTGTTTCATATAGCTTAGTTGGATGTTTGTGTTGATCATAGGAGGGATATTTATGTGGATATGTCCTGATTTGGAGGATGTTCTGAATAGGGAATGACAAAGTTGTTAATTATGAGTTGGTTGATAATGTGTTAATCAAGTTTCTGTGATTAGTATTATTATTCAGTGATGTTATTGAGGCCTTTGAAAGTTTGCTTGGGCTGAGTCAGATACGTTTTTGATTTCTGTTTACATGAGGACATGTAAAGGCTAAGTGTGGGGGAATTTGATAGGTGCAAAATGTTATATATTTTTAGTTCCTTTATGCTTAGTATTATTATATGTTTTCTGTGTTTATAAGTTTAATTAAGGTGTTTATAGATTTTATGAAGAATTGATATGATTTTATAAATATGGAGTTTAATGCTAAGTTTTATATTATTTTGAAGAATACTCTACGATCACTGAGTGAGGGCTCTACGTTTGTAGTATTAGGGTGCATTTTGGCAGCTCTACGATCGCAAGAAGACTAGGCAGAGTTGTTCGACGATTCCTAGTTACACTCTACGATTGCAAGATTCACTCTACGACCAAGCACATCACTCTACATTTTTAGTCCAGCGACGAAGTTACTCTACGACTGACGAAGGTACTCTACGATTCCGAGAAGAGTTCCACTCTATGATCCGTTACTCTACGATGGTGCTGTCTGCGCGACGATTGTCCTAAGTCCACTCTACGATTACAAGGAACTCTACGATTGCATGGTTACTCTATGGAGCAATGGTGCAGAATTTCACTCTACGAAGTGCTGGTGCAGAGTGTTATTCTATGATTTTGGTCGACTTGCAGATTTTCAATTCTTAGTAGGATTTGAAACATTGAAGCTTAAAGATACGATTTCTAACAGGATTTGGAGATGAAGTTACAATCATAGATGGAAGCTAAGCTGACTATGAGAAGTAGAGTCTAATATAAAATCTGAGTTAAAGCTTAATTTTGAAACTGAATTGGAATTGGAAAAGGAAACTGAGGAAGACATAATTTTGGAAAGTAAATTCTAATTTAACAAGGAAGTTACCTAGAGCTGGATTTCAGAGATTGAGAAAGATTTAGAATCCTACCATATCTGCAGAGTGAAGACTTTCGAAATAGAATTGGATTAGAATTCTTCTAGGGTTTCAAACCATCTATAAATACCTTTCACTTGTAATCTGTTGACAACATCTTGGACATCCTGGATCATCATTCTAGATCATATTTTATTATTCTTAGTTTATTAGCATGTTAGCTTAGTTTATTTTTATTCAATTCTAAGGGGTTGTAGAACCTTATTTTCAGTTAATAGTATAATTAAGTTTTGTTATTGATTCCTTTTTATATGTGTTTTATTCTAATAATCTGTTTTAACTGTTTATATGCTATTTTATCTGATTAATTTGATGTGACTAGTTAGATTAATCTGATTAATATCATCTGCTAGATTAAGGAAGCGTATTACATAATTGATATTGTTTCTAATCATAAGTAGCAGTTAGTAATACTGATTGTGGTCAAGCTTTTGGTTATTGCTATGGTTATGAGAAGACAAGTTAAACAATCTGAGCTTATGTGTTTGTTGCTTGGAATAGTCTAATTCCTTAGTTCTTAATGCTACTATTATATTAAATCTAGAGAGCTTATTCTAGGTTGTATAATGGTTAGGATCCTGTAAAGAGCTTATTTCATTAAGTGATAATCTAAGAGGAATTTCGGGTAGCAGAGCTTGTTGTTGGCTTGTTGCCTAGGGCTATTAATCTTATAGAAGGGAGAAATAATGTTAACTTGATTATACTGTTGCTATAAATTGGTGAAACTGAACTGAAGAACTAAAACTTTAATTTATTTGATTATCTTTATTATTTTAACTTTATTTTCTTTAGTTAATTATAATTCAAAACCCCCAATCTTTTAATCACTATTTTTAGTTAGAAACATTAGAATAAATTCAAAATAATATCATTCTCTGTGAGATTGATCCTTACTTGCTAATATGCTTATTATTTAAATTTGTAGAGTAAAAGTGAGGTTTATTTTTGGTTTGTTGAACGACAGCTTCCCATTAACAGGAGGAACGGTAGGGAAGGTAACTGAAAAGAAGAGGTGCAAAGCGCTGGACTTGGTTTTATCGATTTTTGAATAACTACCAAGGGGAATGGTGGTACCCTGGCACGGTAATCTCTTTCACCGATGAGGATTACCCATCGGAGCCCATTATATTGAACCACATGAAGGGGCTTTGGTTATTACTGCACAGGTCGGGTCGATGGATATGAAGCGAATTATGATCGACAATGACTCTTCTGTCGACATATTATATACTCATGCATACCAGAGACTTGATTTGGAAGGGAGGAAGATGGAGGTCGGGGAAGAGCCCCCGCTGTATGGATTCAGCAATGGTCCGGTCCGGGTAGCATGAACAATTGAGTTACTAGTCATCTTTGAGACAACTCCTCAACAGGTAGAAATTAATATCAGATTCTTTGTCGTACAGGTGGATTCGGCTTATAATGCAATCTTGGGACGATCGACATTGACAGCGTTGCAGGCAATGACCTCAATCCCTCACTTCAAGTTGAAGTTCCCTACGCCGAATGGGGTTGGCGAGGTAAGAGGAGGTCTGGATATGGCACGGAGGTGTTATAGAAATTTATTAATATCTTTGGCAGTTAGGAGGTGCAAGCAGAGGCAGGCGATAGAGGTCGAACCGTTTATCGAAGGGAGTACAGAGCCCCTCGCTCTGTCAGCCGAAGAGACTGAGGATATTGAGTTAATTCTGGGGAAGAAGGAAAAAACTATCAAGATCAGCTCGAGATTACAGGAACCGTTTCGAACAAGTTTGATAGAATTATTACGGATCTATGCCGATATCTTTGCATGGGAGCCCAGTGATATGTCGGGGATTGACGAGTCTGTTGCAGTGCATAAACTGTGTGTAGATCCTATGAAGAAGCCTGTTCATCAAAAGAGGAGGATTTTTACCCCGGAAAGGCAGAAAATTATTGACGAAGAGATAGCAAAGTTGTTGGAGGTGGACTTTATTTTTGCAATTGATTATCCGGAGTGGCTGGCGAACATGGTTCTTGTCCATAAGCAAAATAGCAAGTGGAGGGTATGCATTGACTATACAGATCTGAACAAGGCGTGTCCGAAGGATTTTTATCCTCTACCACATATGACCAGTTAATTGATGCGACTTCAGGATTCGCAATGCTAAGCTTCATGGACGTCTTCTCGGGTTATCATCAGATTTTGATGTGCAAGAAGGATATCCCGAAGACGGCTTTTATCACCCATCGGGCTATCTATGCATAAAAGAAGATGACATTCGGGTTGCTTAACGTGGGGGGCACATATCAGCGGATGATGAACTATGTCTTTGGAAAGCAATTAGGGAGGAGTATGGAGGTTTACGTAGATGATATGATCGTCAAAAGTCCTTTGGTTCGAAGCCACTTGGATGATCTGGAAGATTGTTTTTAAACCATTAGGAAGCACAATATCCGCTTGAACCTAACCAAGTGCAGTTCGGTCTCGGTTCCAGGAAGTTTTTGGGATACATGGTGAGTAAGAGGGGAATTGAAGCGAATCCTGAAAAAATTCGAGCTATCATGGACATGAAGTCCCCGAAAACGTTTAAGGATGTGCAGAGGCTAATGGGGCGAATTGTAGCGCTTCGGAGGTTCATGTCAAAATCAGCAGAGAGATGCCTTCCTTTCTTCGACACTCTAAAGGGACTAAAAAACGAGAAAACCTTTCAGTGGACTTATGAGTGTGAAGACGTTTTCCAAGGGATCAAAAGGTACTTGTCCTCTACGCCATTATTGATGAAGTTGATCCCTTCAGAACCTTTGTACCTGTATTTGGCGGCTAGCTTGTTGGCGGTGGGGGCGATGTTGGTTCAGGAAGCAAGAGGGAAGCAGTTCCCTATCTATTATGTCAATCATGCGCTTCAAGATGCAGAAACGAGGTATCCGAACCCAGAAAAATTTGTTTACGCGTTGATCATTGCCAGTAGGAAGTTTCGACATTATTTCCAAGGTCGGCTGGTGGTGATATATATAGACCAGCCTATGAAAAAGGTGTTGCACAAGCCAGACGTCTCGGGTATGCTTGTTACGTGGGCCATGGAACTGACCCAGTTTTTGTTAGAGTATCATCCTCGGACGGCGATAAAAGGTCAAGCATTAGCCGACTTTATAGTGGAATGTTCATTCTCAGAACCGAATATGCCCGAAGCTTCGGTAAGTTCGATATCTAAAGCCCGACCAGTTTAGAAAGCATGGACTCTGTATATGGATGGGTCCTCGACGTCGGATATCAGTGGTGCAAGGGTAATATTGACGACCCAGAGGGATTCAAAGTTCAGCAGGCCATCAGATTTAAGTTTAAAGCGACTAATAACGAGGCGGAGTATGAGGCCATTTTAGCAAAATTACGTTTGGCTCGAAGCTTGGAAGTTTAGTGTTTAGTTATCTTCAGTGATTCCCAATTGGTGGTCAAGCAGATTTTGGGAGAGTATGAAGCTCGGGGGCACGGATGACTAGATATTTGTCAGAGGTTAAGGATCGGTTGCACTATTTCAGCTCATATAGTTTCCAAGGGGTCGATCGCTTGAACAATACAGTGGTCGATGCCTTAGCCAAACTGGAAACAACTGAGGCAAGTTCTTTTGGTGGTTCGGTATATTTGGAGGTCTTGAATACCCCAAGCATTCAGAGGTCGAAAGCATTAGCACTGGATCGACTGGATTGCTGGCTTACGCCATACATAGCGTATCTTAGTAATGGTATTCTGCCTTTTGATCGATTATTGGCTAAGAAAATTATATAAGAGTTCTTACTTTATTCTAATAGATGGAAATCTGTATCGACGGGCCTTTTCTTCTCCGCTGCTTAAATGTTTGACGCCTTCTGAAGCAGATTATGTACTTCAGGAGGTACATGAAGGGATTTATGGTGACCATATGGGTGCAAAAACATTAGCGCATAAGGTTCTTCGGCAGGGTTACTATTGGCCAACGGTGTTTCAAGAGGCGAAGGATTAAGTAAAGACGTGCCCGAAGTGCCAGTTGAATATGTCGATACCGCATCAGCCCCCGAAGGAGTTGTCTTCAGTCCTTTCTCCAATCCTGTTTGCTGTTTAGGGAATTGATATCTTGGGACCGTTGCCGAAGGCTAAGGGACAGGTCAGCTTTGTAATAGTCGCCATTGATTATATGACCAAATGGGTAGAAGCGAAGCCACTTCGGTCTATTTCTGAGCAAGAGTGCTTAAAATTTTTTAAGGAGTTTGTAGTGTTTTGCTTCGGTATTCCAATGGTTTTGGTGTCTGATAATAGACGACAGTTTGTGGGTTCGAAATTCGAAGAATTTTTGGCGGACTTAAATATCCAACATAGGAAGACTTCGGTGGCTCATCCTCAGTTGAATGGGCAAGTAGAAGTGACAAATCGGACCTTATTAAATGGAATTAAGCGAAGGCTGGATGAAGCTAAAGGGCGTTGGTCGGAGGAATTGCTCAGTGTTTTGTGGGCGTATCGGACAACTCCAAGAACGACTACAGGGGATTCACCATTCAGGTTGGCGTATGGGACTAATGCTTTGGTACCAGTGGAAATCGATTCTCCCTCTCTTCAGGTTAGTCGATATAAGGATCTATACAACGAGGATGGGCTTCAGCTTAATTTAGATCTATTGGACGGGGTTCAGAAGTCAGCTGTAGTGCATTTGGCTAACTACCATCGACGAACAGCTAGGCATTTTAATAAAGGCGTGAAAGTACGGAGGTTTAAGGTTGGTGATCTTGTGCTTCGAGAGGCCGAAGCGTCTATTCCTTATAATACAGGCAAGCTTATGCTGAATTAGGAGGGCCCTTATGAAGTTATTGAGGTGCCGAAGCCAGGAACTTACAAGCTTCGGGCTATGGATGGGTCAAAAATAAAAAAACACTTGGCATGCTGGGAGGCTTAGAAAATATTATCAATAAGTTATGTATTTTTCCTTTCCCAGTTTATGTAATTTTGCTTAATTATCAATAAAGTAGAACAGTTCATTCTTGCAAAGGAGCGACTTTTTCATTACACTTGAAATTTTGTACATATGAGGTGTTTGTTACATGGAAGGGGAGAAAGTTGTAAAAGCCTATTGTTGGGGGGGTCGACATTAGCATCGGGTTCATCGTCTGAAGAGTCTAAGACGGGGAGATCTAACCCGGCAACGAGCATTTTAGCCTTATCTTTCTGCCGAGCGATCCAATACCTGTCGCCGTATTGTTTTAGAACCTCTTCAGTCAATTCTGGGGATAGACGGTATTCGGCAATGAGCTTCTGTTTGGCTTCTTCGGTAATTCGAGGTTCTTGGGCTCTCAATTCATTATGACTTGTCTCAAATAACTTGTGTTCCTTCATCAGTTTAGCCAATTGAGAATGTACAATCCAAAGTCGATTTTGAAGGCTTGTGATAGATTTCTCCATCACATCTATTCTGTTTTTGTCTTTGGTTTGTTCTGTCAGAAGTTGTTCTCTTTTTTCGGCTACTTCAGACAACTGCCATTTGGTCTTCTTCAACTCTTTTTGTAGCTCTTCATAGCGGTAGGTGGTGTTGGCGTGAAGGCTCTATTCTTTTTCAAAACCAGACTTGATAGCATCGATCCAGAGGTGGAGTTTGGTGATTTCAGCCTTCAATTCTCCCTCCCTGTCTTTCATTTTGTAGAGGTGGTGTTGAGTTTGGGTGATCACAGCATTAGACTGCAGTTTAAAATTGGTTAATTTAACGTAAAGTATATGTGGACAATGAAAAAGGTGTGGGGTCAATTCTACTTACTCGACCCATATGTGAATCATGTCTTTTTTGATTGATTGAATATTGTTTCTTTACGTACAGTGCTACAGTGCTATAGTTTAACAAATTATACTTGAGTTTAAATTGTTAAACTTAAGTATAATTTGTTAATTTATTTTAGTGCAAGTTTTTAAACTTATGTAAGTGTAATTTTTAAAATGTATAAATTAGTTAATATATATATATATATATATATATATATATATTTAATTCTTAATATAGAGCGTCACTGTCACAACATATTTTAATCTATTAAATAGTCCTTATGCGTCCAACATAGTATCATGTAGATATGTTGTTAACTTTTAACACCTTTAGACAGTTTTTAAAATTTTTGTAAAAAAAATTATAGTTTATAATTAATTTTTCATCATTTTTTGATGTACAAATAAGTTTAAATTATAGCTTAAAATATGTTATTATTGGTAAGGGTATAATAGTCTAAATAATAATTTTTTATCCAATCATTTAATTAATCCTAAAAAAAACAAACATAATATGGGATTATTTTAAGTTATCCCATGAATAATCCGATAAAAAATAAACATATGACTAGGACTATTTAATCCTAGGATTAATAGTCTTGAGATTATAATCTCATGGATTATAATCCCGGGATTATAATCTTTGCAAACAAACATGGCCTAAAGGTCTTAAGGAATATGTTAAAGTATAATTCATCATACACAAAATACTATGATGATCTCAAGTTCAAGGATCACTTGTACTACTATCACTAGCGGAATCCTATTGACAGGCGAGTAAAACTCCATTAGGTATTCCTTTAGTAAGTCACGTTCAATGAACTTATTCTCCAATAAGCACCTACATACTTGCTTTAGTGTCTCCACACAAATGACTATGAGATCAATCATCCTCTTCTTAAGAGCAAGCAAAGTATGTACTAATCTATCCGGATTCACTAATCCTTTTTTTAGTAATCCAATGATTAGGAACGATTTTAGTTTTAAGCTTTCTAAGAATTTAGATCCCATTAGCATGATCATCATCATGATTCTAAAAGTATTGCTTAAAACTATGGGTTTATCACATATTAAATAACAGCACCATATAGATAAAGTAAAATGCCTTTAATACTTTTATTAATAAATGAATAAGATTACAAAGTATATGCTACATCATATCAAATATGATTAGCTTATGTGCATACTACTTTCAATCTCCCACTTGCACTAAAGCCAATCGCCATGGTATCTAATACCCATCTTCTCTAAGTGATGATCAAACTATTGTTGAGTTAAGCTTTAGTAAATGGATCTGCAATGTTATCTTGAGAGTCCACACGTTCCAGGATGACGTCTCCTCTTTCAATGATCTCTCTAATCAAATGAAACTGCCACAACACGTGTTTGGATTTCTGATGAGACCTGGGTTCCTTAACCTGCGCAACAGCTTCGGTGTTGTCACAAAATAAATGTACGGCTCCTCTAATGGTAGGAACCACTCCAAGCTCAATTATAAACTTTTTCATCCAAACAGCTTCTTTTGCAGCTTTACTTGCAGCTATGTACTCTGCCTTTGTCACTGAATCAACAACTGTTTGCTGCTTGGAACTTTTTCAACTCACCGCGCCACTGTTTAAGGTAAACACATACCCTGAAACAGATTTACTGTCATCTTGGTCCGTTTGAAAACTTGAGTCTATATAGCCCTCTAGTTTCAATTCAAACCCACCGTAGACAAGAAATACATCCTTAGTTCTTCTTAAGTACTTTAGGATATTTTTCACTACCTTCTAGTGCTCTTCTCCTGGATTCGACTGATGTCTGCTTGTTACATTAAATGCACGAGCGACATCTGGTCTAGTACATATCATACCGTACATGATAGATCCTATTGCTGAAGCATAGGGAATCTTACTCATACGGTCTCTCTCCTGAGGTGTCTTTGGGGCCTGTTTCTTAGAGAGATGTATTCCATGGTTCATCGGCATGAGTCCTCTCTTGGAATCTTCTATGCTAAACTTCTTTAGCATCGAGTCAATGTATTTTCCTTGGGTCAAGCCAAGCATCCTTTTAGATCTATCTCTATAGATCTTTATCCCCAAAATATAGGATGCCTCACCCAAGTCCTTCATGGAGAAGTATTTAGATAACCAAATTTTGATCGATTGTAGCATAGGAATATCATTCCCTATCAGTAATATATCATCAACATATAATACTAGGAATGAAATAGCGCTCCCACTAACCTTTTTGTACACACAAGGTTCATCCTCATTTTTGATAAAATCAAAATTTTTGATTATCTCATCAAAACGGATGTTCCACCTTTGAGAAGCTTGCTTCAATCCATAAATGGATCGTTGTAGCTTACAGACTTGATTTGTTCCAACCGTTGAAACAAAACCCTCTGGTTGTATCATATATACATTTTTCTCAAGCTCTCCATTGAGGAAGGCCGTCTTTACGTCCATTTGCCATATTTTGTAGTCATAATAAGCTGCAATTGCAAGCAAAATCTGAATGGACTTGAGCATAACTACTGGTCAGAAGGTTTTATCATAGTCAACACTTTGTCTTTGTTTGAAACCTTTTTCCAACTAGACGGGCCTTATAGGTCTCTACATTGCTGTCTGTTCTAGTCTTTAATGCCCTCATGTAGTGAAACCAAAGTCCATACTTAGTTTTCATACATGGAGTCCATCTCGAATTTTATGGCTTCTAGCCATTTCTCTGAGTCTTTACTACTCATAGCATGTTCGTAAGTCAATGGATCATCATCATCTATGATACGTACCTCATCATCATCCTCTATGATGAATCCATACCTATCAGGTGTCTTCGGTACTCTTTCAGATTTACGAATAGGTTGTGGTACAATAGGTTCTTCTACTTGGTCAGGTACCTGACTTTGATCCGTAGTATTTTATGGTTCTTAAACTTCTTCAAGATATATCTTACTCTCACTGACCCCTTCAAGGATAAACTCATTTTCCAAGAAGGCAGCATGTTTCGCAACAAACACCTTTTGATTAGTAGGATGATAGAAATAATACCCCGATCTTTCTTTAGGGTTCCCACGAATCTACACTTGTCGGATCTAGTCTACAGCTTATCATTCTCAAACTTTTTAACATAAACTGGACAACCTCAAGTCTTAACATGCTTAAGATTTGGTTTCCTCCATGTCCATAACTCATATGGAGTCTTTGGGACGGATTTGGTAGGTACCTTGTTAAGTAGGTATGCAGCCGTTTCTAAGGCATAACCCCAGAAGGATACTGGAAGGTCAGTAAAACTCATCATGGAATGAACCATGTCCAACAATGTTCGATTTCTCTTTTCAGATACACCATTCAACTATGGCATCCCTGGTGGAGTCCATTGTGAGATTATACCATTTTTCATGAGACAATTGAGATACTCATTAGTCAAGTATTCCCCTCCTCGATCCGATCGAAGAATCTTAATACTCTTGTCATTTTGCTTCTCTACTTCACTTCTGAATTCTTTGAACTTTTCAAACGATTCAGATTTGTATTTCATCAAATACACATATCCAAATCTTGAATGATCCAGTGAAAGTAATAAAATAAGAATACCCTCCTCGTGCAGTAGTTGTCATAGGTCCACATACGTCTGTGTGTACCAACGCTAACAACTCTGTAACTCTTTATCCTTTTCCACTAAAAGGAGATTTGGTCATCTTACCCATGAGACAAGATTCACAAGTTGGATATGATTCGTAATCAGATAGCTCTAAAAGTCCATCTTTATGCAACTTGACTAATCTTGTTTCATTAATATGATCGAGTCTACAGCACCACATAAAGGTATAATTAACATTATCTCTTTTTTGTTTCTTAGTTTGTTCAATTTGAAATATTTTTCCATGCAAGTCAAGTATATAAAGTCCATTCAATAAATTGCCAACACCATATAAAATATTTTTATTATAAATAGAAGAACTATTGTTCTTTATTATAATATCAAAGCAATCCATATCCAAAACAGAAATTCAAATAATGTTTCTAATGAGTGTTGGAACATAATAATAATTATTTAAACTAATGGACTTACCCGTAGGCAGTGCTAAATAATAAGTTCCTACAACTAATGCAGCAACCTTTATTCCATTCCCCACTCGTAGGATAACTTCATTCTTGTTCAGCTTTCTACTTCCGTTTAGTCCATGCATAGTGTTAACTATGTGAGAACCACAGCCGGTATCCAATACTCAAGTAGAATTCTGACTTTCAGAAAAATTAATTTCAATTACAAACAAACCTTGATCGGAAGTCGAAGCTTCTCCAAGCTTCTTCTGCTTTTAATTTGCAAGATAATCCTTGCAGTTCCTCTTCTAGTGACTCGACTTATTGCAATGGAAGCATATTCCTTTGCTATCTGGATCAGGTTTCTTATTATCCTTTTATTTCGCCTTGCCCTTAGCCTTCTTCTTTTTCTTCTTTTTAGAAGATACCTTAGACCTCTTCCTTTTCTTGAAAGAATCATCCACTAATAAGACTTGGTCCTTCTTAGATGGGAAGTGACCTTCAACAGTTTTCAACATGTTAAGTAACTCAGGCAAGCTGATGTCCAACTTATTCATGTGAAAATTCACAACAAATTGTGAGAAGGTGTCCGGGAGTGACTGCAAGATCAAATATTAACTTAACTCCACATCCATTACGAACCCTAGTTGTCCAAGTTGTTCAATTAGATTAATCATCTTTAGGACATGAGACTCAACGGTAGTGCCCTCGATTATTCGAGATCGGAAGAGCTACTTAGATATCTGATATCTTGCAGTCCTACTTTGCTCACCATACAACTCCTTGAGGTGCAGCAATATAGTAGGAGCATTCATAGTTTCATGCTGACGCTGAAGCTCGTTACTCATGGATGCGAGCATGATGCATTGAGCCAAGGTTGTATCATTTTGCCACTTTCTGAAATTAGCAATTTCTTCCTCAAAGGTTGTTTCTACAACAGTTACAGGGATGGGTGAATTTAGGACATAAGAAATCTTTTCAGCAGTGAGAACAATTCTCAAATTCCTTAACCAGTCCGTGTAATTCGGTCCAGTCAGTTTGTTAGCATCAAGTATGCTACGCAATGATAGTGAGTTTGACATTTTTCAAATTCTGCATGTGAAATAGACAACATTTAATATACATTCATTTTATTAATTACCAAAATAAATTAGTTCTTTATTTAAATTGGTATCTCCCATTATTTTCATCAAACTATATTACCCTCAATATATAGTTCGGCAAATCTAATTAAAGATTTGTTAGTGAGAATAAGGATCTCATTTTAAATGTATATAGCCTTGTGGTGACACAACAAACGATATATAAATAAATAGGTAGACAACTTTTGTCAATTACATCACTATGTAACTCCTTGTATTTTGCCTCTTAGATTATTTTGATCAAGTGGTGACACATCCGAATCAAAATTATCCAAATTAAGTCCGACCTAGCACTTCCATATATGTGAAAAGCAAAATACCGTCCTTGTGGTGACACAACAAAACAGTAATGTTCAATTCCTTAATAAGCATCAAATGTAATAAGACAACATCTTAAATATTTAATATTTGCCTTGTGGTGACACAACAAACTCATATTAAATATTTAATACTCTATTGCTTTACTATGCTATAAGGCGACGTTTGATATTCCAAATATCTTTGAACGTTACAACTTAATATAATTTCTTTGAAGGGTTTGTTATTATTTATCTCATCTTGTTTAGCGCGCATGCACATGTATATATAAAATACGCGTCATATTATTTAACATGCGAAACATGTTTTATAATGTATAATATAATATATATATATATATATAGTAATCATGCACATATAGAATAATATATTTTACCCGAATTGATTATGGACTTTTATTCTAGTTTGGTTCACTAGAGCCACCAAGTGACCAAAAGGTCAAACCTAGGGTGCAAGAACTGAATTTAAATATAAATATTAAATTTAAACCCAGGCTCCATTACAAACGGGTCTTCAAGCGCTCTTTGATCCTTTGTCTCCAATTCTTCAAAATAATTTTAACTAATCCTATTACAAAAACTATTTATAATAAATATAAACCTTGATCAGCAGTCAAGGGGAAGTACATAGGAGGAAGATAGAATTTACATCAAGAAAACCTAGAGAACACGAGGTACGCAGACCCCATTTATAAAACTCATTCATTCAAGCATCCTCATAAAATAAATCCAATCATCCATTGGTCAATAGTCCATAATTAATCTCATTTATTATTATCATACATATCACCATATGCATCAATAAATAACATTCATCTCATAAATAAGAAAATCATTCCATATATACATTGATATCATTTAATGGGCAAACTTTTTGCTAAAATTTAGTTTTGAAACAAAATAAACTCTTTTATTTTAATCAAAATCAAAATCAAAATTAAACTCCTTTAATTTTATCAATCTGAAATCTTATTCTAAATAAAATAAATATCTTTATTTTAAACTTATTCCAATTAAATAAACCATTTAAGTTAATTGAAGAAAAAATTATTTTTCGAATTTTGCTATCTGGCGTAGCTGCGCCCAGAATGAACTGGGATCCGGCACAGCTGCGCTACACCACCAGAAACAACTTTCTGGGTTTAGATGCAGCTGCGCTCCAAAATGAACTGGAAGCGGCGCAGCTGCGCCGCGTAGCAAATTCGCGAAGAACAGATTTTTGCCCAAAAATTTCGATCCAATCGCATACCATACACACATGAAATCATCAAAATCGATAATTAGCACAAGATTAAGCTCTGATACCACTGTTAGGTTTGTATAGTACGCATACATGCAATCAAATTACATAAATAAGGTAGAAGAGTGATAAAATCGGGTTTTAAAATTTTATACAAACCATCACCATGATCAATCTATGTGCTCAATTAACGATATTAACGAAAGAGAAAGAGCATAAGAATTATACCCTCGTAGATCAAAGCTTCTTCGGGTACAAGTTCAACTCTTAGTCCTTCGTGTTCTCCTTGAAATTACCGGTTAAATTCCTTCTTTTGATCAACGTTAGCCACCCAAGTGTTTGGACTCTAGAGATGATCCACCAAGGAAGAAAATGTATTCAAGAAGATGGGTGTTGGCAAAATCTTAGTTTCTATCTCTATAGAAAGTGTAAGTATTTCTCCCAATAATTGGAATAATGTGTAACTTTAATCTATGATAAGACTACTCTTATTTATAGATGTGTGAAACTCTCCTAAACTATTTAGGATTAGGGTTTTCATTCGAATTAAACTCCTTTAATTAATTAAACTCCTAATCCAATTAAAAATTTATGAGAGAGAGAGTACTTATATTAATTAATTCTCAATCCCTATTAGGATTTAAATAATAGTAATAATAATAAGACTCCTCTTATTAATTTATATTTAATATTTCTCAAATATTAAATAATAAATATTAAGCTATTTAATTTATTCGATCTCCATAGATTAAATTAAATATACTTAACTTATTATTATGATTATGTCATTTACTTCTTAAATAAATATTTTCCTTTTGCGGTGTGATCCTTTAGGCTCTCCATATTAAACCGGTTGTGAATAAATCAATTAGAATAATTCTAATCTTATTTAAATAAATAAATTAAACTATTTAATTCATTTAAATAAATAACATTTATTCTACAATAAGGGTAAGCCCCCTTAGTGATCAACGACTTTCCAGATAATATAGATTTCAACATTAATCACAAAATAACCTTTCAGTGAATAGTTACCGTACAATTCAATCCTTCTACCATACAATATCCTAATTAAATATAAGACATGGAATTACTGTCAAATCTTATTTTATTTAATTATATGCATTTCAATTCTTAAATTCACAAGTCTAAATAATGCAAATTAGAAACTCGTTTCTAATTTCATTCTGCCTTGGTCAAGGACTACTGAGTTGTTACTTTATCGAATCGCATAGGACATTCTTATCTTTCACTAGATGTGGTAGATTCTTTGTTGATCATTCACATATCTCCATGTACAACTTATTATACCCAAGCATATCCTTTGATATACCCTAAAGGTCTTAAGGAATATGTCAAAGTATAATTCATCATACACAAGATACTATGATGATCTCAAGTTCAAAGATCACTTGTACTACTATCACTAGAAGAATCCTATTGACAAGCGAGTAAAACTCTATTAGGTATTCTTTTAGCGAGTCGTGTTCAGTGAACTTATTCTCCAATAAGCACCTATATACTTGCTTTAGTGTCTCCACACAAATGATTATGAGATCAATCATCCTCTTCCTAAGAGCAAGCAAAGTATGTGGGTGGAGTTCGTGTGTGGGTGGAATGTGATATTGTTGGCGAATGTCAGAGATAGTTTGCTCGGTGATGGAAGATTTGGTGTTGATATGAGTGAATGCCTTCTCCGAAGAGTATTCTTATTGCATTTTTAGTACGGCGATCTCTGCTTTAGTTTGAATCGGTGAGGGAGTGGTGGAGGAGGAAGTGGTTTGGGAGTCAGGGGCAGCGGTGGCAGTTGCGGGGTTAGTAGGTTTGCAATGGTGGAGGAAGGAATAGTCTCTATAGGGGTTTGGGTTGGGGTTTGTAAAGGAGAGGGGTTAAGATCAGCCGCGGTTGGAGCAGCAGGGTTGTTAGTTAGGTCGGTGCTGTCGGCCATTGTTAACTAAGGAGAGTGGTGTGTTCGTCGGAAAGGATGGTTGTGTGTGCCTGAGAAAGTTATTGCAGAAGGAGAGAGAAAGTTTTTGATCGGAGGGGCAGTTCGTTTTGGGGAGAAATGGGTTTTGATGGGACTCTTTAGTTCGCTCGGTTTGCGAAGTGCGGCTATTAATGATGATGGGGTCCATTGGTTGGCGTGGGCAACAAGAAAGGACTGTTTGGTTTCGAATAAAATGATCGGAATTGCTTTAATTTTTATGTACTCCCTTGTTATAAGTGAGTTATAACTAGGGAGTGGGGGGAAATGTTGGGGCGTGAATAATTGGGTCCCATAGATTTGGTGGGCCTTGTCCATGTGGGAATAAGTGACCCTATGTAGGAATCTATTTTGGACAGTAGGAGGATTTTAAGGAATCTGAGATTCTTAACTGTATTTAAATTCTAGTTCCTAAGGAAAGAGTCAGGATTATATTCGACTTCCTTTCTTTAAGGAGATTGAGTTCTATCCAATTATAGGAAATTACCATGATTATGAGTCTTTCTATAATTCGGAGACAAAGCGATAAAGGAGGTGGTGCTCATCTATAAATACAAGGCTAAACCCTAATTCACAGGTAATGACTTTTTGAACACTAAAGTGTGAAACCTCCATTGTTAATACCTTGAACAGCATGTACTTATTCTCACACCGGAGCTATCCTCTGGCGGCGAAAGCCGTCAGCTCTCTGAGTGTGGTCTCGTTCTTGTACAGGATTTGACGCGTATTTTGGTGATTGGACGCGCAACAAAATTTTGGCGTTAACAATATCGTCTTTTAAGAAATTTATCTTTATTTTTGGAACCCAAAGAGAGATTAACAATTGTTTTCTCTTTTCTCCAAAAATTTGTTAAACTATTGACTTCACATCTTCTTCTTTTACTTATTTTTGTCAAAATTAATTTCACTTCCATCGTACACGAACCAAAATTATAAACATTCTTTTTTACTTGGAGATTTGAAAAAGGATGTTTTCTTCTTACCGAAAATCATTTACTTTTTTCTAGTATATTTTATTTTTGGGCCCCTTTAAAGTCCCACTCCGAGCAACACATGTCAGTAGTGGAGCTCCCAACTATGCAACTCAACAGTGTGTTAAACATAAATAGTCATGAAACTGACATTTGAATAAAGTTGTAAACAACCGATAGCTACGTTCCACAGCTTTCAAATTAAGGTGATGTAGTGGAAGTCATGGGTCTCTTATCTTTAATTGCAAAGTCAAAACTACAATGGAGTTCCAATCCCCCATTTCTATTATCCCCTCCCTATCTTCGTTTTCTTCTTTCTGTTAAAGTTATTAAAGGAATTAAAATAATCCAAAACCGATAATCAAACACAATTATAAACATGCCGCCAGGCCACCAAAACAGAGACGAAGTCAAAAAAAAAAAATCAATGGGGGTCAAGAAATAATATGACACAATAAAAAATTTATTACAAGAGATTTATATAATATAAATTAGCATCACACAAGTTCTTTTAGTTAGAAGCTAACTAAAATATTTTTATAATTAGTGTGCAAATTATATAAATTTTGGGGGCCTAAAATAACAATATCAAAACTTCAAAGCTATTAAATAAAATTTTGAAAATTGTGGGGTAGCCTAGGCCCCCCTAGACCTAGGCTAGCTCTGTCCCTGCACGGAAGCTACCTCTCACAAGAAATTTGGTTCAAGCAGCTGGTGCAGTCCCGCATTGCGTTCTTCAGGAATTGTCAAACAAACATGGGCCTATCATGCATCTTCAACTCTATAAAATCTCTGCCATTATGATTGTTAGGATATAGCCCAAGTGGTCTAGCCCACGACATAATGCCCTAGGCCCAAAAATTGTTGGAAGCTACCTGTTTGGAAGAAACGTGTATGAGAAGCCAATAGTGTATTTCGTTACCGTTATCGTTGAAAACTTATATTATTTTTAAATATTTAATTTATCACTGTTAAGGCTAATGATAATTTATTTTTTGTCATGATATTCTTTACTAGGCTATTTGAGATCACTATTTTGCTTCACAATTCCTTTCAGAAAATAAAAGTGTAGCTGAAACTAGTAGGAATAATAGGGGAATGAAATGATGGTCCGAGTTAGTGGTTGTCCTCATTAAATTATAAAATAGTACAACAATAATTGCATTGAGGACTTAAAATGTGTGTTGCAGTATTTTATACGGCATTATAATAATTTAGGTGTGAATGTTGTCGTACTATATACGGTACGATATTTGTTTTGAAAACTCAAAGTACGTGTGATGTCGTATTTAGCACGACTTTATAATAGTTGTAAATAAGAAAATTTGTATTTATAGTATGTATTTTAACGATTCAAATTGAGTTGTACAGACCAAAATTTGGGAGCGTCACATACACCATCAGTCTAAGATCAATCGCTTGAACACTTCTCTTCGAAAATTCAACATCACATGTTGTTTAAAGAGCTTTCCCTCATCTCTAAAGGGGGTCAACTCAATATTCTTGAAGGAATTCTTTAGATACTGATTCATCAGTCCAGGATCAATCTTTCGTAAATTTGATACCATTTGTTGGGAAATAATATTGGGGAGTGTGCAAATTTCCTGCGTATACACAAGGCAGGCAGTCTCCTATCACAAGTTAATTCTTTTAGCAAACAGTCTCCTATCACAAGTTAATTAGGAATATATTATTTATTTATTTATTACTCATTATAATCCAAAAAAAGTTTCATTTATCAAATTATTTTCGTATAAAAAAAAGAGTGAATATTTTGATAATCATAAAATAAAATAATATAATATTCTCAAGTTTATTATCATAATTTTATGAAATATACATGAAATAAATTCATGCTCTTAATATTGGCAAAAATTAAAAAATGAAGCTCTTTCCGTTTAGGCTAGGAATATTACATAGAAGTACATATTTGACTTTGGACGTTTGTTTAATACTTTTTCCTTGTGCGGTTGGACTAGTGGACATGAAAAAAAAAAAAAAAAAAAACAGTGATGATCACTTGGCCAAATGACATAAAGAGTTCACACTTGGAATGTACCGAGTATAAAATGACATGCAAATACTTCATAATAACATCACTACTAATCTCTATCTCTAATTGCATGCTCGGAGCAATGGAGGTCCATTATTCCCTATTTTCTGTGATATTTTCCCTCATTCTCCTCACCTTTTTCCTGTTTAAGTTAGCCAAGGAACTAAAAACATCTAAAACACAAAAACTCCCACCCGGGCCATGGAAGCTACCTGTCATTGGAAATATGCTCCATTTGGCAGGTACACTACAAACTCATGGTCTCCGGGACTTGGCCTTGAAATATGGACCTCTCATGCATCTGCAACTTGGTGAGATTTCAGCGGTTGTCGTATCATCTGCCCAAGTAGCGAAAGAGGTATTGAGAACTCACGATATTGCCTTTGCAGACAGGCCAAAGCTTATTGCCTCCGAGATTCTCTTGCGCAATGGTAAAGACTTGGTTTTTGCTCTCTACGGTGATTATTGGAGGCAAATGCGTAAAATATGCACAGCGGAACTTCTACATGCCAACAAAGTCTCCTTCTTTCGCTCTATTCGCGAGGAGGAGGCGTGGCGTCTTATTGAATCAATTCAGTCATCATTGGAATCACCTGTCAATCTTTCTAAAAGGTTTTCGGCATTAACAAACGCTGTAACTTGTAGAGCCACAGTAGGGAAGAGGAGCCAGTACCAAGATGAGCTAATACAGTTAATTGAAGATACTGCATCTTTGGCTGGAGGTTTTGATATTTCTGATTTGTTTCCTTCAGTAAAGTTGCTTCATGTTCTGAGTGGGATGAAGCCTAAGTTGCAGACAATTCGGAAGAAACTTGACAAGATATTTGACAACATACTCCTTGAGCATAAAGAGAACCGGAACAGTACTTATAAGGGTTATGGTGTGATAGAGGAGGATTTCGTTGATGTTCTTCTTAGTGTTCAAGAGAGAGGTGGCTTTGAGTTTCCCATCACAACTGATGACATCTATGGTCTTATTTTGGTAAGATTTTTGGCTCTTGCTATTTCTATGAATCCGGATTTCATGAAATTGACAATAATTTATCATCTGTCAAGCCTGTAGGAATCAATTGCATTTATATAGCAAGTGAGTTAAATTTGTTATCCTTACATTAATTGTGACCGTCTTCCTATACAAATTGCAACTCATTCTTATAGGTTTGACAAATGATAAGTTAAGGATGACTTTATTACAACTAGTTCGTGTTTAATAGATATAAACTTAAATGTTATTGCTCTTAGAATGCCAAAAACATGATGACATCTTTATTGTTACAGAACATGCTCATTGGTGGAACAGACACTACTGCAACAGCACTTGAATGGGCAATGTCCGAGTTAATAAGAAATCCTCATGCGTTGGAGAAGGCACAAGCTGAAGTGAGACAAGCTCTCAAGGGAAAGACTACAATACATGAAAATGATATCCAAGGACTAAGTTACCTAAAACTCGTGATCAAAGAAACTTTACGGTTGCACCCACCTCTAGCCTTATTACTGCCTAGAAAAAGCAGAGATGAACGTCAGATTAATGGATACCTAATACCCATTGATACCAAACTTATAATTAATGCATGGGCGATTGGGAGGGATCCTGAATATTGGGTTGATGCCGAAAGTTTTGAGCCAGAAAGATTCAATAATATATCTGCTGATTTTAATGGCACTAACCTCAACTATATCCCATTTGGATCAGGAAGGCGAATGTGTCCAGGCCTCTCATTTGGCGTTGCCACTGTTGAGCTTTCTCTTGCTCTTTTACTCTACCATTTTAACTGGAAGCCTCCCCTTGGGATGAAGCCAGAAAGTCTAGACATGAGTGAGACCTTTGGAGCTGCTCTTAAGAGAAAAAATAACTTGTGCTTAATTGCCACCTCTTGCATTCCAAACAACAGCTAAAGTTGAACATCCAGCCATGTAGAAATTCATGCGGAAGTTTTGGAGTTTAAGGGAAAGGAGCTGCAGTGGCATAACAGTTGCATTTGTATTAAAAACAAAAAATATACAAATAAGTTCATGTGAGCAATGTCTATGTTATATTTTCAAGTATTTATTCTTGTACTATCTGGATACTTATTTTAAACAGTCGAAATAAGTTGCATTTCATACAACGAGAGTTGAATTTATTTATTTTATTATTGTACTATCTGGATCCTGATTTTAGACAGTTGCAAATAATAGTCCATTTAGGCAGTCTATAGAAATAACACTACAAAAAAATGACTCATAGGCGACGGCGTGTATGCCGCCAAGCATGAGTACATTGGCGACGGTAACGCCGTCGCTACTGATACCTATCGCCAATGTGTATGTTCCCTCCAAACATGACATGGTTGTTCGGCGACAGTCCGTCGACAAAGAGGTTCTTGCCGTCGGTAATGGGTTTTTTTGGAGCCATAAATTTGTGGGGGGAGGGAAATAAAGGGGCAACGGGACTAAAATGTTATTGGCGACAGCAGGCCGTCGCTAATGACACATTATCGACGGGGTCATTCTCAATGGCAGGTCGTCGACAACGAGTTTCTAATTTTTAACCCCTAACTTCGACGGCATCCCTCACTTTTATACCCCAATTTCCAAATTTCGCGCTTTTTCCTTCTCCTTCTTCCCTGACCTTGCTATGTGTACTGTCTGTCTTGGGTTTGTTCCCAAATTGGTATGTATACTGTCTGTGTTGGGTTTCTTCCCAAATTGGGTTTGTTCCCAAAATCGTCTGCTTTGGGTTTGCCCTGTGTTGGGTTTGTCTCCGACAGCAGCTTTGGATGTTAATCGACCTCTTCTTTCTTCTCCATTGTCTCTGAATATTACTCTCCTCCCTCTCTTTCCGATTTCTTCTAATTTGCAAGGTAGGGGTTTCATTTGAGGTTTACCCCAATTTTAATTTTTTTTTAGTTTCATAATATGTTGCAGTTAAATTTTTGCCCTAAATTTAACCTTTTCAGTTTAATCTCCTCGCACGACTAGCTGCCCTCTTCATCTTGCATCTTCTGTATGGCTACATACCCTCTTCCTTGTGCGGCAGTGTAAGTAAACCCAAATTTTATTTAGCTTTGTGAGTAGCTACTATTTGTCCCAAAGTAATTGTCACTTGTTTATGCTAGCATAGATGATGTATAAAACTGTAGTATTGGCTTTGTGGAGATTTGTATATTCCTTGTTATGCTCAATAAATGATAAGCAGTTTGTGATAGCATAAATCTTGATTACATTTCTTTAGAAAACAGGTGCATCATAGTGTCCAGTTGAGTCTTAAGTTGCTGAAATTGTTCAAGAGTTGGCAATGGTGATGATTGAGTAAAGTCCTCCTTATGATTTGGAACTGTAGTAAAGTTTGTCTTAAGGCCACTGTAATTGGGCATCTTGAAAGAAAAACCACCCTTGTTTGGTTCAGGTTTATGTTGTGGTGAATATGCTGCTGCTAGTTTATAACCCTTATTGGATCCCTGTGCAGAATAAGACTCGGGTTGCTTTTGTTTTCCTCTATTTGCTGGATTAGCCAGATGATCTGGATAACCAACAATTTTGAAGCACTTTTCTATGGTATGATTTTCCCTTCCACAGTTAGTACAACCAATGAACTGTGGACCAAAACTAGTAGTGTTGTGATGAAAAAGCTTATAAGAATTATTTCCAAAAGAGGCATTGTTGGTGTTCCCGAAAGACGTTCCACTGTATTTTTTGGCATAGTTCACACTAGAACTAGAACCACCAATTAAGATTGCAGAATTATTGTCTGGTACATAGCCTTGTTTTTGCCTTTCATCTTGCTTGATCAATGAATAAGCATGATTGACATTAGGTAGAGGACTCATCATGAGTATTGTCCCCTTGCATTTGCAAAGCTATCATGTAGTCCTAATAAGAACTGTAATAATTTCCTTCTGCTTTCCCTTGCTTCAAGGACCTGATGTGCACCACAAGTGCATTCTACTAGAGGCTCTAAGGCAACATATTCATCCCAGTAACCTTTGAGCTTATGAAAATATATTTCAACAGATTTATCATCTTGATGCAGAGTATGTAAGTCTCTTTGTAATTGATAAACCTATGTCCATCAATGCTTGAAAACCTATCTTGCAATTATGTCCACATTTGTGCTGTTGTTCTTACATAGCTCATGTTATCACCAATTTCACTTGACACATTGTTTAGAATCCATGAGATACAAATGTCAGTTACTTTCATGCATTTATTTAATTAGTGCCATTTTCCTTCCTCTTTCACCATGACAAACTACTCAAAACAATAAGTTCCAGATGAAAGAGGTCTCTAACAAGTTGCAAACAGGGAAATTTTATTATTGTATTGTTTGATAGGGTCATCTAACAAATGGGATTTCCATCAAAACGTTATCATGCTTTCATTAAAATATGGCTGAAGTGGCTTGGTTTGTTGGGAAATTACGATAAAACATAAATGCGTTACGGAGCATGCATTGCATTCACTTACAATTGCATCAAATCAATTCAATGTGTGTATGTATGCATATATGTAATAACTTCGAGGTAGATAATCTGCTAATGCCTTTGAAATAGTTTAAGATAGAGAATTTGTTTTACCCAACTCCTTTCTTGATAGAACAACAAAAAATGATGTGTGCGTGTAGTTTATAACGGGTTTTAAATGCCACTTTAGGGACATCCTCTTTTCTTACTTTTAATTGATGATAACCAGACCGCAAGTCTATTTTCGAAAAATATTTAGCTCCTTTCAATTGATCGAACAGATCATCAATTCCCAGTAATGAATTTTTGTTCTTAATAGTAACTTTATTCAACTCCCAGTAGTTAATACAGAGTCTTAAAAGACCCATCATTCTTCTTAACCAACAACACTGGTGCTCCCCACGGAGACACACTAGGTTGGATGTATCTCTTATCTAGTAACTCTTGCAACTGCATCATCAACTCCTTCATATCTACTGGAGTCATCCTATACGTTGCTTTAGAAATGGGTGCGGTCACAGGCACCACATCAATTACAAACTCGATCTCCCTATCTGGTGAAAGACCGGGTAACTCTTCCAGAAACACAAGCATGTGCTAACTTTTTCTGAAGCAAAAATACTATTCTCAATTCATGACTGCCGGTTTCAAATGGGAAAAGCAGACAGTAGAAGCAAAACCATTAGTAGTAAACTACTAGTTTCTGGACCACAAATGGGACTTAAAAATTGGTGTAAACCACGAGAGATTTTTTGAATTTTACTGCAGAAATAATCAATGTCATATAAAAACAATTCCCTGTTACATTTGTTTTCAAGTACAAATTAACCAATGAAATTGATGTATTACAAGATGTAGACAAATGTGTGTATATTCCCTTCCCTCCCCTCCCATGTCCAGTCAAACATAAATTAGTTTAGCAACGGCCCCAAGCCAAAAACTAGAATTAGCCTTTTCACAAACTAGTGGTTCTATAGTGATTCTATAGTCCTGATTCTAGACAGTTCAAAATAGATAGCTTATTTAGACGCTCTATAAAAACAAGTTGCATTTATATAACAGAGAAAGTTGCATTTATATAACAGAGAGTTACATTTCAAATAACTTTTGTTATATTTTAAGTATTATACAAGTGCAACTCTATTATATAAAATGCAACTTGTTTCTATAAACGGACTAAATGGATTGTCCATTTGGTGAGCTGCCTGGAATCAAGATCCATGATTCTACAACCATCAGCATGGCATAATACAAGTATGCATTACCTTGGCTATGTGCTCACTTTTTCTGAGGCAGAAATACTATCGCTCAATTCACGGCCGCTAGTTTCAAATGGGAAAAGCAGCACACATATCCCAGAAAGGAAAATAACAACTTCAAATAGAAGGATGGATAAAGTTTGATGACATCCATGTATTAATCCTACTGCCACAAGAGGACATATCATCCCACCAATTCTTCCCACAGAGCTAGCCACTCCAACCCCCGTTGTTCTTACTGACGTTGGGTATATCTACAGCATATACAAGATTTAAAGTCAGCGTGATCAATTACGTTGCTGTATTTAAATCAAAACAACATGCATACCACCTACAAACTACTCCGTCCATTCCAAAATTAGGGATACAATTGTAGAACGACGACTTTTAAATAAAGTTTTATATTTCCAAATTTATACCTAACATTAGCTATAAATATAGTACTAGTGACATTACTCAATTAACTACAAATAAAAGTAAGGGCAAATTATGAACTTCATGTCTGATGCGCTACGGAAGAATAAATTCAAGAAGTTTATTATTAATTTTATATTGTTATTTAAAGATAAATGTTGAGTTATTAATGAAATTATTTAGTAGGATATCCTATAAGTTTTTAATTATAGTAGTAGCTTTTCATCAGGAGAGTTTTAATTGCAGTAATAGATTTCAATTAGGAAAGTTTAATATAGTAATAGATTTTAATTAGGAAATTGAATCCTTTCTAAATTAGGGTTTTTACTTAGTCTCCAAGTATTGAATTTTCTATTTAAACATTGTAATGTTTAATTATTTTTAGATTATTGAATGAATTGATTTGAGATCAAAAGACAAATTTCCTAAAATCTTTTGATTTATCCCAATTCCTTCCTACCCTAGTTTTCTTGGCCTCCATCAAATTATTGAAGTTCGCTAGAGAATTGACAACAATTTTCCGAGACGAAAACACGATCTACAGCAGGAATCGTCATCGCCGCAATCTCCATCTATACTGAGAAAAAAAAAACAGATACAGCATTGTTGCTACAGTTCCGCTGCTAGAGTAATTCTGCTGCCAAATAGTTTAGTACCCCCAGGTTTTTGAAATTTTCAACTCAGCCCCCAAAGTTTCTAAAACTTTCAATTCAACCCTTAATGTTTCTGAAATATTCAATTTAGCCTCCAAAGTTTTTAGTTTTTCAATTTAGCCTCCAAAGTTTTTGATTTTTTCAATTTAACCCCCAAAGTTTCTAAAATTTTCAATTAAACCCCTCTACATATATACAATGTCTTCCAGGTTTAACAATCCGGACTTTCTTTGGGCTAAGATAAAATAACTTGAGAATCGAACTTTTGTCATATACGAGCAACTTACAAGGTCTTGTGTCTGGTATAGTGCCGAGTATTGAAAATTATGCGATGAGTTTGCACTTTCTGAAACAAGTCTTGCAAATTTAAAGGCACGTTACGAGTACATAACCACATGCTATGTTGATCCATATTTTTTTCAAGCACAAAAAAATATTCATCCTAATCATGTTTGTTCAACTAAAGCGACGCGTTTACAAGAGGAGACCCGCAAAGTAAATTCTTACGAGACAATTGATAAATGTCTCACAATACTTAAACGTATCAATAACCAATATGAAATTGGTGAGGATAAAGAAGAGCAAGTACTCTCACATATTGATGCTTGTGAGAAACATGAAGCGGAACTTAAGTGTGTTGAACAACTTTCAGAGATGGTTTGCAATGGGGAAATTGAAGTTAAGTTTGACCCTAAATGCGAAAACATCAAGGAAGATAAAGTTGAGGTCGGCTATGTTGATTTTCTCTTTCCTGTTGATACATTTGAGTCCCAAGCTACTTCAAATTTCTATATTATGTCATTGTTATTCCCGAAAATTGTGCTCATGACATTAAAACATCGGATGCGAATGTTTTGTTGGAAGACGTCTCTCGGACTGTGATTTATTATTCAACAAAATTTCAAAACTCGAGGACGAGTTTTTTTCAAAGGCGGGGAGAATGATGTGGTATGGAAGAAGAAATTCAAGAAGTTTATTATTAATTTTGTATTGTTATTTAGAGAAAATGTTAGTTATTAATGAAATTATTTAGTAGGATATCCTAGAAGTTTTAATTATAGTAGTAGCTTTTCATTATGAGAGTTTTAATTGTAGTAGTAGATTTCAATTAGGAGAGTTTATTATAGCAGTATATTTTAGTTAGGAGATTGTTGCCTTTCTAAATTAGGGTTTTTACTTAGGCCCTGTTCGGGAATGACTTATTTTTTTTAACTTAAAGTTAAAATTTTAGTAGATTTATAAGTTAAAATTTTAGTAGATTTATAAGTAATAGTGTTCGGCATTATTTTTACTTATAAGTCAGGAATTATAAGTAATAATTGTGGATGTGTTCGGCTAATAATGACTTATAAGTTAAAATAAAATAAGAAGATTACTAAAATGTCCTTCAATAAGAAGAACATTAAAAATAAAAGAGGGCATTTTTGTCATTTCATAGTCATTGACCAACTTAAAAAAAATGACTTATAAGTCATTTTTTTTAAGCAACTAAGAGCCTGTTCGGGAACTACTTATAAGTTGGGTTGACCAACTTATAACCCAACTTATAAGTAGTTTAGGCAAAAAAAGTGTTCGGGAACAACTTTTTTTTTACTTATAAGTCGAAAAAAAAAGTCAAAAAAAATAAGTAACCTTTAGTTGCTTAAAAAAAAATGACTTATAAGTCGTTTTTTTTAAGTTGGTCAACGACTATGAAATGACAAAAATGCCCTCTTTTATTTTTAATGTTCTTCTTATTGAAGGACATTTTAGTAATCTTCTTATTTTATTTTAACTTATAAGTCATTATTAGCCGAACACATCCACAATTATTACTTATAATTCCTGACTTATAAGTAAAAATAATGTCGAACACTATTACTTATAAATCTACTAAAATTTTAACTTATAAATCTACTAAAATTTTAACTTTAAGTTAAAAAAAATAAGTCATTCCCGAACAGGGCCTAAAGGTTACTTATTTTTTTTGACTTTTTTTTCGACTTATAAGTAAAAAAAAAAAGTTGTTCCCGAACACTTTTTTTGCCTAAACTACTTATAAGTTCTCAAGTATTGAGTTTTCTATTTAAACATTGTAATACTTCATTCTTTTTAGGTTATTGAATGAATTGATTTGAGATTAAAGTTGTGTGCTTTTATGTGTGTTTCTTTACCAATTCTCTCCAGAGATAAGTACCCTTATTCCTTTTTCCCACCTTGTCCTACATCAATGTCACTGTAGTCTACAAATAAAAATATATCTCCAATTTTGGAACAAAGGGAGTATAAATTGAGTATGACTTACTTCTGGAGCGTATATGTAGACCACTGTGAAAGTTGTTGTAATGCATACGCGAGCCCCAAACAGAAGACCTGTTGTGACACCATCGGGCTGATGGAATACCAACGGGAGCAGGAAAATGCAACAAAGGAAGAACATAGCCGACATTGAGAGCTTACGGCCCAGTTTATCAACTGTAACTGCTGATATAAGAAGCCCCGGGAACTCTTGAAGCAAATCAATCAAAAGGTAAAAAAGAACTCAGCCTTCTTCCACAGGATGAAGCATATCAAATCCATTAAAATTAAGATTAAAATGTGAACAAAGTCTTCATGTTGCAAATGGTATTATAAAACAAAAATGGAAATTGTATTTTTAAATGGTAACAGCATACCTGCAAAACTTGTGATGAAAACATCTCTGTAGCTAACCTGCTGCGCGTCATTTGATTGCAACTCAGTCTTTATACAGCTATTATGTCCACTGTGTAATTCCGTTGTCAGCAGAACAAGGCCATAATACGAGAACGCGTTCCCAAAGAACACTACCCATAAAAGTAGGGTTGACTTAATTAATTCTGGTGAAAGGAGCATAAACAGTGACGAGACATTTCCTTGTTGCATTCTCTTGCTCCCATCTGGAGTTGAATCTTCATTATTTCTAGGTGAAAGTAGGTGTTTATCTTCGGCTTCAGAAAACTTTTCCTGTAGCTCAATTTGGTGATCCGAAACAAGAATGCCAGGGGGAAGTTTCTTCTGATTAATTCTCGCTACTTTCTCCAAGACAAGAACTGCTTCAATTCTCCTTCCTTTCATGCATAAATATCTTGGGGATTCTGGAGTCATACCATAGAACACGAGAAGCAGTGATGAAGGAAGAGAAGACAGCGCAAGTAGCCATCGCCAACCCAACGATGGCATCACAAACTGCGAATGAACAGAGCAAAGTAATGGAGATTTAGCAATAGACGTCTCTCAGTATAATGGATCATGTTTTTCCAAGCAATTTCAAAACACTTGACACGACAAATTGCAAAAAAGTCGAATAAAGTTATGAACATGTAACCATCAATATCAAACATGAATTATGGTTAGATTTAAATTTCAAAAATATATTTCATCTCACACTGAACTCAATCCTGGCTTTTGTATTACGATAGAATGGAACAGAAGTAGAAATACAACTGATACCTAAAGATAAAGCATGTAACTATCACCATACGAGTATACTCAACTAAAGTCTTAAACTAATAGGGGTAGGCTAAAAAATATCCCAAAAGGAAAATGTAACTAAAAAGGAAAGAAAAAGAAAATGTTAAAGTATATATCTTGTCCCATATCGAATACCTTGATAAAGTATGTCTAGTATATAATGAGTTGGGTCAACTTTTCTTATTGCCAATTGGTTTTGAGTTAGAAAGCTTGATATCTCTGTAGACTAGACTTTGGGCCATTTTATATCTTTGTATCAGAGCAGGCTATCCTTTGGCCTAATTAAACACTCTTATTAGCCTTCATTCTTACCCACTTGTAGTCCATTTCTTAAGGGTCAAAGTTACCCATTTCTTAACTAGTACCACTTATCAATTGAGTCAATAGTTGCCCGTGGTTTACTAGATTTCTTCTGGACTTGTCTTGTGACTAGCTTCTTCTAGGCTTGCTTATCTTGTGTGGGACTTCATATTCAGCAGGTTCACATGCAACCCTCAATACATTGGGTTACACGTGAGGGCTCAATACATTGGGTTACACGTGAGGGCTCACATCGAATACCTTGACAAAGTATGTCTAGTATATAATAAGTTGGGTCAACTCTTCTCATTACCAATTGGTTTTGAGTTAGATAGCTTATATCTTTGTACACTAGACTTTGGGCCATTTTATAAATCTAACAGAAAATAAGAAAAAGGAAAAAAGAGAAGGGTGGCCAAGGAGACAGATAATAAAACAACAGAACCAAACCTACTCAGACTTGGCAACGTGAATTGCACTCCTCCACTCTCTTCCTATCTAAAGTAATGTCCTCAGTTATATTCCACTCCTTCGTGTCTTTTTGTACTACCTCTACTCGAGCCATTTATGGCCTACTCCATCCTCGGCATACACCTTCTTCTTGATTGGCATAGCTGAAACATGTCCTCAATAGGAAGAAAGGGCAGAAAAAGAAGAGAATGAGGAAGAACAAGTAAAAGAGATAGGAAGACGAGCAAAACTTGTGAATCTTAAATTATGTTTCAATATCAAAGTGAGCATGAGAATAAAATGAACTCAGCTCCTATTAATAAGAGATTCTACTGCTATACTATTGCAAACATAAGTTATGCTTATCCTACACCTATAAAATTTTCATAACAGCCATTACATATCACATGTATATTTCTTATTCTAGAGACCTCTAAACTAATTTTCCAATAATACCCTCTAGACATTAACATACATTGTAGGCATTTTTTCTTCTCTAGAATTCACCACTTGACTCTTCTCAGTATCCTGTCATCTGCCTACAAATACCATAAGCATGTCCTTCCCCTTCCTCTATATCTCTCTATCAATCATCTAATCAAGAAAATAGCCTCCACAGTAGATCTCCCTGTATGACCCATATTGATTTTCTTGACACGCTAGTATCTCTACTTGACCTATGTTAAATACCCTCTCCAAATGTTTATGGTATGACTCATAACCGTAATCCCCTTAGCATGTTCTTGTCAGGATAAATAAGGAGGGTGAGGGCATAGAAAGCTGGCAATAAAGCTAGCTGTCTACCTATGGGAAGGAACCCTAAGTGTCTAGCAGTTTTAAGAATTTTAGCACCAAACAGCATTGTCTCCTATTTAGTTGCACGTTTCAAACATCATATAAAATTATACCCCCTCCGTCCTACAAATATTGGAACATACATTTTTGCACAAAGTTTAAGAAATTTTCAAATCCTTATTCATTTCGTAATTAATCCCTACGAAATGTGTGGTTGAGAGTGCCCCGAGAATATAAACCACAAAAGATTTAGTTAGTGAAGGGACCCACAATGTATTCAAATGATAAAAGTGACATGACTACAGGTAAAATTTAGTACTTTAACTTCACAAACATTACCAAAACAAGAACTGTTGCAATTTTTATGGGACTTCCTAAAAGGAATATGTTGCTAAAAAGAAGTATCAATTAAGAAACTAAAACTTGCAAACTAGAAAGCATTGTATCATGGCAATACCCATGCAAGTGAAGCCTCAAGAATCGTTCCAAGCGTCCAGAAAGCTGAAAAAACAACCATCCAAGTGCCTCTTTTTGGAGCAGGGATAAACTCTAAAAACCAAGATGAGAGTACAGGCCCACCACCCAAACCAATACCAACCAGAAAACGGAGACTAATCAGGGATTTATAATTAGGAGCAAAAGAACTTAGAAAACCAGCTCCAGCAGTAACCATCGCCGTAATGACGAATCCTTTCCTGTAGAATAAAAGAAATAATAAAATGAAGAGTAAAAAAACTACTTAAGTCGTAAGTTATAATTCTTAATGCAAGAAAAATTCCAAAGTACTCATCATTCAGCTTTCATACAGAATTAAAATTAATTTTAGGAACTGGAATGAAATGGAATTCAGGGAAAACTGTCCACAAATGGTTTCTCTCCTACATCCGTGTTTGACCGTAGGATCCACCCACTTATACAATGCCCTTAAAGGCTTAAAATGATTTGCTAGAACAGATGAAATTAGAGCTAGAGAACAGTGAGATATATTGTTCTGCCTCTAGAAGCCACCCCCTTGAGACATCCTTCAGCAACTAACCAGCCTCAGATTTCACAAAGAATTCCAATCTGTACGAATGACCAAGTTATGTTCTCGTCTTTCTTCTCAAGAAAAATAACGCCATATTTGCTACAGGCAGATATGAACAGAAGGCAAACAGAGTTTATAGTTTCTATTCCCTTCATCCTTTGCATCGTTTAACAATATCAGGAGCAAAAAGAAAGGAAAGAAGGGGGTGGGGGATTTAGAGAATATATCCAAGGGAAAACCTATATATTTTCCAAAGATTTGTGAACTTTAAAATTAGAATTATGGCACAATGAAAGCGAACAGAATCCAAGAAAGGGAGGAGAAGGACTTTGGCTCTTCCTTCTTTTTTTTTCTTTCTTTTTTTTTTTCTTTCATAGGTACCTGAAAATGAAGAAAATTAAGCACTTTCACATTTACCTCAACCATTGAAGATCACTTTCCTGAACATTGTTCTTACTTTCAATATCTTTCCCCGCCTCTGGCATCTCATCACGTCCTTAAGGAGTGAGCATACTGAGTGATGGAAAACTGAGAAAGTTAATAACAAGTGATGAGAACAAAACTCGAGGAAAATCAACATTGAGGTTTACGTTTGTGAGTGCTGTATAGGGTGAGTCACAAAATGCTGGTACTAAGAGGTACACTATCTTTATCTGAATAGGAATAAACTTCCTTGCTGGGATTTTAACAACTTCAGTCTGTTCAGGCTTGCTTGCTGCTTTTTCAGCAATAGTAATATTAATGGCATAGTTGTCAGAATCTTACGATACGCGATACGTATTGTACAATACGATACGTAGACAATTTGATACGCATCGCAAGGTGAATCTAAAACAACAACATATATTACGATTGAGTTATGATTCTTACGAAACGATAAAATGCACGATACTTTTTAAAGTTAGCAACCGACTTGAAAAAGTTTTTATGTAGAACCAAAAGAGTAAAAACAAAACGTTTAAGCCTTCTACCATTTCAAAGGAAGAGATTTTTTAGTATAAACATATTCTATATCGCTTGATGAACCTTTAATCACCTTTTAGAGTTTTATATTTTTTTTCAGAATGTCGCTTTATCTTTCTAGTCACTTTCTATAAGCAGATACATAAATCTCCACTTGTTAATCTGAATTATTCTCTTTTGTTTTATAAATAAAAGGTGAATCTGAATTTTTGTTTTCTCGTTACTCAATAAAGATTACTAAAATAATATCTAATAAAATCAATTTAGAATATTTTGGCTACTATCTAATTGTAAAATTTATTTTTTGTGTATAATAATATTTACTTGACTACTTTTATATATAGTAAAGCTAATATGTTTGATTGTCCAATAAATTGTGTGTTTTATATGTTTGAATATATATTACCACATTTTTCAATTTATTTCCGTATCATACGATACGATTCATGATACGATACATGAAACAAGATACGGGGGTCTTCAATACATGATATGATTCACGATTTGACGACTATGATTAAAGGTAACACATTGTCTGGTATGGGTCAGCCACAGAGTTCAGTTGGCCCAACCACACATAATAAACCCAATTCATTTTTTTCCTCTTATTGAGCTGTAAGAACCATTTCCCTATCAATTTCTTTTTTCTTTTCCCCCTGTTTTCTTTCTTTTTTGCTTCCTTCTTTTACTTACATTTTCCATTGAGATTCATTATCAGCATTACTCAACTAGTTTCAGATAAAAGCGTCAAGGGGCTGTAGGAGCATAAAACTCGATGACAAGCAGGGATGGGAAAATTCCACATAGGGACAAAAAAGCACCGAGAAAATAGAAAAAAAAAACAAAAGAGAAAGAAATTCGCTAGACTTCTGCAATGGTATCCTGATCCTGAAACGACAGAATCCCTTTTGCTTACACGGTCCGGTCAAAATAGAAAAAACAGAAGATTCCACCTCTAAACCTCTTGCCCCCTCGCCATATATAAATGGAGGCTAATAAGATGTCTCATAACAAATATGTAGCATCTTAAAAGTTAAAACTTCATGTTTGTGGCATTCATGGCATGCCGGAGACAAAAAGAAGGGTGTATTCATCTGTAAGAAAATGCATGTGCAAATGTGTTAAGACCTGATTATTGTCTTGACTCTCGACTCAAAGACAGAAAACGAGTAGAAGGATGAACCATGAAGTTTAGTGTAGATTTTAGAAAGCTAACCTTCACCACTTTATCCTTCACTGACTTCACTCACACTTTATAACCAACTCGCATGAACCATGCTTCTACTAGAATATCTTAAGACTAGCTAGTTTCCATTTTGCCCTTAGCTTGACAGATGACAATATGACATATATGTAGAAAGAAAAGACTCATTTGTCGTGTATATCTCCCTGAAATTTTATGGATTTTCAGCCAGTTCAGACTTGCTAGTTGGTTTTTCAGTTATTGCACCATTTCCATTATCAACTGGTCTGCAACAGGGGTCCACAACAGACGGCTTTGCACATCAACAACTGAACTTATAAGTATTTATTGTTCATTTTTTCTCCCTTCTTTAATCTATAGGTGGATAAATATTTAATAATTCACAACCTAAGACTAGCACATTAATATGTCCATCAAAAATATAGTCTCTATATACTTCATTATCAAGTTAGTTAAACTCGTAGTTAAGAACCTTAAACCTACAAACTTATTTGTACCTTTCCTCAAATCATAAAATTTCACTTTTCCTTTTTAATTATAACCACCATAAAAAACTCAAACTATATGAGATTATCCAGGGGACTTCCAATAGTGATCCCTCTGGGCTGTCTTTACACGAAGAGAAGTTTGTAAAAATTTACATCATCCTGATACTTTGTTGTTACCGTAGGTATTAGCACCATCATTTGATTAAAGACTTCTCAAACTAATGGCAAGAGTGAATTATAGAAACTCGCTGGCAAGGCCCCATCTAGATTCAGCTTAGGTCTTTATGAGACGCCAAAAACATAGTTATCCTGATAGGGATCAATCCGTGAAACGTCGTCGTCGGGAATGATTCGCTATTTAGTTATTTATTTATCAGTTGTCTATTTATTTAATTTGTTAGACTTCTTATTTATTGGTTTATTTCAGTATTAGGTTATTTATTTAGAGGCCCAATTGTTACTGGGTTTAGGGTTATTAGAGTTTATTTTCTTATAAATATGCTTGTAAGTCATGCCAGACTCTTAACACTTTGATATTGAAATTATCCTAATTATTGGTTGCGATCAATACTTTTCCTCCTTGCTGCGGTTGGGAAACCCTAGGAGTAGTGGTACTCCTGCGGTTGGATCACCCTAGTTCTTTTAATTTTTCTTATCGATTTACCACTTCCAATTAATTATTTGTTCATCAATTTCCGTCCTACATCATATTGGCATTAGAGCTTAAGGTTTCTCCATCAATTTCTTAATTTTTGGGAGATACTGGGTTTTAAAATTTTTTAAAAAAAATTAAAAGTTATTGTTCATTAGTCACTATTCATCGCGAAGTTACTGTTCATCGCGGCTCACTGTTCCGAAACAAAAAAAGAAAAGAAAAAACTGCTGCTGCGTTGTTTTGGAGATAGGGAGATAACCCTAACTTTCCTAATTTAAATTAAAAAGCCTTGCAAATTACCTGTTAGTACCCCAAACTTCCGTTCTCTATTTAAATATTGTCACATAGTTTATTAATTTACATTTTTTTCATCCCTGTTTCTTGCATAAAGAGCCCTAAACTTTTACCTTAGCAAATTTCACCCCAGTCTCATACTTTCTAATCAGTTAGGTCCATTAAAAAAAAGATGATAAAAGTAATTATTTCATTTTGAGTATTCGAATTTTTAATATTTAATCACTTGAATTCCCTTCGTTCATTAGTTCTAAAATTTTTGAAAACTTGTTTTGGATTTGTTCTTTTAAAATTGCATATTATTCAATTATTATTATTAGCTTTTGGGATTGTGATTGCGACTGCATAGGCTTAGACTTGTAATTTTAATTTGCTTCAATTAAATTTCTTTATTGTCTCAGCTTTGCACTTGCATTGCATCATGACTACAAGTACCCAAGCTGCTTTAGAAGAAATTCAGGACCAATTAGTGGTCATAGTTGCACAACTTGGTCAAATGAATGATAGGACACACATTGAACAAAGACAGCCTGTAGTGCCTCAAGGGAATAATGGGAATAGGCATGTTGAAAACCAACATGTTAGACACCGTGAACATTCTAGGTATGATCCTTATGATGATGACTATAGGAAAATCGAGGTAGATGCACCAGAGTTTGATGGTAGATTTGATCCCAATGTATTCCTTGATTGGTTGTCTTGTATGGAGAAGTAGTTTAACTAGTATGAGATGTCTGAAGATAGGAAGGTGCGATTTGCCAAAATGAAATTGGTGAAATTGGCGAGTTTATTCTGGTCAGGGGGTTGAGAGAGACTTAGAGCGTCTAGGTGAGCTACCTATCAGGTATTGGGGGAGATGAAAACTCACCTAAAGCAATATTATTTACCCGTAGAACATATCGATAAGTTAATGGAGCAGTATGACAACTTTCGTCAGGGTAATAATATGTTTGTTGTTGATTATATCTGCAGATTTAGAGAGTTGACTAAAAGATGTAGGATCAGTGAGGGCGATAGATTGACCATTATGAAGTTCAAAAATGAGTCACGACCTGAAATTCAATCACACATCCTGACCAATAGCATCAATACCCTAGATGACATTTTCCAATCAGCTCTAGATAATGAGTATAGGTTACAGGGTATCGCTAGGAGAGTCTCTTCTTACTCAGGCCAACCCAGTGCCCGAAATTTCTCACAAAGTAAACTTTTTCCCACTTCTCAGGTGTCCTCTAGGGCTAGTAACACCGTAACTGAGCCATCTCGTGACAAAGGGAAAGGTGTAGCGGCACCCAACTCTCAGTCTACTACCCAGGATAGGTGCTTTATGTGTCAAGGGTAAGGGCACAAGTCTTTTGAGTGCTCCAATCGCAATTGTCAACAGGTAACAATAGTAGGGGAAACTTCAAAAGAGGAGGGGAATATTGTCGGGGATAAAGTCGAGGGTGAGTATGATTCGCAGGATGAGGAGGTTGATAAGCACCTATAGGAGATAGGTAATCAAGTAAGTGTCATGAGGTGCGTTTTCACGAGTCATAGAAGAGAGGATGATTAGAGGAGAACCGCCATATTTCAAACCTACAGCAAAGTAGGTGGTGTCTCTTCTAAGTTGATAATCGATGGGGGTAGTTGCTTAAATGTGGTTGTTGAGTCTGCCTTACCACAGATGAAGCTAAAGGTAGAACCACATCCCCAGCCTTTTAGCGTCACCTGGGTCAACAAGACATATATTCCTATGTCAAAGAGATGTCTAGTGTCGATCCACCTTCAGGGCTATAAGGAGCGTATTTGGTATGATGTCCTTTCTATGGATGTTGCACATATTCATTCTACTATGGCAACATTGGCTATATGACCGTGATGCGACTCATTATGGGAGGACGAACACGTGTTTGCACACAAGGGGCATAAAATATCATTAGCACCTGTGAGACCCCGAGTGTTATCCAAGAGTCAACCAAAAGAGACTAACTTACCTACCCAACAAACCAAATCATTCCATATTCTTAATAGAAAGGAGTTTGAGCGGAGTGTGTTGGAGGAGAATATAGTTGTCGATGCATTAAATAGGGTGTTTATCCTTAACTTTTTGAGACTGAAGGTTGTGAGATTTGAGTGCATTACCCAGGAGTTGCCATTTGTCGAGACTTTAGTGATATTTATGCTGCCCTACAGGATCCTAGTTCCCCACCCTCTAATGATTTTTGTATCAATGATAGGTATCTTTTTAAGGGCACCCGCTTGGGTATTCCTAGTACATCGATGTGTGAGCATTTATTGTGGGAGTTGCACACGGGAGGTTTAGCTGAACACTTTGGTCGAGATAAGACCATTGCCACTGTTGAGGATAGGTTTTTTTGGCCTAGCCTCAAGAGGGATGTAGCTCGTATTGTTTCTGAGTGCCGCACATGTCAGACTGCTAAAGAGTAGGAAGCAAAACACGGGTTTGTACACTCCACTTCTAGTTCCCCATGCACCTTGGGGGGATCTAGGCATGGATTTTGTCTTGGGGTTACCAAGGACCTAGAGGGATCATGATTCAATTTTGTTGTGGTGGACCGTTTCACTAAGATGACACATTTTATTCCTTGCAGCAAAACTGATAATGCCTCACATATTGCCATGATTTCCTTTAGTGAGGTAGTGAGATTGTGTGAGTTACCATTGACTATAGCTTCTGATAGAGATGCGAAATTTATAAGTTATTTTTGGAAAATTCTTTGCAAAAAACGTAATACCATGCTTAAGTTTTCTACTACGTATCATCCCCAGACCGATGGTCAGACTGAGATTGTTAATAGAAGTCTAGGTGATTTGATATGTTGTCTTGTGGGTGATCATAGTAAGTCCTTCCAGGCTTACACTGGTTATTAACCTAGGAAACTTGTTGATTTAGCTCCTCTCCCGTTGCATATAGGGTTAGTGAATCTGTAGAGTCTTTTGCGCATCACATTCATGATTTGCATGCTGAGATAAGAAAGAAAATTAATTTGAGCAATGAAAATTATAAGTCTGCTGCAAATGTTCATTGCAGGCATCAAGAGTTTAATGAGAATGATCGAGTGATGTTGCGACACCGTGTCGAAAGATTACCTCCTGACACACGGAAGAAAGTGCATGTTAAAAGGATGGGTCCTTTTCGAGTTCGAAAGAAGGTTAGCACTAATGCATATGAGTTAGATCTTCCGAATAATATAAGTATTGGTCACGTATTCAATGTGGAAGACCTTACTCCTTATCATTGGCCTTCTAATGATTCCGCCCCCTCTTCCCCTTCATCTCTTACTACTTCACCAACTTCGCCTATACTTGTTCCTCATTTACCTATTCCACCTTCACCTCTTATTGTTCCTACACAACGTACAATAGAGGTTATTGAGGATGTTTTTGATAAGCAGGTTGTGTGGACCAGGCAGGGTGGTTACCGACAGTTTTTGGTGAAGTGGCGCAACAAGTCTCCGGATGATTGTACATGGATTACTGCTAAGGAGTTCCGTCGGCTTGATCCAGACCTTTTGGAGAGATATGAGGCTTTCATTTCGCCAGAGGCTTCGTTTTCGCAGTCGGATCGATCCGTGAGACTTCGTCGTCGTGGATAATTTGTTATTTAGTTATTTATTTATCAGTTGTCTATTTATTTAGTTTGTTAGACTTCGTATTTATTGGTTTATTTCAGTATTGTGTTATTTATTTAGAGGCCCAATTGTTACTGGGCTTAGGGTTATTAGAGTTTATTTTCTTATAAATATGCTTGTAAGTCATATCAGACTCTTAACACTTTGATATTGAAATTGTACTAATTATTGGTTGCGATCAATATTTTTCCTCCTTACGGCGGTTGGGAAACCCTAGGACTATGTTTATTTGCAAAAAAATATGCTTGAGATTAGACTATTTGTCTTAATTTAACACTATTTCGGACTATTTTATCTCATGATGGGAGATTAATAGTTCTTTAAATAGTCCTATAGACTATTTTTTGGCATTCCTAAGGCTATTTATGAGGGATTATATAATCCCATGATGAATGTAGGATTAATAGTCCCCTACATTTTAAGCTATCAAATGCCTTTATGGGACTAATAGTCTCTCACATTAAGGGACTAATAGTCTAGAGTAGTGTCAAATTAAGACAAATAGTCCAATCCCAAGCATGTTTTTTGCAAACAAACATAGCCTATAGGTAGTGGTTCTCCTGCGGTTGGATCACCCTAGTTCTTTTAACTCTCCTTATTGATTTACCACTTCAATTAATTATTTGTTCATCAATTTCTGTCCTACATCATATCCCCCCCCCCCCAATTAAGAGATAGGACAATCGTCCTACGAAATCTATGGTGATGCCTTTCCCATGGCCAAGAAGGCTAAAAAATCTTCATCGATAATACTTGGGGATACACATCCCTGTTACTTGGGGATACACATCCCTGAAACAAATAGCTGAATGATGTAATGAAAGTTACAAATGGTAATCAATGGCCTTCCACATAGACCTCGAGAAGAAATTGAAGTTTATAGCATGAAAACTGATAGTAACTGCAGAAAATATGACTACATAGTCGCCTTCTGGTACAATATAACCCCTGCTAGAACATTGATGGTCCTATTCAACTTGTCAGAAGATAAAACAATTCATGATCTCTTTCAAAGTAGAGAAAATATTTAGAAAACACAAGAATATAAAAGGCAAAAGATTGCACAAAATGAGGAAAAGAGAATCGTTACCTCCTTCCATGCTTATCTGAAACAATGCCCCATGAATATGCTCCGATCAGCATGCCAGCAAAAACCACACTGGTTATCAAGCTCTCCTCATGAGAAGAAAGATTCCATGCAGACTGAACTGCTGGTCCCACAAACGAGAGAAGCATCATCTCCATGGCTTCTGAAATCCAACCCATCCCAGCATACGCAAGCACAAGAATTTGGAATTTCCCAAAGCCAACAGACTCAAGTGCATCATCCACAGTGTAGGTCTGGCTGTCTTCTCCCATCTAACAAATAATGATAAATTAAAATTTAACCCATTGGTTAAGCTAAAAATAAATAAGGAAAGCTTCATAGAAAAATTCCTTCACAACTGAAATCAGAAATCACATCAAACCTAAATTCAGGATTCTAAAACCTTCTTTTTTTCTTTAACAAAACTCGGATTTCAAATAGAGTTAGAGACGTTAGTAAGGGTTTCATAGCGGTATTTCTTTTCTAGTCTCCAAATGACTTGTGAGTACAAGCAATCTTAGGAAGAATATATCTAAACAAAGTTCCTACAATGTATCTCATTTTGTGAACCTTTTGATTTGTGTTAACAAACTTATTATAGAATAACTTTTCTTGTTTATAATAAAAGAAGCCCATAGAAATTTCTAGAGCTCCAATTGTCTTCTACCAAGTGTGTCCTATATATCTGTAAATTCAAAAATATACTGTTTTTCAGTTATCTCTGTTGTGCTCTATACATGTTGAAGTAGTTCCCTTCTCACAGCATTAAAATACCTAATCCACCTACGTTTCCAAGTTTCTAAAACATGAACACATAGAAGATTAATGTGTCAACTGTGACATTCAAAATGTGTTTACACAAGCATACTACTTACTTACCAATATATTCTTGATGGAATTTTAAAAATAAAAAAAAATGGCGTAGCCACGTAAGAAATTGTTAAAGCACATACACAAAGTAATGTATAAGGGGTACTTAGTTGATGTAATCTTTCAAGTACATAAGTGAAACAACCTATAGAAAAACAGAACTGTCCCATTGCAAGAATACAGGGCCTCCTCTCCAAACCGCTAGGCACAAAATTGTAGCTCAATGCTTAAAGCCAGTATGAGCAACAAAGTTACACGTATAACCAGTATAACCCCTCAACATTTTATAAACATAACTGCTTTAGAATTACATGAATCGCATCCATTGTAAATTTTAGGATTTCACAAATTGACTTGAAAAGTAGAAACTATAAGCACTTGTGTTTACAAAACACATGTAAGCTTAATGAAATGTTCAGACTTCAGTGCATCCCTATAGGGAGAAAGGACTCTAAATATGAAATGTACAAATGATCTTGACATCCAAATATGGCACTGAAGATAGATCATAGAAAGGCTAAGTGCGTGTTCGCTATCCGCTTATGAAGCATTTAGTGTGTTTGGAGTTCCTAATGCACTTGAGAATAACGTACCTTTATTAACTCAGAAATGGTGGGCAAACTCACACACTAAACGCTATTGTTGCAAATGCTATGGACGATGGCAACTGAACATACCCTAAACATATGGAAATGAATTACTAAGTATTCTAAGAAGTTGAGTACTCTCTATGTTCCAAAATTAGAGATACATTTTCCTTTTTAGTCTGTTCCAAAAATAAAGATACATTTCTATTTTAGAACTATAAAGTGACATGATGCTCTTAGTTTGCCATTTTTTACTATCATTCTCAATAATAAACTACCACAACTGAATTCCTAACTAATACTAAGGTTTTGAGAACATAAAAATATCCTAAACAGTTGTCGTTTTACGAATGTGTCTCTAATTTTGAAACGCAATGAGTATAAAGAACGGGATGCTCAATCAAAGACACTGAATTTCTAATCCAAAACAAAATCAAAGGAGACTGAATTTCTAATTCCAAACAAAATGACGTGTAACAACAAAATAAGGAAAAAAATCCAATTACAGCAGATCCAACAAAACAACAATGTATTAGTCAAAAACAGACAACAATGAAGGTAATATTATTAATAAAACAAAACGAGCTTGTAAGAAAGAAAGAACATACAAAATTGAAGCAATAAGATTCGCACGATTCATTACCCAGAAATTTGATTTAGATTCCTAAGACTAAATTTCTTTATTCCAACAGAATTCTTACATGAGATATGAAATAGCAAAATCCAAACCTATGAGAAATGTCGCCGGAGAGATAGTATTCGTATTGATATTGTATTGGTATCTTCGACTTTGTCTCGCCCCAGTAATTTGCATAGGCGCTATGGAAGTCAACTTGGGAAATGATTTATAGGTTGGATTGCGATTTCCTTCTTGATTTCTATTTATGTCCATAATAACATAAATTTATAGCCAAATATAATAGCAAGACGCGTTAAAAAAATACAAGGAACATTATTATCTGCATAAATCATAGATAAAAAATTAAGCATAGAGCATGATTCATATATTACGTGCCAATAAAAATATATAAAATAATTAATGGTTAATTTCATTTTTTAATTTTTATATTGTTTATATATAACTTTTTATATATAATTCATATACATAATATTACTCAAAAGTAAAATATATAAAATTAGTCTTCATATAAATTAGCCCATCATATAAATCATTACTACTCAATTTTAAAATTGCTTTCAATTCCAAATTAGCCGCAATCTATATTTAAAATAAATAAGTCATTGTATAGATTATTTTATAAATCATAAAAATAATATACTACAAAACAAACAAATAAAGATATTTCTGAATGAGTTCAATTCCTCTTATATTTTAGGGGTGTACTTTTACTTTATAAATATTTATTTTTAAAAATAAATAAAAAAATAGTAAGGGTATTCTCAGGCCGGCTTACGCGTCAATCTAAACACCGCGAACGATCTTAAGAGCGCACTCCCTACATCGGCATGGTGCACTCAGGAAATTTTCTTTAGGGTGCTGGCCCCAAGGTTTGAATCCAGGAAGTCAAGGTAGGGAGCAAACCTCTTGAACCACTAGATCAACCATTGGGGTTAAAATTTGTTGGGTGTGGGTCTTCACCCATAAAAAGAATCCAAGTTAAAGAAAGGATTTATTTGTTAGTTTGGTTGGTGACCAAGAGAAGTATGTGATCCTTAATCTAATTAGGAGAATAAGTTGTTTCCAATCGTTAATATAAATGGATTATGAAGAGCACTATAAATAAGGGGAAATGATATATATTGCAAAAGTTTACATCAACTTTTTGATTGTCAATTACGTGGATAATTATTAGTCGTAATTTTTTGGAGAGATGTGTAATAAGTAGGGCCCTCCTATAATTCCTATCAATCTCATGTATTGATAAATTTTGTAATTGTAATTCAATATAAATTTATCGCAATACGTAGCAGGACTTTAAATAAGGCTATGAGGGAGTCTTATTATTATGAGAAAAACTCGGTAACAAGAAGCTGCCGAAAGAATAAATTGATAGGATTACAGTTTGTTGTTTGTGGGTATCCGTCGCCATCTCCGAAAGCTTGAAGACTTCATTGCTTGAGGTGTTTTGGGTGGTGAAGTTAATTAGGTTTCTCAATCTAATTAAAGGTAAATTTGTACTCTCAATTTATTGTGTAACCTCAAGTTTTAGGGCATAAAACTTGCACTACAAGAAAAAGGGTAAATTCCGACGGATTTATCCTCGATGGAATACTATCCGTCGAAAATAATTTATTATCGACAGAGTATTCCGTCGGGAATAAATTCGTCGATTATAAGTTAATTTCAACGGAATTCCGTCGGTAATAAGAGACCCATTTTGGCGCCAAGTTTGCCGCCAGCGCGAAAGCTAATTTCGACGGAACTATAGTAATTTTCGAGGGAATGTCCGCCGAATATGCTATAATTCTGAGGGAATTATTTTCGACAGAAAGTCCATCGGAAATAACTTATAAACCCTATTTTATCTTCTTCAGCCGCCGCTGATCATTTTCATTTATCTCTCACCTCTCTCTACACTCAGTCACTCACTCTCGTCTCTCTGCACTCACTCTCTCACATAACTTCTCTCCACTCTCCTCCTTGCTCAACCCTCGTCGCCTCTAGCAACGCCTCCACCGCCTCCACCAACGCCTTCACCGCTAACAAGGGTTAACTGTTAAAGGTTAGTTTAATTGAAACCTTCAATTAAAGGTTATTTCAAGTGAAATTTGCAATTTGATTTTGGGTATGAATTTTGTATGTGATATTTGGGTCTGAAAGCAGTTGAATGTTTTGAGATTTTGATAATTTTTTGCCGCAATTTGTCATGTTTACTGAAATTGGGAATGAGTATGTTTGGAATCTGCATACTGAGTTCACATCAATTTTTTAATTTATGTCTGTATATGCATATGTTTGGAATCTGCATATTGGGTATGTACTGAAATTGGGAATGATAAGTAGGTCAAATACGTGCCTTATGTTTCTATTTTTTTTTCTTCTGAAATTGGAAATCTGCATATTGAGTTGAATGTTAGTTGAAATTGGAGAAAATTGGGAATCTGATAATTGATTCAGTTTAATTTGTGCAATATGCATGTACATAATTTGATATTGAGGCTGATGTTAGTATGTATTGAATCAAACTGCCTGCACTATTTGTTGGTTGTTTTTCGGATTAGTTGAAAATTTTATTGTCATATTTGTTATTTCTGACGGAATTCCCGACGGAATTTCTGTTAGAATTTTGAAATTGCAAAATTTGTGGGCCCCACTTTATAATATTTATGTATTTTAATTAGTTTCCAATATTGAAATAAACTAAGTAGTATTTACTTAGTTTCCTACTAATAAAATAAACTGAAATGACTAAGTACTATTTACTTAGTTTTGCATTACTAAATAAAATAAAATAATATAATCTTATTTTAAATAATATGTTATTAGATAATATAATGTAAAATAATAAATTCAAATAACATAAAATAAAATAAATTTAATTAATTTAATTTACTATAAGTAAATTAAATTAAATTAAATAATATGATATAATATAATATAATACAAAATACAATAAATTGTAGGCTAATATTAAATGAAATTAAACTAACGTAAATTAGATTAAAGAATATAGTATAATACTAAATAAAATGGAATAAAATAAAATAACTTATTTAAAATTACATAATTAAATTAAATTATATAATACAAAATAAAAAGAAATAAAATAAAATAACTTAAATAAAATAAATTAAATAATATAATATAATAATAAAATAAAATAAATAAAATGAAATAACTTATTTAAAATAAATAAATTATATTATATTATATAATAAAAAATAAAAAGAAATATGAAGAAATAAAATAAAATAACTTAATTAAACTAAATAATATAATATAATATAAAAAATAAAATAAAATAAAATATCTTATTTAAAATAAATAAATTAAATTAAATTATATAATACAAAATAAAAAGAAATAACTTAATTAAAATAAATGCAATTAAATAATATAATATAAACTAAGTAGCATTTACTTAGTTTATCATTGAAAAAATAAACTAAGTAACATTTGCTTAGTTTTCCACAATCACAGTAAACTGCATATATAATACGCATGTAGTATAGTTTGGAGCTTAGAAACCCGTTTGACATTCACTCATTAGGAGTGAATGTCAAATAGTCCCCAGTTTGGGATTGTGACCGGATGAATGTCTTTTTAATTGTTTTGATGATTTTTCGACGGTTATCTCTACATGTTCTTCGAGTGCATACTTAGACTAATTTATCTTAGTCTATTTCGTATACTTGGAGACCATGGGTCGGTGCTGCCGAAATATTCTTGAAACAGGTAGAAACGTCCTGAACGTGTTGACACTAGTGAGGAGACGCATCCAGAAACGGGATAGAAGCCTAACCCCTGTAGAGTGGAGATACTAGGAACATATAATTCATGCATGGACCACATAAATGAATATCCCTGACTTAAATGTGTCTTTTGTTCAGTTAAAGATGTCAGCTGACCGGAGTTGGAAGTACCGTAGGATACCCATTTATGGGAGGAGATTAGTGAAAGCTTACCGTGAAGGGGTGTGCTACTTTCTGGATAAAGCCATAAAACATGCTGATGATCTGAACGGAAAGATGAGATGCCCGTGTGTCAAGTGTAAAAACTTGATCTGGAAGAAAGTCGACGAGATTAAATTCGACTTATTTTCTCGTGGTTTTGTGGATGGGTATTCTGTATGGATCCATCACGGGGAATCAGTTGAGTTGAGGGAACTGACCGGCTCAGTAGACCAACCAGTTCACGGTGATTCAAACGCCGATAACTATGATGTCGTGGAGATGTTGGTGGATGCTTATGGGCCTAACAATATAAATTGGATTGAAAACGATTATTCTTCAGGCAGTGCTCAACAAGAGCCAAATGATACAGCTGCTGCCTTTTACAAGATGCTATCTGAATCGGGGGTCCCATTGTATCCCGGAAATGACCAGCACACCAGGCTATCTGCAGTTACAAAGCTCTTACACTTCAAGAATGAGCATGACTGCAGTGAGAGAGGTTTCAATATCTGCGAGTTCTTACCCAAGGATCATACTTTACCCATGAATTATTACGAAGTAAAGAAGATGGTAAATGGGTTGAATATGGGATATTAGAATATCGATGCTTGTGAGCAGGACTGCATGTTATACTATGGGACGGAAAGAGATAAGGTGCAGTGTGCTATATGTAACTTACCTCGGTATAAGGTGACAAAACGTGGGGGGAAGGAGAAACATATGCCCAAGAAGATCCTACGATATTTTCCTCTTGCGTCGAGGCTGCAACGGCTATTCATGTCGTCTCACACGGCTCATCATATGAGTTGGCATAGAACAAGGGACGTCGTGCCTGGTCAACTGACACACCCTGCCGATGGAGATGAATGGAAGAAATTTGATGAAAATTTTCCACTGTTTGCGGAGGAAGTCAGGAATGTAAGGCTCGACATGGCTTCGGATGGCTTTTGCCCTTTTAATAATTTTAGCCAGCCTTACTCAGTTTGGCCAGTCATAATGGTAGCTTATAATCTTCCACCGTCAATGTGCATGAGGGATCCGTATTTGTTCTTGACTTTACTCATACCAGGTAATAAGAGTCCTACAAAAGACATAAATGTGTACCTCAGGCCGTTAGTCAATGAACTAAAGATGCTATGGGAGACGGGGGTCCAGACGTACGATAAATCGATTGACGATAATTTTTTGATAAAGGCAACCTTGTTGTGGACTATCACTGACTTTCCGGCTCTTGGGATGATTAGTGGTTGGTCGACTCATGGGAAACTGTCATGTCCAGTGTGTATGGGGGATGTACAAGGTCATCAGTTGCAGCATGGGCGAAAATATAGTTTCTTTGGAACAACTCGTAGATTCTTGCTTGTTGATCATAATTACAGAAAGATGTCTGCAAAGTTCAACAGAAAGACAGAGAAGAAGGGGGTTGTTGGTAGACTATCGGGCAACGAGGTCTTGACCTGGCTGAACGAGTTGACATTTCCATCGCCAGACAAGGGGCACAGTAAACTGAGAGCAATTGGGTACGGGAAGACTCATAATTGGACACACGTCCCCATATGGTTTGAGTTGTCGTACTGGGTCACACTTAAACGACCAAGATTTGAAGATAGTATCCACATATGTGCTTCTAAATATGTCAGAAGTATCGTCATACATCAAGTATGGATTGTTATATGTCACATCTAATATAATTTATAAGCGTAATCAACTTATATATTAAACCATTTTATTATTATTTCAGTTCATTCGAAGAGGAAGCGTATGCTTCTAACCCGGATTTAACTGCCGTCCAGTTGGAAGCATTCACTACTGCAACTTTCCAACAGTGGTTTTAGACAAGGGTTGACGCAGAGAACATTTCTGAGCGTTTTAGAGATGTCATACGTGGTCCTTCCAAGGTTGTTTGTTCTTTTCCTAGATGCATCGTGAATGGGTACATATTTAAGGTCGACAACTTGAATGAACTTACACCAGTCAACTCTGGGGTTATGGTGTTGGGAAGCTGTTACAATGATTCTGAGTCCAATTACTATGAACGTCTAGAGGATGTACTTGTGCTTAATTATCCCGGGGGTAAAAAGGTATTTACATTTAAGTGTCACTGGTTTGATACTGAAAAAGGTGTTAAAATTGATCGTAATAGAATCGTCACAGTAGAGATCAAGTCAAAACTCAAATCTGATGACGTTTTCGTGTTAGCCAGTCAAGCGACTCAAATGTACTACGCTTCTAACGTCGTAAATAATAGAAGCCCCTGGTATACAACTGTCACAACGAAAACACGTGCATTTGATAGTGCTAATATGTTGGGGATGGATGAGGCATTGCAAGAAGATGTTAGCAATCCCAGACAGGTATTGCTTAATGATGAAGATGTGATGACAAATGATGTGGTTGACATACCCGACGATGAGGAAGTCGATGATTTGGAGGTCGTGCATGAGTACGTTATCGTTGAAGATGATAACGACAACGAATCTGATATCGATGATGATGAGGAGGAGGAAGAGACTGAATCCGATAATGATATTGATGTTGAATCTGATGGGTTTGATGACGTACAACCTCTAAACGTATTTCAAATTAGTAAATAATTTAATATTAATATATTAGATTTAAATAATTAATATTGTACTTGAAATATAATATAACTTATTTTCGTTATTTCAGTAGCACATTTATGGCTAGAAATAGCGGTGGCGGTCGCCGCGGCGGTGGGCGATCAGGATCCGGAGGCGCGAGCCAAGCTGGAGGCTCGTCTTCGGGAGCTAGTAAGTGGTCTGATTCGTGTAAACATATAATATATCTCAATATGCATTAGTTTATGTATTTTGACTAAAGTTTTATAATATAATTACAAATGCTCGTTGTCGACGAGATCGACAGACTAACCTCGGTCTCTTCGGTCGTCCGCCGGTAGTTCCACATGTAGTCCGAGTGGATGTCGGCTCTTCCTAGTAAGTATTCTACTTTGACTTAAAAATAAAGAGTTAAATTTATATAATTTGTTGCATTAAACATTTAACGTAATAATATTCAATTATTTTTACTGTAGTATACTAGACTCAGTCGCTAAGGCGACCATACACGCTATCTGTCTGGCGTACCTCCCGACTGGGTGCATGCGCTTCAGCCGGTACAGCCATTACGATCCCGCATTTATGCTCACTGTCTTGCGGGAGTTTCACATAAGTTCATTTTCTTATAAATTAGAAAATTATACGTACATAGTCGTTGCCCAATAATTTCATGGTTCATAACTTTTAAACTTTTGTTATAGAAATATTTTAGATATGATAAGGGAATCTCTCAGGCAGCCGACGATGATGTTGTTATTGCACACATCGCTAAGAACTACGCCGGCTGGCTGTATGAGATGCGACAGAGGGCAGCCTGGGCAGTTGATGACCAGCCTGGGACCATGATTAGAGATCACCAGCCCCGCATAGTCTCTAATGCAGTGTGGGAGGCTATGTGTACGCACTGGGATGCTGACGACTTCAAGAAAAAGTCAGAGCAGGCAAAGAAGAACCGTCGTCAGCTTCGAGTCGTACACATTATTGGCTCGCAGTCTTTGAGGAGACGAAGTCGGTAAGTGTCATATACTTAGTTGTTTAGTTACTCATTTCTTACAAGTAAACTTCCATAACTACTTTATGAATGTATTTATTAGGCCATGCGACAAAGCTTAGGCCGACCTCCGTCTATGTTAGAGTTCTGGGATAGAGCCCACACGCCAAAGGACTCTACTATGTCTCCCGCAGCATTAGCTATACGGGTAAGTATAATCGTAATTTTATGTAATGTTTAATATTAGTTAGTTCATAAAATGATATAATTAACTTACGTATAAGTCATAAAGTACAGGACCGATTTCAGGCTAGTCGGGACTAGCGTGTAGCTGAGTTGCAGGCGGCTAGGGGGGATTCTGAGACGTTAGATTCCACCGTTCCTCCGTCCGAGATTGAATTATCTCGGGATGAGGAGCTGGCACTATGGGTCGCGGCTCAGGATCCCCCTACTAGCAGTACCAGCAAATATCGAGGGCTGGGATTGCCGAGGATACCAGCATATACATTACCTGGAGGTAATATTATTTCTAATAAGTTAAGATTAAGTAACTGCATATATTATTAGTAATAGTATATTTATTTGCGCAGGCTCTAGCCAGCGTCAGCGCCCGAGAACTTCTGTCGAACCATCTCATACAAGCACTGGCGTGGACGACGAGATTTTCCAGAGGGTCATGACTTGTTGTCCAATTAATATAACGACAATTACGCGCAAGTATACGCGGTCAACAAGTAATAAAGAGTAAGTAGAGTATCGATCCCACGAGGAATTGTTACTAGTCTTTTCCAAGTATTAACCTTTTATCATTTCAATCTTATTTAAACAAACGATAATTATTTTTGTTGTTTTGCATTAATGAAGATAACAAATAATCAAAGAACTATGTAAAGCTTTAAGATAATGAAATCAAATATTAACAACTCTAAGATCACAATTTCCCCCAACACTTCACTTGAATATCCTAACTCTCTCTTTTCAACTAGTTAAATCACAAGGATTGTTATCCGAGAATTTACACGTATATACAAGCCTCTCTCGATGGTCAAATACGTATTTCCCAATGCGGTGTATAAATATCTCTATTCTACACACTAACAAGAATCCAATATCAAGAATAATCAACAAGACACGCGTCACCAAATCTCATTAATCACCCTATCAATTACCAACTTTCGCAATGGAAATCATTAAGCATGATTCTCAAATGGATACATGTGGTATTTAGGTATATGTCTATCCTAAATACAATCAAATTATCCATTCATGAGGGTAATAAATAAAACACACGTCACTTAATTTCATAAATTACCCATATGAATATCTAATTTTCACATGATATCATAACAAGGTCTCAACCTATACTTCCTTTCTCAATTCCATATAAGTTCCCAAGGTAATTACTAGCTAGGCAATTAATCCATAAAGCATAAATTATGATACCCAATTCACAAATGAATAACCAATATCCAAGAGAGAGCATTCAATTCAAACTACATATTGGGTTCCATTGAAATCTTAGAAAATTAGTTCTAGTTCATGGTAACTACAAATAACATCATATTCAAATTATACATCATGTTGGATTACAAAATAAAAGAGAAAACTAGAGATATAACCACTTTTGTAGATTTTCATATGATGTTTGATGGGTTGATGATGAACACTAGCTTCTCCTCCTTAATTTTGCAATCCTTGATGTTTTTGCTCCTTGGCCTTGCTTGATATAGCTTGATTTTAGCACTTTAGGCCTCTAATTTGATGTATTTGGTAGCTTCCTCTTTCTAGATTTTGTGTTAGAAGGTGTTAGGATGAGTTAGAATGAGTGGGTATGAGTTTCTAGCCGCCACCTTGGTGTTATAAGAGATGAGTGTCTCAAACCCTAGCATTTCCCGAGTTTTGGACCAAAAAATTCGCAAAGTCAGAAGCATTTCTCGCCCCGGCGCCAATTTTGGCCTGCATTCCGTCGCCCCGGCGACGCTATCGCCCCGACGGTGTTCTGTACCGCGAGACAGTTTCGACGTCTGTTGGTAAAATGGCCATAATTTCTTCGTCCGAACTCGGATTAAGGCGATTAAGGAGGCTATGGAAAACTAAGAAGTAGCTCTACAACTTCCATAACTGGAGCTCGACGAGATAATGGCCAGGGAAAGGCGCAAATTGGCCCCGAAGCAGCTGCTGTGTAAAATTCATGCAAAATCCGATGGTAAAAGGACCATAAATCTCTCATACGAACTTCAAATTGGATGATTCCGGATGTTCTGGAAAGCTAAGATCAAAATCTACAACTTTCGTTCTTTGAGTTTTGAGAGATTCGGATTGCATCATGGGTCAAATTGAGAAACAAGCAGCGGAAATGTTAGATTCGAGCCAAAAACGTAACGGTACAAGGGGCCTTTATTTCAATATCTACAAAACAACGTAAAAACACATAAAAGCACACAAATACATATAAAAGTACTACAAAAGTACATTACACAACAATAAGATGAAAACACATAAAACCAAACGAAATAGTTAAAGACTTACAAATTATTAAGGCTAAAAGTACCTAATTTGTGTATATAAAATACACTCATCAAATACCCCCAAACTTAAACTTTGTTTGTCCTCAAGCAAAACACACAAACTATAAAAATTAAACATTTCTAAATAAAAACTATCTTGAGCAATGAGTTAATAAGCTAACCAATGGTCTTAAAGCATAAACACAATAAAATTCAAGGAAACTCTCAAAACGTTGCAAGTCTAGAATTGCAATTAGTTAGTCATAGCTTGCTTTAGGTCCCTTCCGTGTGTGTGTGAGTACCCAATAGCACTAAACCAATCAAGCTCGGATGAAGTTATGCAACCACATTACCTTATGAAATAATCAAAATAAACTCCAAAACAACATGCTTAACACACCACTCAATACAAAGGTATACAAATCATAATTCCAAAAATTTGAAATCAAAAGACTCTAGGTAAGTGCATTTTATGCTCCATCTTATTCTAAGTCCACTCTTGTAGGTGAATGCGTTTTACGCTCCATCTCAACTCAACACAAGATTTGATATAAAAAAAAACTTTCATTCTTTTATCATTAAATTATAAGAGAGTGCATCTTATGCTCTATCTCCCCTAAGCATGTGTCCATGAGTGAGTGCGTTTTACGCTCCATCTCAACTCACCACATGACCATCAATTCAAACACAACAAATGTGGACACCTTGCTTCAAGTGATGTTTAAACGAGTTCTAGAGTTTCTAGATATTTCCCACAAGCATTCGGTTACAAAAGCCTTCTCTAAGCATACAACTAGCTCAATACTCATGGTAAGTGCAAAAGAGTGAAAGGACGCATAAACAAATTAATAACTAACAATTACGATTACGCACAAGGACTAAGCAACATTTATCCATTTTCCATGAGTTAGAATCAATTCAAACAAGCCATTATCATAGACCATGGATTATGGTTCAAATCAAATTAAAACAATGCTTAAGGGACATATCCTAAAAATAAATGAATTTTTTTTTTGAACAAAAATACATATCTTAAATCACATAAAAACTAAATTAAAAACACACAAATACGAAGTACTACCCCCAAACTTAAACTTGACATTGTCCTCAATGTCTGATATAGGAAAAATTAAAATAGAAGACTTCCCTGAAACCGTGTCAAGTGCCATTGATATCATCTTTCAAGTCCCCTAAGTTGGGAGCGCACACCAATTTGCTTAGTATTCGGTACCTGAAAGCAATTGACTAAAGAAATTAAAATGCAATTAAACAAACTAAAAAGCAATTGAAAAAAATCAAAATCAAAACAATAAAATTGGGTTGCCTCCCAAGAAGCGCTTGTTTTAAAGTCTTCGGCCTGACTAACTCCTTGCTTTTATCCAATTCCCCTTCGATAATTGAGGAACCCACCCTCCATTGATAGCCATGTAATATTTGAGGGTTTCTCCTCATTGGTGATAGCCATGGAACTAAAGGCACCTAGCTTGCCTTCTATAGATAAGCTCTCAATTTCAAATGTCAAATAGTTAGGTGCATCATCCGTTGTGTCTGTGATAAGATTGAGGCATTGGGGCTTGTCAAGCACAACGGGCTCTTCTTTTATCTTCATTTCCTCGGTCCACCATGGTTCCACATTCATACTAGCTCCATCGTCACATAGAGCCTCGCCTAAGAAATGACTAACAAGTGGACACGGTTTTGTAAAACTGACTGGATTCTTGAACTTTAGTGGAGAAGGCACTTGAGGTATTAATACAATCGTCTCATCTTTGTTGGAACTCAAGGCTGAATCCTCGGCCTCTTTTTCCCGCTCCCCACTTGTCTCCCCACTATCGACATCTTGTGGCTCATCCAGTTGCAAATTTGACATGGGCTCACCATAAGTTTCGGAATCCATGTCATTACACCAACTGTTTTGAGGACAGTTGTTTAAAGCATTGAACATTTGATCAATCTGATTCTGAAGATTTTGAATTGATATTTCCTGACTTTTCAACATCTCCTCCTTCGAAGCCATGGTCTTGGTTACAAGTTCCTCAAAGTTTGACGTCTTCTCTTCTTGAATAGGAGGTGGACATGAGAATTCCGGTGCAAAAGCTGGACTTGGAGCATAACATTGATCGTCATAATTGTAGCTCCATGTAGAATCCGGGTGATACCTCAAATCTTGGTGATAATCGGGATAAGCATAGTTGTTGAAGTACTCACCACCGTATTGTACCGGTCCAAAACTGACGGTACATTGATGACTCGGATGATTGTCAGCACAATAATCACAAGTAACTGTTATACCTTGAGTGCTCTCTGCTACTAAGGCATCCAACTTCCTCGATAGTGTTTCAAATTGTGTTGACAGTGCAGATAGTGCATTGAGTCCATCAATCCCAATTTCCCTTGGTTGAGTCATACTCATGTACGACCATTGATAAGCAAAATCATCCATGGTGTACCTCGTGAAGCATCAAAACAGAAAAAAAAATGTTAAAATAAAGTAAAAATAAATTTATACACAAATTTAAATTAAGATCAATTTGATTATGACTAATATTGGAAAAACACTAGAAAGATAATTCCCCGGCAACGGCACCAAAAACTTGTTGTCCGATTAATATAACGACAATTACGCGCAAGTATACGCGGTCAACAAGTAATAAAGAGTAAGTAGAGTATCGATCCCACGAGGAATTGTTACTAGTCTTTTCCAAGTATTAACCTTTTATCATTTCAATCTTATTTAAACAAACGATAATTATTTTTGTTGTTTTGTATTAATGAAGATAACAAATAATCAAAGAACTATGGAAAGCTTTAAGATAATGAAATCAAATATTAACAACTCTAAGATCACAATTTCCCCCAACACTTCACTTGAATATCCTAACTCTCTCTTTTCAACTAGTTAAATCACAAGGATTGTTATCCGAGAATTTACACGTATATACAAGCCTCTCTCGATGGTCAAATACGTATTTCCCAATGCGGTGTATAAATATCTCTGTTCTACACACTAGCAAGAATCCAATATCAAGAATAATCAACAAGACACGCGTCACCAAATCTCATTAATCACCCTATCAATTACCAACTTTCGCAATGGAAATCATTAAGCATGATTCTCAAATGGATACATGTGGTATTTAGGTATATGTCTATCCTAAATACAATCAAATTATCCATTCATGAGGGTAATAAATAAAACACACGTCACTTAATTTCATAAATTACCCATAGGAATATCTAATTTTCACATGATATCATAACAAGGTCTCAACCTATACTTCCTCTCTCAATTCCATATAAGTTCCCAAGGTAATTACTAGCTAGGCAATTAATCCATAAAGCATAAATTATGATACCCAATTCACAAATGAATAACCAATATCCAAGAGAGAGCATTCAATTCAAACTACATATTGGGTTCCATTGAAATCTTAGAAAATTAGTTCTAGTTCATGGTAACTACAAATAACATCATATTCAAATTATACATCATGTTGGATTACAAAATAAAAGAGAAAACTAGAGATATAACCACTTTTGTAGATTTTCATATGATGTTTGATGGGTTGATGATGAACACTAGCTTCTCCTCCTTAATTTTGCAATCCTTGATGTTTTTGCTCCTTGGCCTTGCTTGATATAGCTTGATTTTAGCACTTTGGCCCTCTAATTTGATGTATTTGGTAGCTTCCTCTATCTAGATTTTGTGTTAGAAGGTGTTAGGATGAGTTAGAATGAGTGGGTATGAGTTTCTAGCCGCCACCTTGGTGTTATAAGAGATGGGTGTCTCAAACCCTAGCATTTCCCGAGTTTTGGACCAAAAAATTCGCAAAGTCAGAAGCGTTTCTCGCCCCGGCGCCAATTTTGGCCTGCATTCCGTCGCCCCGACGACTCTATCGCCCCGGCGGTGTTCTGTACCGTGAGACAGTTTCGACGTCTGTTGGTAAAATGGCCATAATTTCTTCGTCCGAACTCGGATTAAGGCGATTAAGGAGGCTATGGAAAACTAAGAAGTAGCTCTACAACTTCCATAACTGGAGCTCGACGAGATAATGGTCAGGGAAAGGCGCAAATTGGCCCCGAAGCAGCTGCTGTGTAAAATTCATGCAAAATCCGATGGTAAAAGGACCATAAATCTCTCATACGAACTTCAAATTGGATGATTCCGGATGTTCTGGAAAGCTAAGATCAAAATCTACAACTTTCGTTCTTTGAGTTTTGAGAGATTCGGATTGCATCATGGGTCAAATTGAGAAACAAGCAGCGGAAATGTTAGATTCGAGCCAAAAACGTAACGGTACAAGGGGCCTTTATTTCAATATCTACAAAACAACGTAAAAACACATAAAAGCACACAAATACATATAAAAGTACTACAAAAGTACATTACACAACAATAAGATGAAAACACATAAAACCAAACGAAATAGTTAAAGACTTACAAATTATTAAGGCTAAAAGTACCTAATTTGTGTATATAAAATACACTCATTATGGCTGCGGTGTCGGAGACATTCCGTACGGATCCGGTCATCTGTCGTCAGGAGTTGCCCAACCGAGCTCATCTTCACCAGCTTTCCCAGGATATTGAAGCAGGGGCCACCGTCGATAGTACGGGTATCCCGCAGGAGTAGTTCGTCACGATACGCGACGAGGTGCTCCGGTTGGTGGTTACATTACTATCAGAGGCTTTTGGCCCGATTGGGAGTCAGCCCCCGCCTACTCAGGTATTATATTTACTTTTACTTATTTAATCTGTATGTTATTAAATTAATAATCTCATACAGACTAATGCGTTATATTTTTAATTGTATCAATAGGGTGGCGATGGCGACGGCGACGGCGACGGAGGGGATGATGACGTGAATTTGCATACACCATAGTCCATGTCCATGCATTGTATATATAGTATAGTTTGCTTAGGTGTTTTGTATTTAGAATCTACTTAGATGTTTTGTAAATCATATATTGTATAGTTTAGTTTGATTCTTTGTAAATCGATGTAATATACTTTAGTTTTGAAAGTATTTCGGCACATAATGAGTTATTTTTTATAGTTTTTAACGTTATGGGTTGATTATGATATATGTTGTTCTTGGATGTAGCTATTGGTATTGTATTATATGTATTGTTGGGATAAAACAGGTTACAGGTAAAAAAATGAGGTTTAAAAACCTGGAAAATAAAAAAATAATTTTAAAAAAAACATGCTATTTCCGACGGAATAAGGTATTTCCGACGGAAATAGCGTCGGAATTAAGTATTAATATTTATTTTAAGAAAATAGTATTTCCGATGGAAATACATTATTTCTAATGGAATTTCCGTCGGAAATACCTTATTTATGAACGTCCCGGGAAGCGCCACGGGATAGGTTAGTACCGACGGAATATTCCGTCGAAAAAGTCTTATTTCCGACGGACTATCCGTCGGAATTATTCCGTCGGAATACCATTGTCTCCGACGGAAGTTACGACGGACTTAGTTCTGAGGGCGTTATTTTCGGCCGAATTTCCGACGAACTATTCCGTCGGAAATAACTTAATTCCGACGGAATAGGATTAATTCCGACGAAATATTTCGTCGAAAATAGACCTTTTTCTTGTAGTGTTGGGAGGATTATTGTAAACTTATTATTAGTGATATAGTAGAGAATCCTAGTTCAACCTGTGGTTTTTTCCTTTAAGAATTCTCAATATTGGGTTTGTTGATTTTTCTATTTAATTGCACGAAGAGGGAAAAATAATTCTCGGGATTAAGATTATGTTAAGTGCACTTTTCCCAATAGTGGTATTAATTGCTTGGTTATTTTGTGATTTTCTTGTGCGAATTAAATGGTGGATTGGACAGCAAGTTGCATGATTAAACTCAAGGCTTCAAATTATGCAATTTGGAAGCCAAGAATGAAAGATTTGCTTTATTGTTAGGATTTGTACGAGCCACTTGAGAATAATGGAGTCAAGCTCACAACTAAGAGTGACGCGTAGTGGAATAAGATGAACAGAAAGACTATTCGTCTGATTAGATCGTGGATTGATCAAAGTGTGTTTCATCATGTTGCCACAAAAACTAAAGCTTATCTCTGACAAAATTGGAGTCCATGTACGAAAGGAAAATGGCGCAAAATAAAGCTTTCTTAATTAGGAAGCTTGTGAATTCTAAGTTCAAGGATAAAAACTCCGTTGCAGAACACTTGAGTGATTTTTAAAGTTTGATAAATCAGTTGAGTACGATGAAGATGGTCATTGACGATGAGATGTAGGCTTTATTGTTGTTGAGCTCTTTGCCTGATAGCTAGGAGTAGGGATGTCAATGGGTCAGATCAGAGCAAATCATGATTTGATCTAATATGATCCACCAAGTATGATAATGGATCAATGATTTGATTCATCATGTAATGGATCATTGATTTGCCTCCATGATCCACTTGATCCAACAATACGGATCATGATCTAAATCGATCTATTTTTAAAAAAAATTATTTGAACAATTATATTAATTTATATAATGTTATTAGGGTAAATTTCACATGACCACCTGAGGTTTCATCAATTTCCCACATGACTACCTGTAGTCTAGAAAGCTACACTTAAACACTTGGGGTTTTGAGGTGAAGTGAAAAAGTGTTTTCTGTGTTAACTCCGTGATGTTAATGAAAGTAGTATGCACACAAGCTAATCATATTTGATATGATGTAGCATATACTTTGTAATCTTATTCATTTATTAATAAAAGAATTGATTTATTAAAGACATTTTACATTATCTACATGGTGCTGTTATTTTATATGTGATAAACTCATAGTTTTAAGCAATGCTTTTAGAATCATAATGATGATCATACTAATGAGATCTAAATTCTTAGAAAGCTTAAAACTAAAATCGTTCCTAATCGTTGGATTACTAAAAAGGAATTAGTGAATCCGGATAGATTAGTACATACTTTGCTTGCTTTTAGGAAGAAGATGATTGATCTCATAATCATTTGTGTGGAGACACTAAAGCAAGTATGAATGTGCTTATTGGAGAATAAGTTCACTGAACGTGACTCGCTCAAGAAATACCTAATGGAGTTTTACTTGCCTGTCAATATGAATTCATCTAGTGATAGTAGTACAAGTGATCCTTGGACTTGAGATCATCATAGTATCTTGTGTATGATGAGTTATACTTTGACATGTCCCTTAAGACCTTTAGGGTATATCAAAGGGTATGATTGGGGATAATAAGTTGTACATGGAGATAGGTGAATGATCACAAAGAATCTACCACGTCTAGTAAGAGATGAGAATGTCCTATGTGATTCGATAAATGATAACTCAGTAGTCTTTGGCCAAGGCAGAATGAAATTAGAAAGAAGTTTCTAATTTGTATTATTTAGAGTTGTGCATTTAAGAATCGAAATGAATATAATTAAATAAAATAAGACTTGACAGTAATTATATGCCTTATATTTAATTGGGACATTGCACGATAGAAGGATTGAATTGTACGGTAACTATTTACTAAAAGGTTATTTTGTGATTAATATTGAAATCTATATTATCTGGAAAGTCGTTGATCGTTAAGGGAGTTTACCCTTATTGTAGAATAAATATTATTTAATTAAATGAATTAAATAGTTTAATTTATTTATTTAAATAAGATTAGAATTGTTCTAATTGATTTATTTACAACTGGTTTAATATGGATAATCTATAGAGTCACACCACAAAAGGAAAATATTTATTTAAGAAATAAATGACATAGTCGTAATAATAAGTTAAGTGTATTTAATTTAATCTATGGTGATAGAATAAATTAAATAGATTAATATTTATTATTTAATATTTTGGAAATATTAAATATAAATTAATAAGAGGAGTCTTATTATTATTATTATTATTTTTATTATCATTATTATTATTATTTAATTTCTAAAAGGGTTTGAAAATTAATTAATAAAAGTACTCTCATAAATTTCTAATTGGATTAGGAGTTTAATTAATTAAAGGAGTTTAATTAGAATAATAATCCTAATCCTAAATAGTTTAGGAGGGTTCCTTATATCTATAAATACGAGTAGTCTTATCACAGATTAAGGTTACACACTCTTGCATTATAATTATGGAGAATACTTACAATTTCTATAGAGATAGAAACTAGGATTTTGTCAACACCCATCTTCTTGAATTATTCCTTGGTGGATCACCTCTAGAGGCCAAACACTTGGGTGGCTAACGTTAATCAAAGGAAGGAATTTAATCGGTGAAATTCAAGGAGAACACAAAAGAATTAGAGTTGAACTTGTACCTGAGGAAACTAGAATTCTACAAGGGTATAATTCTCATTCTCTATCTCTTTCGTTTAATTAATAATTGTGAATAAAGAAAGATTATGGTGATTGTTTGTATAAAATTTGCGGCCTGTTTCTTGGAGAGATGTATTCTATGGCTCATCAGTATGAGTCCTCTCTTAGAATTTTCTATGCTAAACTTCTTTAGCATCGAGTCAATGTACTTTCCTTGGGTCAAGCCAAGTATCCTTTTAGATCTATCTTTATAGATCTTTATCCCCAAAATATAGGATGCCTCACCCAAGTCCTTCATGGAGAAGTGTTTAGATAACCATATTTTGATCGACTGTAGCATAGGAACATCATTCCTTATCAGTAATATATCGTCAACATATAATACTAGGAATGAAACAGTGCTCCCACTAACTTTCTTGTACATACAAGGTTCATCCTCATTTTTGATAAAATTAAACCTTTTAATTATCTCATCAAAACGGATGTTCCACCTTCGAGAAGCTTGCTTCAATCCAGAAATGGATCGTTGTAATTTACAGACTTGATTTGTTCCAACCGTTGAAACAAAACCCTCTGGCTGTATCATATATATATTCCTCAAGCTCTCCATTAAGGAAGGCCGTCTTTACGTCCATTTGCTAGATTTCGTAGTCATAATAAGCTGCAATTGCAAGCAAAATCCGAATGGACTTAAGCATAGCTATTAGTGAGAGTCAACACCTTGTCTTTGTTTGAAACCTTTTGCAACCAGTCGGACCTTCTAGGTCTCCACCTTGCCGTCGGCTCCAATATTTTTATTAAAGACCCATTTGCACCAAATAGGCTTAATGCCATCAGGTGGTGAAACCAAAGTCCATACTTGGTTTTCATACATAGAGTCCATCTCGGATTTCATGGCTTCTAGCCATTTCTCTGAGTCTTTACTACTCATAGCCTCTTCGTAAGTCAATGGATCATCATCATCCATGATGTGTACTCATCATCATCCTCTATGACGAATCTATACCTATCAGGTATCTTCGGTACTCGTCCAGATTTACGAATAGGTTGTGGTATAGTAGGTTTTTCCACTTGGTCAGGTACCTGACTTTGATTCGTAGTTGATGAGTAGGTTTTAACCTACGCGTTTGATATGTCTTTTGGCTGATCCTTTACTTGTTTTTAAGTGTTTGCTAGCTTTTTACTTGTTTTGCATTGGTTTTGTAGGTCATGGCTGGATGCAGGGATGAAAAGAAGAAAATTGGCTGGGTGCAGGGCATTCTCGCCGGCGCGAGAATTTGTGTGTTATATTTCTCGTCGGGGCGGGAGTTCGCCGGGGCGAGAACTTATGCTTTGAATTTCTCGCCGGGGCGAGGAAGCGGCAGATGGGAATCCTGATTTTGCTGGAATGCTGTTATGTTAGAAAGATAGAAGTGATCAAGGACTCTTGCTATTAAACTTATTGAGGGACAAAAGGAGACTATAAATAGAAGATCAAGACTTGGATTTAGGGATACAGACTTGTTCAGAGATTGAATTCCAGAGCTGAGCAAGGAGATTGGAGAACAAGTCAAGCATTGTGAGAAGTTCAGATTGGAGAGCTAGAGATTATACTGAGTTTTCTTTAAATCTTTATCCTCTGATTTGTAATTAATTATGATGTCTTATTGTGATATTCTAGTCTTTATTGTCAGTATGAACTAAATTCTTAATTAATGCTACAATTGAACCAGTTATAATTATGAGTTGATTATCTATTTGATTTCAATTGTTCAAATTGATGGAAGTTTTCTATCTTATTTTATGCTTATTGATTAATTGTTTGGCCGACAATTAGCGGGTTACTTTAGATGAATTCGGGAGATAAAATCTAGGGTTAGAACTGGATAAGATAGCATGTATTCTTAATTATTTACATGTGTTGAATAATTGGATTTGTGGAGTAAATAGGAATATTGCTTGCTGCATGTAACAATTGGAAATTGGAACTTAATGAATTTAATCTTTTAACTTTGCATAGGAATATAGTAGAGTTATTTGCATTAGATAGATTTATTTGATCACTTGGAAAAGGGCTTATAAATGCAATTGAATTTCTGTTAATAACTCCATTGAAGTGAATGATTGGAAGACATAGATAGATTGGTTTTTGATAAATAACTGGGGATATTATAGTCTTAATCATCTTAAATCTGAATTTCAACCTTTGACTTAATTGTCAGTGTTAGTATTTATTTAATTATTCTTAATCAAAAATCCCAATTTGTGATTGTTTAATAGAATAGGCATAATTTAAATTGGTAATTGGAGATTAAAAACATAGTAATTCATGTGGGTTCGACACTCTTTCTTATCACTTTATTACTTGTTGATCGTGTATACTTGCACGTAATTGTCGATTGTGAAATCGGGCAACAAGTTTTTGGCGCCGTTGCCGGGGATTATTTGTGTTTATAATTTTTAATATCAGTTTAGTTAAGTCTGTTTTAGTTAAGCAAACTTATTTTTCTTTTGTTTCTTGTTCAGGTGACTTTTGATTCGTTTATGCAAACGCGATCAAAACAACCGAAACTCGTGCAGTGTGAGGATAATCTTGAGAACAAGCTTCGTCAGTTGAGAAAATTCTGTCAGGAAACACTTGAGAAAGAGAAAATGGCTAACGAAGAACAGAAATCATTGAGGGAATATGTTATGCCTAAGATAGACGAGATCAAATCGAGCATCACGAGACCAGTTATCACCGCTAATTCCTTTGAAATCAAGCCAGGAACAGTTCATATGATTCAAAATACGGTACAGTTTGGGGGTTTAGCCAACGATGATCAAAATGAACACTTGGTTAGTTTCCTGGAGATTTGTGATACCTTCAAATATCCCAATGTGACAGATGATGCAGTGAGATTACGTCTATTTCCATTCACACTGAGAGATAAGGCAAAGAGCTGGTTGCACTCACTTCCACCAGAGTCCATCACAACGTGGGATGATTTAGCTCAGAAATTCCTAGCGAAATTTTTCCCGCCAGCTAAGTCGGCTAAGTTGAGAAACGAGATTTCTACATTTTGGCAACAGCATGGAGAGTCACTATACGAGGCTTGGGAAAGGTTCAAGGAGTTATTAAGAAAATGTCCACATCATGGGCTACCCAAGTGGCTACAAGTGCAGACATTCTACAATGGGCTGAATAATGACACTCGAACATGCATTGATGCAGCTGCAGGAGGAGCACTTATGGATAAAAAGTTTGATGAAGCTTACACTTTGTTAGAGACTATGATTGCAAATAATTATCAATGACCGACTTCCAGACTGAATCAACAAAAGGTAGCTGGAGTTTTGGAAGTAGATACAGTCACAACACTAACAGCTCAGATGGCAGCCATGTCTAAGAAGATTGAAGCTTAGTCTGAAGCGAAAGTCCAGCAAGTAGCCTATGTGTGTGAGCTTTGTGTAGGAGCACATCCGACGGAGTATTGCGCCATTAATCCGGAATCGGTACAGTTCGTGGGGAGTTATAACAGACAGCAACAACCATATCAGAATGCATATAATCTGGGGTGGAAGAATCATCCGGGTTTCTCATGGAGCAATAACACTCAGGTTCAAAATCCAGCTCCTAGAACTCAGAATCCCCCAGGTTTTCAGAACCAAGCTCCACAACATGCAGAAAAAAAGCCGAATTTAGAAGAATCGTTGGTAAGGTTTATCACAGCATCTGAGAAAAGAATGAATGATCAAGATAAGTTGCTAACTCAGGTAGATTTGAATGTGAAGAGCCAGGCAGTGTCAATTAGGAACTTGGAAAATCAGCTGGGACAGTTGGCTCAAGTCTTGAATACTCGACCACAAGGAGCACTTCCAAGCGATACAGAGGTTAACCCAAGAACGGAAGGAAAGGAACATTGCAAGGTTGTCACCTTAAGAAGTGGTAAAGTGTTGCCAGATGCAGTTAAAGGAAATTCTAAACCAAAAATAGTTGTGGAGAATGAGGATGAGGAAGCCCCGGTGAAAAGTAAGGTGACTGAATCAGAAAAGGTGAAGGATACAGGTTCGGAGGTAAAGTCAAAGGAACTTAAGCCAGATAGAGTAGTACCTCCTGTACCATTTCCTCAAAGATTGCAGAAAGCCAAGCTAGACGAGCAATTTTCCAGATTTTTGGATGTTTTCAAGAAACTACACATTAATATACCGTTTGCAGAAGCCCTGGAACAGATGCCCAGTTATGCAAAGTTTATGAAGGATGTTTTGTCAAAGAAAAGGAAATTGGGTGAATTCGAAACGGTGGCACTTACCGAGGAGTGCAGTGCAATTTTGCAAAACAAGTTGCCACCTAAACTAAAGGATCCAGGAAGCTTCACTATTCCTTGTGTAATTGGTAACCAGTTCTCGGGAATAGCATTGTGTGACTTAGGAGCTAGTATCAATTTAATGCCATTATCAATTTACACTCAGCTTGGTCTAAAGGCACCAAAACCAACGAACATCAGCTTGCAGTTGGCAGACAAATCAGTGACATATTCGAGGGGTATTGTGGAAGATATTTTGGTTAAAGTTGATAAATTCATCTTCCCGGCTGATTTCATTATTTTGGATTACGAAGAGGATAAGGAGATTCCCATAATTCTAGGTCGTCCATTCTTAGCAAATGTACAAAAAGGTGAATTAACAATGAGAGTTCAAGATCAGGAAGTCACCTTTAATGTATTTAAATCGATGAAATTCCCTAATGAGGGCGAGGAATGCTTACGGATAGACCTGCTTGATGAAATCGTCAATGAACAAACCAGGGCAATTATTATTGAAGACCCATTAGAAGCTGCTCTGGTTGGGATAGAGACTTTTGATAATCCAGATGAGTGGGATTATGTCAAGGTTCTAGACTCATTACTGTGACGTCCCCAAATTCGGATCTCCAAATACCCGGATCCGGTCATCACGATCCAATACATCATTCACCTCCAACAACATATATTGACTAAAATGCGAAAATAAACATATGTTGTTCATTAGAAAGGTGTTACTAGTCCCAGAATACAATAACCTTAAACACATTCACAAATCCATACTCTAAATAACAAACAGGGTTTAAATTACATTAACAGTGATTAACTACACATAAATTTAAAATCTGCTACATGAAGTCTATCACTTCATCTTTTCTTTCCCTTTGTTCTTCCCTGACGTCTCGGGTTTAGCTGCAATGAAGTCATGATATAGCAAGGATGAGCAACGAGTTTGCTCAGCAAGTTTAAAGTACAACAATAAGGATATATCATGATGAAAGGGATATAGAAAGAGATTTCAACAATAGAATTATCAGAAGCAATAACAATAAATGCGTTTAGAATAATTGATAGTCAAGTAGACTTTGAACAATAACTTCCAAAGGAGTCAATAGCTAGTTGACCCTCTGGTTACTGGCTACAGAATAAGTACTTGAGGGGATCAGCCTCGCGTACGCTATGTGTATGCATAACATTTAACTCTGCTATTTGTACCTTATTTACCGTACCTGGGGTACTCCCCTATAATAAAAGGGGTGTTTATACAGTCTAAGAATCCTTACCATCAATTGGTTCGGATAGCTTTTATAAATTCTCACATACTTGCCTGACCGAACAAGGGTTCAGACTTAACCATGAATAGTTCATAAATTTCTGAACTTAAATAAATATACGAATTCAAATGCACGAGTGTGAATGTTAATAAATACACAGATGTGGAATAATTTTAAAAGTAATTAGACCACTTAAGGCATGCTTGGAGATAAGATTCAAGCTTAAAGAATAACTTGCAATAATATATATCTTTTTGCACAAATTAAAAATAGTGCATAAGGTTTAGAAACTTGCTCAATGTAAAAGTAGAGTAAGATAGAACTTGCATTCAATATACTGAAAGAATGAAGTTAGGGAACTTGCCTGTTTGCTCAGCTACAGATAAATTTTAGCTTTAATTAATTGATCTTGAGTGACCTATCATTGGATAAAGTCGACTTATCAATTAATATGACATAGTTGTATATTGACACCCTTACTATACCATTTACTTAGCAGGTAACAATTCACCATCTACATTTAATTACCATTTAACATTAGCTAAACAGAAATTAATTAATAATCTTTAGCTATTAAAATGATGGTAGCTAATCATGATTACTATTCTTTGATTACTCAGATTTATTACCCTTATCTGTCTCTAAATATGGTTTAACAATCCTTATTTATTATTTATAAAATAAATAATAAATTTATTTTGGTTTAAAGACAACAGAAAAACAATTGATCACTTATTTAGTTTTATTCTTAATTACTATTCACCCTTAATGGTAATTGTGTAATTATTATTCCTTGTTCCCTATTTAACATTAATTACACACTTAATTATTATTTAATATTAATTAAATAATCCTTAAGTATTTATTATCTTTATTTATTAAGGCCAAAAGTAAATAATCGATTTATTAATCTCCCTCGTACTTAATCATTATTTCATTAATGATTAAGTAGTTGTTATCCTTATTAGCTTTATTCATACCCAATTATTATTAGTTAATAATTAGATATTTATTATCTTTATTTATTATTATTAAATAATAAATAATTATTTTATTACTTAATAAATATTTATTATCCTTATTTATTATTTATTGATTTATTGATAAATAATAAATAATTAATTTACTCATTTATTCATATTTAATTATTATTTAATATCGATAAAATAATAATTAAATATTTATTATCTTTATTTATTATTTCATTTAATTATTATTTAATATTACTTAAATAATAAATAAATATTTAAAGTAAATAATTAATTTACTCATTATTATTTAATGTCACTTAGATAATAATTCAATAATTATTACCTTTAGTAATAATAATTTTGTTAACTTTGTTCATACTTAATTGTTAGTTAGTATTATTTTAGTAAAAATTAAATACTTGTTATCTTTATTTATTATTTATTACTAAATAATAAATAATTAATTGCTAACTTTATCCATACTTAATTATTATTTAATATCAACTAAATAATAATTAAATATTTATTACCTCAAGTTATAATATATATTTATTACCTTTCCTTATTATTCAGTGATAACGAAAATAATTAAATAACGATTTTATTAATGTTATTCGTACTTATCTATTATTTGATACTAATTAGACAATAGTTATTTAAAATAACAACTATTTGTTAAATTATATTCATACGTAATTATTATTAATAAATAATTAAATATTTATCCCCTTTATTTATTATTTATTGATAAATAATAAATAATTATTTTATTGGCTTATTGTTGGCAATTTGCCCAACCAGTGACCCAACAGTTACTACCCAACAACTGGATTCCAGTCACATTAAGCCATTCAAAGAAAAAGTTTTATGCAGAGTTGTTGCCGTATAGGGTGTACCTTTCCTTGCTTCCAGGTTTGCAAAATAAAATCACACCTAATCACACTCAATACCACAGTTGGGACTCATACACAGCTACAATTAACAAAATATATACTACTGATTTCTCAGCCCAACATTACCACACCAAGAGAATACCAAGGTTTGATTTTATAGTTATATTGCCGACAGAACAAATTAAATACCAAAGGAAGCAAGAATCTGGTTCAAGCATTATCACAAACTCATAGCATGCTTCCTACAACACCACTGACCTAATTGCAGTGTAAGAATCACGTTGCCTAGACCTTAAGGTCCTTCCATATACAGAAGTTTCAAACCCAAAATCAACCCAATACAACCAACACCAAACCAATTACAGAAAGAAAAAGAAAAGAAAACAGAGAAATCAATTCATAGGGAGGTTGTCACAACAGCTCGGTTGACAAGGGACCATTGTTATACCTTAAACTTGCGCGGATTGCTGGCCTTCTCCTTCTCCCAAAATAAGTAATGAAGTTAGAGGGCATTCGTCCCACTGTCGACGCCTCCTAACGGTAATCGTACCCGGCAGTTGGCCCTCCCCTGTTTCCCTCTTATCTCTCAAAATTTCCCTCTAATTGGAACTCTAAACTGCAGCAGTTTCGCTAAGTGCCCATGGGTTCCCATTTATAGGAGAATACAAGCCTCGATTTGTCGGTCAATACCCCAATTGAAACGAGATAATACCCAAAGGTTAGAAAGGAGTAGGCTGTCAATGGTCAGCGTCACTACCCATCCGAGCCCAGCTAAGCTTGGTCAACCCCTCGAGCCGTGCATCTTCTCCATCACGTCGCCGCGCGCTTGAACCCTTTGGTCCATTCGCTGGTTGCTCGGTCGCCCACCTTGAACCCTTGACAGCCCGCTGGTCGCTGGACCTTTCCCTCAGTCCCCGTCGCCGGTCTCTTTGCCGACACACCAGCCCTCTTCATGCCGGCGCTTCCCGTCCCATCTGATTGAACTGGCTAACCCCTATTTCTTCCCCAATTCTTCTCGGCTTGGTCTCAGTTGCGAGCTTAGTTCGATAGACTGTGATTTGAACCCAGCTCTGCTCCTAATTTGGTTCCACAGAGATGGATTTTCTTTTCCCCCAAACCCGATTGTAACATGATTTAACCCGGCATGAGATTGGACTCGACCCAATGGGGGGCCGGACAAATTTAATAGGAACGGCCCAATAGGAATTAAAAAGGAAATTGGGCTCAGTTAAAATTTGGGTCCGATTCCAGAAATAAATAAAAGCAATGGGCCAATCTAAATAAAAGAAAAGTGGACCAAATTAATTTAACCGCATTGTATTCCTAATATTTTAAATTAAATAGCTAACCCAATTAATTATTTATTTAAAATATTTATTTTAACCATAATTCTTTATTCGAATTATTTAATCTGATAATGATAAAATTATTTATTTAATTTCCCCAAATTTTCTTGCCAAATCAAATGTTAGGGTTAACTCATTAATTTATTCAACTATTAGTGAGCCCCTTTAAGGCAAAGAAAATTATTGGACCACGTATTTATTAAATAATAATACCTACATGGCTCCAATTAAATTCGTAAAATTAAATAAAACGAATTTCATATATTAAAATAAATTAATACAATATTTAAAATTTCTTGGGCATTACAATTATCTATTCCTCAGAAATTCAGCAGGCAATTTGATGTACTTGACTGGCCGAACGAAGGAGAAAAGAGGTCCAAACCGTCAGTGGAAGAGCCACCTGTGCTTGAGCTTAAACCTCATCCATCTCATTTACGGTATGCTTACTTGGGAGACTCGGACACACTACCAGTAATAGTTTCTGCGCATTTGAATGAATCTCAAGAAGAAAAACTATTAAGGGTTTTGCGTGAGTATAAAACATCAATTGGGTGGACAATAGCAGATATCAAGGGAATCAGTCTGTCGTTTTGCATGCATAAAATTCTACTTGAAGAAGGAGCAAAACCGGTCATTGAGCAACAACGAAGATTGAATCTGATTATGAAAGACGTGGTGAAGAAGGAGATTATTAAGTGGTTAGACGCCGGTATTATCTATCCAATTTCAGATAGTGCTTGGGTAAGTCCCGTTCAATGTGTACCTAAGAAGGGAGGAATGACAGTGGTTGAGAACGAAAACAATGAACTCATTCCTACAAGAACGGTCACAGGTTGGAGAGTGTGTATGGATTACCGCAAGTTAAACAAAGCTACGCGCAAGGATCACTTTCCTTTGACATTTATTGATCAGATGTTGGATAGGTTGTCCGGTCATCAGTTCTATTGCCTTCTCGATGGATACTCAGGATATAACCAGATAGTGATAGCTCTGGAAGATTAAGAGAAAACAACTTTTACATGTCCGTATGGAACGTTTGCATTCTGGAGAATGTCTTTCGGGTTATGTAATGCACCGGCTACATTCCAGCGATGCATGATGGCTATCTTCTCGGATATGGTTGAGCAGAATTTGGAGGTATTTATGGATGACTTCTCTATATTCGGTGATAGTTTTGACTTGTGTCTTAATAATCTCATCTTAGTACTGAAGCGTTGTGTGGAGACGAATCTGGTGCTTAATTAGGAAAAGTGCCACTTTATGGTGCGAGAAGGGATTATTCTGGGGCACAAAGTATCCGACGCAGGTCTAGAGGTGGATAGGGCAAAGATTGAAACCATTGAAAAGCTACCTCCACCGACATCTGTAAAAGGTATTAGAAGTTTTCTCGGACATGCAGGATTCTACCGTCGATTCATCAAGGATTTCTCAAAAATTGCAAAACCATTGTGTTCACTCCTTGAAAAAGATGTTCCCTTTAAGATGGATCAAGCTTGCATCGAAGCCTTTGAAGTGCTAAAAAAGAAGTTAATCACAGCCCCGATCATAGTTGCTCCCGATTGGACTTTGCCTTTTGAGTTGATGTGTGACGCAAGTGATTATGCAGTAGGAGCTGTGCTGGGTCAGTGAAGGGATAAGGTTTTTCACACCATCTACTACTCAAGTAAGACACTCACAGAAGCTCAATTGAATTATACTACTACAGAGAAGGAGTTGCTTGCAGTAGTATTTGCCTTTGACAAGTTTTGAGCATATCTGATTGGAACCAAGGTGATTGTCTACACTGATCATGCAGCTATCAAATACTTGATTGCAAAGAAGGATGCTAAACCTAGGTTGATTCTATGGGTCCTCTTGTTGCAAGAATTTAACTTGGAGATTCGAGATAGGAAAGTTACGGAGAATCAAGTGGCTGATCATCTTTCAAGGTTATAGAATGCCGACATGCAGAAAAAGAATGATGTGGTAATCAATGAGCCGTTTCCAGATGAACAATTGTTTGGTATCAACACCGAAGTCCCTTGGTATGCTGATTATGTGAACTTTCTAGTCAGTAATGTTCTTCCGCAAGATTTCACTTCTCAGCAAAGAAAGAAATTTCTCCATGATGTCAAGCAATACTTTTGGGATGAGCCATTCCTCTTCAAAACTTGTGCGGATCAGATGATAAGACGTTGTGTGCCACAGGTAGAAATGGAGAGCATCTTGACTCATTGTCATTCGTCAGATTATGGAGGCCATTATGGAGGAGAAAGAACTGCAGCCAAGGTCTTACAGTCGGGATTTTTCTGGCCTTCGTTGTTCAAGGACGCCCATCTCTTTGTGCTTAAGTGTGATAGATGTCAACGGGTTGGAAATATCTCGAAGCGGCACGAAATGCCTCTCAACACCATCCTTGAGGTTGAACTATTTGATGTTTAGGGTATCGACTTTATGGGGCCGTTTCCGTCATCGTTCAACAATCAATACATACTTTTGGCAGTGAATTACGTGTCAAAATGGGTCGAAGCACTTGCATTACCCACCAATGATGCCAAAGTGGTTCTACGGTTCCTGCACAAGAATATCTTTACTAGATTTGGTACACCAAGAGCCATAATCAGTGACGAAGGTACTCATTTTTGTAACAAGTAGTTCACTAAGTTGTTAGCTAAGTACGGAGTCAAACACCGGATTGCCACAGCTTATCATCCCCAAACGAATGGCCAAACAGAGGTATCGAATTGGGAAATTAAGCAAATTCTGGAGAAAGTGGTAAACCCGACTCGTAAGGACTGGGCAATGAAACTAGACGATGCTTTATGGGCGTATCACACTGCTTATAAGAATCCCATCGGAATGTCACCGTATCGTATGGTTTATGGGAAAGCTTGTCATTTACCAGTCGAACTTGAGCATAAGGCCTATTGGGCAATTCAAAGGTTGAACCTTGATCTTCAAGCCGCTGGTGAGAAAAGGTTACTCCAATTGAACGAGATGGAGGAGTTTCGCCATCATGCCTATGGGAATGCTAAGTTGTACAAAGAAAAAGTCAAAAGGTGGCATGACAAACGGATTGTGGGTCGAAAGTTTGAACCGGGACAAGCTGTGTTGTTGTTCAATTCCAGGCTGCGGTTATTTCCTGGGAAGCTGAAGTCTAGATGGTCAGGCCCTTTCATTATTACTGCTGTAGGATCGCATGGGGCAATTGAAGTCGAAGAGCCGGATTCAAAGCGCACATTCAAAGTCAACGGTTAGCGACTCAAACATTATTGGGGAGGCGATGTGGATCGACAAGTATCAGTGATTCACCTTTCTGTTCCCGATCAAGCTGAAGCCTAATACTACTGAGAAAGGCAGGTTGACGACTATAAACCAAACGCTTGATGGGAGGCAACCCAATCATGATATTTTATTGCTTTCATAGAATTAGTTTCATTAATATTTTTTTAGGAGTAGTTTATGTGTTTTTGTTGAATTTGGTCTTCAATCTTCCGTGTTTAACTCATTTATGTGGTGTTTATTGAAACAGGGATATAATCTATGGGAATGATTTAGAAGGAGGAAACATGTTCACTGGGGATGGTACAAGAGAGGACAAGAGGATCAAGAGGAAAAAGCAGAAAATTTTTCAAGTCTGAGGATTCTCGCCCCGGCGAGAAAATTGCACTAAGGTTTCTCGCCCCGGCGAGAACCTCTCTGTTGAAGCGCGCCCCGGCCTGGATTTTTCTCCCCCCAGCCCCAACCTCTCTGCCACTTCTCGCCCCGGCGAGAATCGCGGAATTCAGTTTTTAAAATCCGATTCTAATTTGATGTTTAACATTCCAACTCCCATGCAACTTCTCCAAAACACTACTTCTCCTTCTCTAAGACCAACCTAACCCAAATTCCTCCTATTTCTCTTCGCATTTCTTTCCAATTACTTTCCATACTTGAAATCCTACGCGAACCCTAATTTATACCACTATAAAAACAAACCCTAGCCTCTGTCCATTCCATCTCTCATTCATTAAAAGGAATACTCTGTGGTTTTCAAGGTTTCTATTTGCTTTATTATTGCATGCAAGTATTCTAGGGTTTACTCCTCAGATCTATTCCATTGGATTGTGTTTCTATCACTTTGAAGTTAGAAAAGTTAGAGTTTGGGGGGAATTGTGCTTGCATAACAGATTGTAGTGTTTGGGTTGTTTGTCAAAAGATCTAGCATGGCTCCAAAGAGGCAACATGGTGAAGGATCATCGTCTACTCCATCTAGGGCCTTTGATAGAAGAAAGTTTGTCAGTGCAGAGGCAGCTATCAGATATGAAACGTATACATCGGGTAAAGCTCTAACTCCCGAGCGTGGTCTCACGCCTGACGAGGTGGTTGATGGGGAGATGATGCATCAGATAGTCGAGAGGGGATGGGAGACATTCACTGCCCATCCGGAGCCTGCATGTATAGCTATAGTCAAGGAGTTTTACGCTAATGCAGAGGACGCGGCTATATGCGAAGTTATGGTCCGAGGGAAGACAGTTCAGTGCCCAAACAATCAATGAGTATTACAACTTGAGGCCGGATTTACGTTGCAGATACACTCGATTCCTTGAGGAGGGGCCCAATGTGGAGAAGGTAGTTACTGACTTATGCAGGCCTGGGACGACATGGATATCTAGAGGGCCACGTGCTGCACCTATGTTTCATAGCAAGGACTTGAGTCAGTATGGTAAGGTATGGTATGCCTTCCTTTCGGCTAAACTGATGCCATCACAGTACATGAGTGATGTTCCCAAGGAGAAGGCGTTGTTACTATATTCTATTGTGACAGGGATTGAGATAAATGTGGGTCAGTTGATTGAGGCATCGATTCGCCGCACTATACGGACTTTGCATAGTCAGGGTGGTTTGCCTCACCCTTCGTTGATATGTGGTTTGTGTCTTCGTGCGGGAGTTCGTTGGGGAGCTGAGGAGGCTTTGCAGCAGCCCTTACTACTTTTGGATCACCGTTTGATTGCACGTTATAAGGAATGGGAAGGCGGCGAATCCCATCCTCGTGGTATGGGTTACATAGTTCATTCTCCTCCCGTCGAAGAAGCACATGAGTCCGATGATGATGAGGGAGAGGGTCCTTCAGCAGGTCCTTCCACTTCTACTGGGCCAAGGAAAGCCAAGTTCAGCCTCCAGTTTCGAGAGTTGCAGCGTCTTATTGATTCTCATCATAAGACCATATTGAGGTAGAACCAGCGATTGGCAGATCGGCAGGAGCATATGTATGCGTACCAGCAGAGTTGCACCCAAACCATGGCGAACATGTACTCCAATATGCAGCCGATGATGGATCTTGTTCAGTTTCCCGCAGCCCAGCTATTGCCAGTTTTTCCACCACCGTCCCCAAATGACGATGATGAGTTCGAGCCTACTGCTTGAACTGCTAGGGGAGTCCTCTGTTCTTAACTTTCTTTATTTTTTGCACAATGAGGACATTGTTTCGTTTGAATTTGGGGGGGTGTGTTTGCATATGTGCATGTTTAGCTCATTTGAATTTGTAGTTTTAGTTGCATGAGTGTTATTGTAGTTATATTTATAAAAAAATTCAAAAATCCAAAAAAATTAGTAGCATAGGATCATAGGATATTGCATTTAGAGGTAGTCAATCAATGTATTGATGGAAGTCATTTAGGGATGGCCAATGATGAAATTTGATTAGTTCTATTATAGTTTAACGGGATGGATACTTATTGCTAAATCTGGAGTTTAACTGTTGTAGTTGTGGTTATTTGAGACCTTTGGTTTTTACTTGTTCACGAATGTGTATTAAAGTAATTAGGAGTTGGTTCTTCTTTGGTGTATCACATGCTCATATGTAGATATATACTGTTATCACTTGTTGGATCTAAAAAAAGAAAGAAAGAAAACTGAGAAAAGATGAAAAATAAAATTTTTTTTGAATAAATACTGCTTTGATGTCTGTTTAAGTGCAAGAAAACGTGGAATTAATGAATATAGACAGATAAGAGCAGGTCTTGACTAAGTTTGTCTTTGTGGCCGGTGTCATTTGAATGAGTATACCCTTAGGAGATGTTTTTACACTCAGCGCCCTAAAATCGTCTGGTTTGGGAGTCGTTGGTTGAAAGTTCGCTACACGGGTGGCACTGAATAGCCTAATAAAGATGAACATTGCACTAGTCAGGATATATGACGAGATGGAGCGTAAAACGCACTCGTTAAAGAAAAAGAGGGAAAAAATGAGAAGGCAAGTGAATAGCAGTTGAGCTTAAAAGTAAATTCTGTGAACTTGTCTCTTTTTGAGCATGGTGATACCTAGAGTTGGATTCATACCCTGATTGGTTTAATATATGTTGCATACTTATGGAAGGGTTGAGAGTGATTCATAATTACTAATCGTTGGCTTTTGGATGGTGTGAGGTTGAAATTCTGTTGAACTGGTAGTTATTGATTTTTGAGGCCGGATTTTTATGATGTCTATTGATTAATTGCTTGAGTATGGTTAGTCATGCATGTGTATTCATGTAGTAGCTAGTTTAGTTGTGGTTTTGCTTTGTTTTGTGTTTTGCTTGAGGGCAAGCAAAGTTTTGAGTTTGGGGGTATTTGATGAGTAGGTTTTAACCTACGCGTTTGATATGTCTTTTGGCTCATCCTTTACTTGTTTTTAAGTGTTTGGTAGCTTTTTACTTGTTTTGCATTGGTTTTGTAGGTCATGGCTGGATGCAGGGATGAAAAGAAGAAAATTGGCTGGGTGCAGGGCATTCTCGTCGGGGCGAGAATTTGTGTGTTATATTTCTCGCCGGGGCGAGAACTTATGCTTTGAATTTCTCGCCGGGGCGAGGAAGCGACAGATGGGAATCCTGATTTTGCTGGAATGCTGTTATGTTGGAAAGATAGAAGTGATCAAGGACTCTTGCTATTAAACTTATTGAGGGACAAAAGGAGACTATAAATAGAAGATCAAGACTTGGATTTAGGGATACAGACTTGTTCAGAGATTGAATTCCAGAGCTGAGCAAGGAGATTGGAGGACAAGTCAAGCATTGTGAGAAGTTCAGATTGGAGAGTTAGAGATTATACTGTTAAATCTTTATCCTCTGATTTGTAATTAATTATGATGTCTTATTGTGATATTCTAGTCTTTATTGTCATTATGAACTAAATTCTTAATTAAGGCTACAATTGAACCAGTTATAATTATTTATCTATTTGATTTCAATTGTTCAAATTGATGGAAGTTGTCTATCTTATTTTATGCTTATTGATTAATTGTTTGGACGACAATTAGCGGGTTACTTTAGATGAATTCGGGAGATGAAATCTAGGGTTAGAACTGGATAAGATCGCATGTATTCTCAATTATTTGCATGTGTTGAATAATTGGATTTGTGGAGTAAATAGGAATATTGCTTGCTGCATGTAACAATTGGAAATTAGAACTTAATGAATTTAATCTTTTAACTTTGCATAGGAATATAGTAGAGTTATTTGGATTAGATAGATTTATTTGATCACTTGGAAAAGGGCTTATAAATGCAATTGAATTTCTGTTAATAACTCCATTGAAGTGAATGATTGGAAGACATAGATAGATTGGTTTTTGATAAATAACCGGGGATATTGTAGTCTTAATCATCTTAAATCTGAATTTCAACCTTTGAATTAATTGTCAGTGTTAGTATTTATTTAATTATTCTTAATCAAAAATCCCAATTTGTGATTGTTTAATAGAATAGGCATAATTTAGATTGGTAATTGGAGATTAAAAATATAGAAATTCATGTGGGTTCGACACTCTTTCTTATCACTTTATTACTTGTTGATCGTGTATATTTGCACGTAATTGTCGATTGTGAAATTGGGCAACAGTAGTATTTTGTGGTTTTTGAACTTCTTCAAGATATATCTTACTCCCACTGACCCCTTCAAGGATAAACTCCTTTTCCAAGAAGGCAGAATGTTTCGCAACAAATACCTTTTGATCAGTAGGATGATAAAAATAATACCTCGATATCACTTTAGGGTATCCCACGAATCTACACTTGTAGGATCTAATGTGCAGCTAATCATTCTCAAACTTTTTGACATAAGCTGGCAACCCCAAGTCTTAACATGCTTAAGATTTGGTTTTTTCCCTGTCCATAACTCATATGGAGTCTTTGAGACGGATTTGGTAGGCACCTTGTTAAGTAGGTATGCAGCCGATTCTAGGGCATAATCCCAAAAGGATACTAGAAAGTCGGTAAACTCATCATGGAACGAACCATGTCCAACAATGTTCAATTTCTCATTTCAGATACACCATTCAACTGTGGCGTCCCTGGTGGAGTCCATTGTGAGATTATACCATTTTCTTTGAGACAATTAAGAAACTCATTGGTCAAGTATTCCCCTCATCGATCCGATCGAAGAATCTTAATACTCTTGCCAGTTTGCTTATCTACTTCACTTCTGAATTCTTTGAACTTTTCAAACGATTCAGATTTGTATTTCATCAAATACACATATCCAAATCTTAAATGATCATCAGTGAAAGTAATAAAATAAGAATACCTTCCTCGTGTAGTCGTTGTTATAGGTCCACATACGTATGCGTGTACCAACGCTAACAACTCTGTAACTCTGTAACCGAGTCTATAGTGCCACATAAATGTATAATTAACATTATCTCTTTTCTGTTTCTTAGTTTGTTCAATTTAAAATATTTTTCCATGCAAGTCAAGTATATAAAGTACATTCAGTGAATTGTCAACACCATATAAAACATTTTTATTATAAATAGAACAACTGTTGTTCTTTATTATAATATCAAAACCATCTATATCCAATATAGAAATTGAAATAATATTTCTAATGAGTGTCAGAACATAATAACAATTATTTAAACTAATGGACTTGCCCGTAGACAGTGCTAAATAATAAGTTCCTATAGCTAATGCAGCAACCTTTGCTCTATTTTTCACTCGTAGGACGACTTCATCTTTGTTCAGCTTTCTACTTCTGCTTAGTCCCTGTATAGTATTACATATGTGAGAACTACAACCAGTATCCAATACCCAAGTAGAATTCTGACTTTCAGAAAAATTAATTTCAATTATGAATAAACCTTGATCAGAAGTCGAAGCTTCTCTAAGCTTCTTCTACTTTTGATCCGCAAGATAATCGTTGCAGTTCCTCTTCCAATGACCCGACTTATTGCAATGGAAGCATATTCCTTTACTATCAGGATCAGCTTTCTTATTATCCTTTTTCTTTGCCTTGTCCTTAGCCTTCTTCTTTTTCTTCTTTTTAGAAGATACCTTGGGCCTCTTCCTTTTCTTGGAAGAATCATCCACCAATAAGACTTGGTCCTTCTTGGATGGGAAGTGACCTTCAACCGTTTTCAACATATTAAGTAACTCAAGCAGACTGATGTCCAACTTATTCATATGAAAATTCACAACAAATTGTGAAAAGGTGTCTGAGAGTGACTGCAAGATCAAATCTTGACTTAACTCTCCATCCATTATGAACCCTAGCCGTCTAAGTTAATCAATTAGATTGATCATCTTTAGGACATAAGTCTTAACAGTAGTGCCCTTAGTCATCCGAGATCGAAAAAGCTCCTTAGATCTGATATCTTGCAGTCCTACTTTGTTCATCATACAACTCCTTGGGGTGCAACAATATAGTACGAGCATCCATAGTTTCATGCTGACGCTGAAGCTCATTACTCATGGATGCGAGCACGATGTATTGAGCTATAGTTGCATCATCTTGCCACTTTTTGAAAGTAGCAATCTCTTCCTCAGAGGTTATTTCTGCAACAGTTGCAGGGACGAGCGAATTTAGGACATAAGAAATCTTTTCAGCGGTGAGAACAATTCTCAGATTACTTAATCAGTCCGTATAATTCGGTTCGATCAGTTTGTTAGTATCAAGTATGCTGTGCAGTGATAGTGAGTTTGACATTTTTCAAATTCTGCATGCGAAATAGACAACATTTTAGTATACATTCATTTTATTAATTACCAAAATAAATTAGGTCTTTATTTAAATTGGTATCTCCTACTATTTTCATCAAACTATATTACCGTTTATATATAGTTCGACAAATCTAATTAAAGATTTGCTAGTGAGAATAAGGATCCCATTTCAAATGTATATAGCCTTGTGGTGACACAACAAACGATATACAAATAAATAGGTACACAACTATTGTCAATTACATCACTATATAACTCCTTGTATTTTGCCTCTTAGATTATTTTGATCAAGTGGTGACACATCCAAATTAAAATTATCCAAGTTAAGTCCAACCTAGCACTTCCATATATGTGAATAGAAAAATACCATCCTTGTGGTGACACAACAAAACAGTAATGTTCAATTCCTTAATAAGTATCAAATGTGATAAAGCAACATCTTAAATATTTAATATTCTATTGCTTTACCATGCTAGAAGGCGACATTCGATATTCCAAATATCTTTGAACGTTACAACTTAATATAATTTCTTTGAGGGGTTTGTTATTATTTATCTCATCTTGTTTAGCGCGCATGCATACGCGCGCGCGCACACACACACACACATATATATATATATATATAATATACGTCATATTATTTAACATGCGAAACATGTTGTATAATATATAATATATATAGTAATCATGTACATATAGAATACTATATTATACTCGGATTGATTATGGACTTATATTCTAGTTTGGTTCACTAGAGTCACCAAGTGAACCAAAAGGTCAAACCTAGGGTGCAAGAATTAAATTTAAATATAACTATTATATTTAAACATAGGCTTCATTACAAACGCGTCTTCAAGTGTTCCTTGCTCCTTTGTCTTCAATTCTTCAAAATAATTGTAACTAATCCTATTACATGAATTATTTTCAATTAATAGAAACCTTGATAAGCAGTCAAGTTGAAGTACATAGGAGGAAGATAGAATTTACATCAAGAAATACTAAAAAAGACGAGGTACGCAGACCCCATTTATAAAACTCATTCATTCAAGCATTCTCATAGAATAAAAATCCAATCATCCATTGGTCAACAGTCCATAATCAATCCCATTTATTATCATCAATGTTACCATATGCATCAATAAATAACATTCATTTGATGAATCATAAAACCATTCCATATATGCATCGATATCATTTAATGGGCAAAACATTGCTAATATTTAGTTTTGAAACAAAATAAACTCTTTTATTTTAATCAAAAATCAAATCAAAATTAAACTCCTTTAATTTAGCAATCTGAAATCCTATTCCATAAAAATAAACATCTTTATTTTAAACTTATTCCAATTAAATAAACCATTTAAGTTAATTGAAGAAAAAAATATTTTTCGGATTCTGCTATCCGGTGCAGCTGCGCCCATAATAAACTAGGAACCAGCGCAACTGCGTTACACCATCAGCAACAACTTTCTGGGTTTAGGCACAGCTGCGCCGCGTAGCAGATTCGCGAAGAACAGATTTTCCCAAAAAATTCGATCCAATCGCATATCATACGCATATGGAATCATCAAAATCGATAATTAGCACAAGATTAGGTTCTGATACCACTATTAGGTTTGTATAGTACGCATACATACAATCAAATTACATAAATAAGGCGGAAGGGTAATAAAATCGAATTTTAAATTTTTATACAAATCATCACCATAATCAATCTATGTGCTCAATTAACGATATAAACGAAAGAGAAAGAGAATAAGAATTATACTCTCGTAGATCAAAGCTTCCTTGTGTACAAGTTCAACTCCTAGTCCTTCATGTTTTCCTTGAAATTCACCAGTTAGATTCCTTCTTTTGATCAACGCTAGCCACCCAAGTGTTTGACCTCTAGAGGTGATCTACCAAGGACGAATAGGTATTCAAGAAGATGGGTGTTGGCAAAAAACTCTAGTTTCTATCTTTATAGAAATTGTAAGTACTCTCCACAATTCTAATGCAAGTGTATGTGTGTAACTCCAATCTATGATAAGACTCCTCTTATTTATAGATGTAGGAAAACCCCCCCTAAACTATTTAGGATTAGAGTTTCTATTCTAATTAAACTCCTTTAATCAAATTAAACTCCTAATCTACTTAGGAATTCATGAGAGTACTTCTATTAATTAATTCACAATCCCTATTAGGAATTAAATAATAGTAATAGTAATAATAATAATAATAATAAGACTTCTCTTATTAATTTATATTTAATATTTCTAAAATATTAAATAATAAATATTAATCTATTTAATTTATTCTATCTCCATAGATTAAATTAATACACTTAACATATTATTACAATTATGTCATTTACTTCTTAAACAAATATTTTTCTTTTGCGGTGTGACCCTTTAGGTTCTCCATATTAAACCAGTTGTGAATAAATCAATTAGAACAATTCTAATCTTATTTAAATAAATAAATTAAACTATTTAATTTATTTAAATAAATAATATTTATTCTATAATAAGGGTAAGCCCTCTTAGCGATCATAGACTTTCCAGATAATATAGATTTCAACATTAATCACAAAATAACCTTTCAGTGAATAGTTACCGTACAATTCAATCATTCTACCATACAATGTCCTAATTAAATATAAGACATGTAATTACTGTCAAGTCTTATTTTATTTAATTATATGCATTTCGATTCTTAAATGCACAACTCTAAATAATGCAAATTAGAAACTCCTTTCTAATTTCATTCTGCCTTGGCCAAGGACTACTGAGTTGTTACTTTATCGAATCACATAGGACATTCTCATCTTTCACTAGATGTGGTAGATTATTTTTTGATCATTCACCTATCTCCATATACAACTTATTATACCCAAGCATATCTTTTGATATACCCTAAAGGTCTTAAGAATATGTCAAAGTATAATTCATCATACACAAGATACTATGATGATCTCAAGTCCAAAGATCACTTGTACTACTATCACTAGAAGAATCCTATTGACAGGCGAGTAAAACTCCATTAGGTATTCTTTTAGCGAGTCACATTCAGTGAACTTATTCTCCAATAAACACCTATATACTTGCTTTAGTGTCTCCACACAAATGATCATGAGATCAATCATCCTCTTACTAAGAGCAAACAACGTATGTACTAATCTATCTGGATTCACTAATCCCCTTTTAGTAATCCATCGATTAGGAACGATTTTAGTTTTAAGCTTTCTAAGAATTTAGATCTCATTAGCATGATCATCATCATGATTCTAAAAGCATTGCTTAAAACTATGAGTTTATCACATATAAAATAACAACACCATGTAGATAAATTAAAATGCCTTTAATACTTTTATTAATAAATGAATAAGATTACAAAGTATATGCTACATCATATCAAATATGATTGGCTTGTGTGCATACTACTTTCAATGATGAGGTCCATGATGTCTGAGATGCAGAAGCACCAAGAGGAAATGAGAAACTTTTGTCAACACTTGATGCAAATGCCGACTTTTCAAGCTATGTTCCCTAGAAGTTCGCAAGCAAAACGAGTAAGAGCAAACAATAACAATGACATTCAAAGTGTGCCCCCGATAATGACAATAGGACAACGAATTCCAATCATTCATTTGGATCCCAAAAATAGTGGTGACATGCCACGACCTTAAACAGAAACAAGTGCTCCAACCCAATCACAACCGGTAATCATAGAGACCACATTACCACAAAATTCGCAGATCCAAGCACCTCTCATCCATGGTCAGAATCAAAGACCAAATAGACCTATAAAATTGGATTTTACCCCTCATCTAAGGTCAGAACTAAAGACCACATACACCGTTAGTCCGTCAATTTACCTCGACACCTCAAAGGGTTCATACGTCAAGCTAATATATGACCAAAGACGACATGATTGATGTGATCAATCAACTCCACAAATAGACAAGCAGACCCACATAATTAGATTTTACCCCTCTTTACTCGGCACATATCTGAAGACAACCTTACCTACCAAGATATGTTGAGCACCCTTTGTATTTCCCAAAGTATAATAGAGAGATGGGGAAAGTAAATGAGCACATTGCCAAGTTCGTGGAATCGATGTCCCTTGTGGTTGCCAAGTGAGCAACCACAACATCTTACTTAGAGAATTCAACAAAACTTTGACGGATAGTGCCTTTAGTTGGTACTATAACTTAGAAAAGTGGTCAATCCAGGATTGGGATGATATGAAATTATAATTTTTTAAGAAATTTTTCTATGTTTAGAAGTAGGTGACCATTGTAGAGTTAATAAGATTCAAACAAAAGTTAAGTGATGAGTTATCAGATTATGTGGACAAGTTTAGGGCTCAGACGCAGGAGTGCGTAGAGCCAATTGAAGAGAAGAATCTGGTGAGCATATGCAACAACGACGCTCTTAATGCTTTCAAGCCCCATCTCATCACCAAGGCATATGATTCCTTTTTAATACTTTCATCATTTGTATAAGATTTGGGAGGAATTGTGTCACTGCCCGCTAACCATTCAACCGTGACATGGAAGGGCAAGAGGTCAACTAATGTGGCTTTGGCAGATTCTCAACAAAATCTATATGGGGCAAGAGGGAAAGGAAGAGAGGAAATCCAGGAGACTAGTATTTGGGTCTGCCAGTTCCGGAGGCTATTACTTATAGCAAGAAAGCATTTAAAGACTTGTATGAGAAGTGGGTAAAGCATGGAGTGATCAAGCCTCTAATACCCAATTTTGCAGTGACCAAAGAGATGAAGAAGATACTGGACTTTTGCGTGTATCATCAATACATAGGGCATTCCACCATCTCATCACCAAGGCATGTGATTCTTTTTCGATACTTTCATCATTTGTATAAGATTTAGGAGGAATTATGTCATTGCCCGCTAACCATGCAACCGTGACGTGGAAGGGCAAGAGGTCAGCTACTGTGGCTTTGGCAGATTCTTAACAAAAGCAACAAGGGGCAAGAGGGAAAGGAATAGAGGAAAGGCAGGAGACAAGTATTCGGGTCTGCTAGTTCCGGAGGCTATTACTTATAGCAAGAAAACATTTAAATACTTGTATGAGAAGTGGGTAAAGCATGGAGTGATTAAGCCTCCAATACCCAATTTTGCAGTGACTAAAGAAATGAAGAAGATACTGGACTTTTGTGTGTATCATTAATACACAGGGCATTCCACCATGGATTGTTACAGATTAAGGAGGATCTACCATAAGAAACTAGTAGCAGGTGAGATTGAGTTAGAAAAGGTGAACAGCGTGTTGGACCAACCACTGCCCAATCATAAAGGAAAAGAAACATGCAACATTGTCACCCATAGTGAAGCACCGACGGGGGAAGAAATGGTGATGATAGAGAAAGTGGAAGTGATAGAGGAGATGAAGGATGTTGTTGATCCAGTCTACAAGTGAAGGCATTGATGAACGGGGTGAAGTTCAGAAATTTTTTCGATTAGATAGGGTTTGTAGACACCCGAAATTTTGCACTTGTTCTCTAACCCTGGCAGGAGGGTAAAAACGTCATTTTACTCTAACACCAAGATATCCGAGCAAAGATCACAAGTTAGAAACAAATATATAAAGCTATCAGAATAATTCCCGAATAGCATACTATTCAAGGCAAGACGGTTGACTAGCCGACGTATTCAGGAAGATATTTTTTTGCTTTTTACTTTTTTGCTCTATCTTTTCAAACCTGAAATTGGTCAAATTTGATGTCATCGCATAATAAAATCTCTATATAAAGCTCCCACGAAGGCCTCCAAACGACCGACTACGCAAAGTAAGGCGAATGACTAGTCGACATCTGCCAAGTGATGGTTTTTCTCCTTTTTCTTTGTCTTCTCGAACTCAGAATTGAGCGAATCATATGTTATTGCGAAGCTATCGGAAAGAGATTTCCAGAATGGTATGGCACGTCTCCTAATTCTTACTGAAAGTTACGGACGTTTCAATGCACAACACGAAAGACCAACTTCGCCACACAAAAATCGAGCAAGTGGGGCCCACCCTATGCCAGCCTTGCGACCAGCAGAAGGTGTACTTGAGGTTGCCTTAGGTCCCTATATATGGGCAAATTTTCAACATTTTTTAGGATGATAACATGTATAAAGAGAGAAATGGCGTTATCTAGTGAGAGAAATAGCAAAAAACCTCTCTAATTTCCATCTAGATTTAGTTATTTTCATCAAATCTCTTCCCAATTTCGATCCAAACCTTCAAGATCCAAGCTCAAGGAGGAGAGATCTAGCATCCCCAAGGTGAAAGACTCAATCTTTATGTATATTTAATGTAAATCTAATAGATCTAGCATAGATTCATTTTTGTGGTGAAAGATCCGATCTTTATGTAGATTCAATGTAGATCTAGTGTAGATCTAGTATATATCTTGCTTATTTTGGCGAAAGATTCAATTTTTATATAGATTTGATATAGATATATTAGATCTAGTATAGATCTTGGTTATTTTATACGTTGTTGTGCTTGTGATTTGTTTATTTTTCGGTTAATGTTTTATTGAGGCTCTCCTTGCACCCTAGATCCGTATCTAGGGTGTGGCATCCCTCTTTATTGGATTATGGATGATTAAAGAGGATTTTGTATGGTTAAAATCTCCTCCTAATCATCCGATGATATCCTTGAGTCAATTTATCAATTTCAAGTCAAATTCGGCCAATTTTATCGATTATTTTGCTTGTAGGTTATTAAAGTTTGAATCTTTTTCTTAGATTCACATTGGATCTAGCTTGGATCTGGCTTATTATCGGTTTCAAAGTTAAAAGCTTTAACCTTTATTCTAGATTCGACATAGATCTAGTATGGGTCTATGTATTTTCATTGTTTTTAAGTCAATTTCGGTTTACCCCGAAAAATTCTAGATTCACTAGTAATATGGGGGTCCCACCTATTAGCCATCAAGGGATTCTAACAAATTAAATCACCAGTTTGGGATATATTATCGGTTAAATCCCGGTTATGTCATTGTATAGATTTATTAGATCTTAGATCTACAGATATCATATCCTAGATTCTAAATCTTTTTGTTAGATCTAGTCGATACGTAATAGTCTCTCGGAATGTCGATTTCATTGTATAATCTACGGATTAGGGACTTCAGGAGCTCTTTTCTGGATTTTGTCTTTCGTTTCTATGTATTGTTTATAACTCTGAATTATGTGAGCCTAGGAATGGAAGTCGAGGACTTCGAATCGAGCCTTGACATAATTCCCACGATGAACTTAGTTTCGATTGTAATATTCGCAAGACGATTATTGTATATGTAAATTTGGACCTTAAAACAATATCAAATGTCCAATCCCGCGAGAACCGGATTTAAGGCCCCGTAATAATGAAAATTGTGATTGCGGGTGTTCGGGGCTATTGAGATGACTTTCATGCCCATGAGTCACCCTGACCCCATTTTGATGCTTAATTTTTTCGTTTATCACCAAAAAGTGATTTTCAAGAAAAAAGATAAATATCTTTTAAAACCAAATCGACCCGGGTTAATAGAACAAATTTAAGCTAAAATTAAAAGTAACAAAGAATCTCGATTCCTATTTAGCAAAGGGTTTGGAAACTATATTTTCTCAAAACGTCACTCGAAAAAAAGGTTTTTGTCAAAATCAAAGCTAAAGCGAACTTTTTTTTAAATCAAATCCCTCGCGCATAGGCTCAAAGAGGTTTTAAGTTGTCTTCAAAATAATGCACTTCTCATAATTTCGACTCAAAGCTAGGTAAATTTTCTCCAAATCGCACACATATACACATACACACACTTCACATTTGGGAAAATATTAAGATGCGGTAACCGTGTTTTCACGGAAGTCGGGGGGTGCTTAATGCCTCCCTCTTTCTTAAGCAAGCCCCTAAACTCTATGAATCTCGGTTTCAAGACCAATTTTATTGAGTCACATTTAGGGCCATATTTCATTTAAATTCCAAAACTATGGATGAGTTGCTACATCCATTTGAACCTATACCAACTGGCGACTCTGCCTAATTGGCCTTTTATTAAAATCAACCTTTCAAATTCCCATCGGCATTTATGTTGACCTTTTCTTAAAAAATCACCTTTTAAATGAAATAATAATCGAAATCTTAAAAAAGGGTAGAAACACACTTAGGAAAATAAGAGAATCTTTCTCCTCGGCGTCGACAGGGTTATTAGGGGAAGCAAGGATAGAGGCAACTAAGGCAATCATCAAAGCTACCGAAACAGAAGAGGCTTGTATGGAAGTTTGAAAAGGATTTGTGAAAATAATAGAGGAATATGAACACAAGATTTCTTTCTCTACGGTTGATAAGGAGGTGAAGTACCCCCATAATAGACCGCTATATGGGACAACAATAATCAATGGCATAGAGGTATGTAGAGCATTCATTGATAATAGTGCCTCCATAAATGTCATGCCCTACAGCGTGTTCAAACAATTAGGGCTATCAGAAAAGAAAATCATCAAGGATAAAACGAGCATCACAGGGTTTGCCAACCAAAGCACAAGAACCCTTGGACATATAAAGGTGGACATACAGGTAGGAAAGATGTGGGGACTCGTGGTGTTCCATGTGGCAGATGTTGACACAACCTACCATGTGTTGCTAGGAAGAGCATGGCAAAATGATTATGAGGTGGCGCCGTCAATTTTCCATCAATGCATAAAGGCATTTTGGAAAGGAAAAAAGATTAAGACACCAACCGCAAGGAATCCGTTTACGCTGGAAGAGGCACATATCGTAGAGGCAACCTTCTTTGATGATGTAGTCGAAGAAGGAGAAAACAACATTGTTAAGCCATATTCCTCGAGGTTAGCAAGTTAGGATGAAGTGCAGGAAGATAAGTTTGTGCCCAAAAACAAAAAAGTAAAGAAGCCAACCTTGGAACAAGGAGAATGTTCTAAAACCAAGAAACTAATGATGATAGATCTTGAGAACGAAGAAAAAGAATAAAGAAAGAAGGTGTTAGGCCCAAATGGTGCTAAGAACGTGATTAATGCTAAGAGGGCGACACCGTCACATACTGACAAAGGGAACAAAAGGAAGGAGTAACTGAAGACCCAGTGGGTAAGGGTTGTTAAACATGATATAAGGATATTGTTTCATTTGTGATGGTGAGCGGGGGAGGTGCCTGAAGGTACACCTAAATTTAAGGGCTCAAAAGGTGTCCCACATTCCAGCAGTAATGAGGAACAAGAGGTTGTGCAACAGAAAGTGGAATCGGCTCTAAAATGCTTTAAGGATAGGCCAAAACCTCAACAAAATGAATTGGAGGAAGTTAATTTGGTAATGGAGGAAGGTACGTCAAAGCCAATCTACATCAATAAGGAGTTGAGTGTTGGCCAAAAACAAGAATTAGTAAAACTGTTGCTAGTGTATGGAGACATATTTGCTTGGAACTATAGTGAGATGCCTGGGATTGATAAGGAGTTAGTGGAGCATAGAATAAATAAAAATCCAGGAGTTAAAACAGTGAAACAAGCACCTCACACTTATTCCCTAGAGGTTGAGACACAGATAAAGGAAGAGATAAAGAAATTGTTGGAGGTAGGATTCATCAAGCTGATTCAGCGTGCCTGAATGACATATACCCACTACCCAATATAGATACTTTGGTGGATGCAACGGAAAATCATGAGATAATGTCATTCATGGACGAGTTCGTAGGATACAATCAGATAAAGATGTCCTTGGATGATGCAGAAATGATGGCTTTCCGAACCCTGCTCGAATTTTTTTACTATGTAGTGATGTCGTTTGGATTGAAGAATACAGGGGAAACCTATTAACGGGCAATGCACGTCATCTTCCATGATATGATCCATAACACATTGGAGGATTATGTGGATGAAATAGTGGTGAAATCTAAAAAGGAGACAACCCACGTGAAGGATCTAAGGAAGGTATTTAAGCGGTGCTGGAAGTACAAATTGAAGATGAATCCAAAGAAGCGCGCCTTTGGGATGACAGCTGGAAAGTTTTTAGGCTTCTTAATGCACAATAGAGGTTTGGAAGTGGATCCCGGTAAAGTGAATGCCATCACATAGATGCCCCCTCCAAAAACACAGAAACAATTGAAGAGCTTCCTAAGAAAGGTTTCCTACCTAAGGAGGTTTATGCTAGTATTAACGGAGGTCATAGAGCCCTTCGGGAAGCTATTGAAGGGAAAAGCAGAATGGGACTGAGGCAAGAACAATAACAAGTTTTTGAGAAAGTAAAGGAGATATTGGCATCAACAAAAACGATGGTAATACCACAAAAGGGGATACATTTGCAACTGTACATCACATTTACTGCAAAGTCTGTAGGAGGTTTGATTACAAAAGAGGTAGATGGAGAAGAAAAACCCATGTACTACATTAGCCAAATCATTAAAGGACCCAAGACCAGATATTCGCAGTTAGAGAGGCATTATTTGGCATTGGCGTTTGTTGCATAGAAAATTCGACATTATTTCTTGGCACACAAAGTGAATCTTGCAACAAAAACTTATCTGATTTGATACTTTCTGACTAGGCTTGCATTAGTGGGGAGGCCTACAAGATGGATGATGATCCTTTCTGAATATGACATCAAGTGTGTGACGCCAAAAGCAATCAGATATCAGGCTTTGGAAGACCTGCTCGCTTAGTTCTCGAACAGAGAATATGAGCCACCTTCTGGGGACCTTCCAAGGGGAGAGATAGAGACAGTCAATGTGGCGTATGAAGACTAGGAATGGTGGAGCTTAGCCTTCGATGGGTCGTTCGTAGATGGGAAAGGAGGAATAGGAGTGGTGTTGATCACCCGAAAAGGAAAGGAGGTGGCCTTGTCATACAAATTAGATTTCTCTTGCACAAACAATGAAATGGAGTTCGAGGCATTTATATTTGGATTGTTGGCGGCTCGAGAGCTACGAGCTAAGTGCCTCAAGGTGAGGGGTGATTTGAATTTAATAGTACAACAAATATGAGGTTAGTTTATAGTGAAGGAACCTATCTTGGCACCATACCGATTTGTAACACAAAAGGTGATAGAAGTTTTTAGGAAGGTAATGATTGAATATGTGCCAAGGGGACAGAATAAACAGTCCGATGCATTAGCCACGGTGGTATCTAGGGTGCATGTAAAAGGAGATAACTTGGATGTAAGTGTGATTAAGAGAACCCTCCCGACAACGGTACTAAAATTGTTCCCCAAAGATATAACGGATGATTGGAGACACCCCATCTCTCACTAATTGCAAACAAAGGAAGGGACAATATCACCGGTGGAGCTTCAAAAATACAACATAATTAAAGGAGTATTATACCACACGGAAGCATATGGTGTATTAACAAGATGCTTAGGAAGGAAAGAGGTTAATGTAGTTTTGCATCATGTACATGAAGAAAATTACAGATTGGCAAACATTGGGTTGTATCGGAGATTGTAGTGCCAAGGGTTTTATTGGCTCGAAATGAAAAAAGAAGCAGATGCGCTTCAACGACAATATCTTTCATGCCAAGATTACTTTAGGGAGGAGGAATGTGCCTTCATTGATGAAGTACCAGATTGGTGAATCCCATATATGGAGTTTCTATGAAATGAAAATCTTCCTTCCGAAAAGAAAGACACAATTAAAATTAGGAGGAAGGCACAAAGACTCTACTAGTATGAAGGGGAGTTGTTTAGAAGAAGATTCAATAAGAAGCCTTTACAGTGTTTGGAGATAGGTGAGGCCAATTATTTGGTCTATCAAATGCATAAAATGAACATCAAGGAAAAGCCAAGTTATACAAACAACTTATTGATCATGGTTACTATTGGCCTAAAATGGAAGAAGATTGTTTGGAGTTTGTAAAGAAATGTCACATCTATTAGATCCATGGGAATTTAATTCATGCCCCCGCCATAGACTTGCAAACCTTAGCAACGCCATAACCCTTTTATACATGGGAGATGGATCTTATAGGTCCCATCCATCCTAATTCTAAGGGTAACATTTAAATTTTGACGGCCACTGAGATGTATACAAAGTGGGTGAAAGCGATACCATTGAAGATGACAACAGGACCAGCAGTGGCAAATTTTATCAAGGAAAACATCATTTGCGATTTTAAGATTTCAAAAATCATCTTATCGGACAATGGAACTCCATTTATTAATAAGGACGTCATGAATCTGATGGATAAATATAGAGTGAAACATTACAAATCATCACCATTTTACCCAAAAGGCAATGGACAAACAAAGGCCACAAACAAAACCTTGATCAAAATTCTCTCGAAAACCTTGGATGATTATCCGAAGGCATGGGCGGAACATCTACCAATGGCGTTGTCGACTTACCGAACTTTGAAAAGGAAGTCCACAGGTGAAATCCTGTACGCTTTGGTGTATGGCGAATGTGACGCCCCCAAATTCGAGTCTACACCACCCCAATCTGGGTCGCCAAGAACAACACTGCAAATACAAATTTAAATTTTCTTATTTACAACTATTATAATGTCGTGTAAAATACGACAACACACATTTTAAGTTCTCAGTACAATTATTTTGTCATATATAGTATGACAGTATTCAAACCCAAATTAAGTCCTCAATATAATTATTGTCACACTATTTTACAGTATATTGAGGATTACTATAGCTACTAACTCGGACCATCACTTTATTCCTCCGTTTTCCTGCTAGACCAAGTTACACTCTTATTACCTGAAAAGAATTGTGAAGCAAAAGGGTGAGCACAAATAGCCCAGTAAGGAATATCATGACTAAGATAATAAAGAATAAATTATCTTTAGCCTTCAACAATAATAAATTAGAGATTTAAAGATAATAAATTTTTCGCGATAACTGCAACGGAACAAAGAATCCATTAAAAAGTTAAGTAGAACATAATCTCTACTATCTTCTCCTTTTTGAAAAATACACCATCAATATTTTATCCCTATAACACCAATTAACACCTCCTCTTTGCACCTAGGTCAAAGAGACATTTCATCATCTGTCTTTATCTGTAACACCAAAGATCATAATTATATTAATTCACAGTTTCTGTTCATAATCATGCCAATCAATTCATCTTTGCATTCTGGCCAAAGATATTCATTTGTAACACCCATAGTTATGATTATACCAATCAACAATTCATCTTTACACTTCGCTCAAATATATTCATTTGTAACACCCACGGTCATGATCATACCAATCAACAATTCATTTATTTATAATTAGTACAAATTAATAGTATGATGAATGGACAGAAATAATTAGCATAAATAAATATAACATAAACATTAAGAATTTTCACAATAATTTATCTAGAGTCCAAATTGTCAACACGATATCCAGAAAATTGATTATAATTCTTGATTAAATATAAAATTCAAAAAAAATATAAAACTCATAGTTCAGTTAATTTAATAGGAAGATTCAGGTGAAATATATTAGATGAATCACAAACTATTAAGGATATTCTACTAATTTCAGAAATTTTTACCATTTAATGATAAGGCTAGAAAAAAGAATAATAATTGCTTACCATAACATAGGAGTATGAAAGAAAATGATATCCATTACCTTAGTAGGAGACCAAATCTGACTGTTATAAAGGAGATTAACTTTGAAAAAATCTTGCACTGTTAGCTACACTCAAAGTATCATAATACTCAAAAGAAATACTCACAATATTATAGAAGAAGAATTTTTTATTTTTGGTGTGTCCTTCATTGCTCAACTAAGCAACCTATTTATAGGAAAATGCTTAGCACACTACGTTTGACAAACACATCGGCTTAGCACACCAATGACGAAAACGTTCGTCTGATTTTTTTTTAATAATATAATATTCTAATAAAACAAATAATTTTATATATATTATAATCTAATCTAATAAAATAAATAACTTTATTATATTATAATATAATAAAGTTAACTTTATATGTATTATAAAAAAATTCTGTTTTATATAAAAAGTTTTCTGTTTTATTACTATTATATTATAATAATAATAAAACTTTGTTGATTAAGACAAGTCGGTCCCTCAGAAGAAAATAAGGAATCACGTTCTGAAAAACTATTGGCTAGTTTGATAAAATAAGTGGGCCCTACACAAGAAAAACCAAACCTCAAGCAACCAAATTTGATAAAGTATGAGTGGTGGGTCCCACCGGAGTAGTAAGTCAAACGTTCAACAAACATTTCATGCTAAACCTGTGACGCCCCCAAATTCGAGTCTCAAATACCTGGATCTGGTCATCACGATCCAATACAAACATCCACCTCCAAACAATATACAATGACTAAATGCGGAATATAATAAACATATGTTGTTCATTCAAAAGGTGTTACTAGTCCCAAGATTCGATAACTTTAATACACAAAGCAAAACATACCTTAAATATTAATTAGGGTTCAAATTACATTGATAGTAAATTAAACTAAGCATAAAACAAAGTCAGCTACTTGAAGTCTATTACTTCATCTTTTCTTTACCCTTGCCTTTCCCTGAAGTCTCGGGTTTAACTATAATGAAAGTCATGATATAGCAAGGATGAGCAACTAGTTTGCTTAGCAAGATTAAATATAACAATAAAGGATATATCATGATGAACGAAATATAAAATAAGGAATTCAACAATATGAATATCGGAAGCAAGAATAATAACAGCTTTTAGAATAAATGATAGTCAAGTAGACTTTGAATAATAAACTTCCAATGGAATCAATAGTTGATTGACCCTTTGGTTACTAGCTACAAAATATGTATTTGAGGGGATTAGCCTCGCGTACGCTATGTATATGCATAACATTTAACTCTGCTGTTTGTATCTTATATTAGATATGTGGGGTACTCCCCTAAATAAAAGGGGTGTTCACTTCAATCTAAGAATCCATACCATCAATTGGCCTGGATAACCTTTATATAAAAATTTCATGCACTTGTCTGACCGAACAAGGGTTCAGACTCAATCTTAAAACAGTTCATGAATTATAGAATTTTAAATAATGTACAAGTCCAAGACTGTACGAATTCAAGTGCACCAAGTGTGAGTATCAATAAAATCGATGTGGAATAATTGTAAAGTAATTAAACCACTTAAAGCATGCTTGGAAATAAGGTTCAAGCTTAAATAAATAACTTGTAATACAATAATATCCTGCTCGAATATAATTTGAGTAGGGTTAAGGGACTTGCTCAATAAAATATGAGTAAGGATAGGAAACTTGCCTGTTTGCTCAGCTACAAATAATTCTAGCTTTAACTAATTGGCCTTGAAGGACCTAACATTGATAAAGTCGGTCTATCAGTTAGTATTGCGTAGTTGTACGTCTATACGTTCACTAAGGAACTTATCTACCACATAAGTTAATCACATAATGCACATAGCACAATATACTATCATTAACCCTAATCAAACTTAGGTTAATGATAGATTAACTTGGGAATATTTTTCCTAAGGGTTAAACACTTTTTAAGTCTTTAAACAATTGAGTTTACTTGTTTAATTAAGGAATTATTAAACACTTCATATTCAAATAGCTCATTTCTCATTTGATTACCATTTAATATTAATTAAATAGAAATCAATTAATTATCTTTAGTTATTATCTATATAATAACAAAGTAGGTTTACTTATTATTTAATTATTAACTAAATAATAAATAATCAAATTATTAATCTTAGTTGTCTTTAATTATTATTTAAGATTAAATAATAATTAATTATTTATTACCTTTGTTTATTATTAATAAATAATTAATTAATTCTAACTTCATTAAATTTCTACTTAACCTTCACTAATAATAAGTAATAATTATTTTTAATTATTATTTAATAATAAATAATAACTAATTAGGTTTATTATTTAATTAAAAGTTAATCAAATAATAAATAGTTAAATAGTGAGTAGTAATTATCTTTAGTTATTATTTTTAAGTTTATTTATTATTTAAAGTTAATTAAATAATAAATAATTAAATAGTAAGCGATAAATATCTCTAGTTATTATTTAAAAGTAAATAATAACTAATTAGGTTTATTTATTATTTAAAGTTAATCAAATAATAAATAATTAAATTAATAATCTTATTTTTCCTTAATCATTATTTAATAGTAATTAAACAATAATTAATTAGTTTATTATATTGGAAAAATATAATATGAAATGCTCAAATTTGTATGACTACTATTTTTATAAAAATAATAATAACGTCTTAAGCATTTAAATTAATTAAAACTAAATCTGGATGACAATTCTATAATTAGGGCGAAATCCGGACGGAGGGGCATTATCGTAAACTCTTGACAATTGTCCTCCCCGCGCATTGCGCGCAAGCCTCCAGACACGGGCCCAAATGGCGACATTCGGTTGTCGCTAGGCGACAGGAACATGCTAGCGTGCCATGCGCAGCCAGCCCGGTTTTCTAACTGGCGCGTCATGCGCGACCAGCCTGTTCTAGAATTCTTTTGGCAGTGAGCTTTTAGGTCAGTTTCTAGCATACCAAATGAGTTTTAATACCATCAAGCAAGCTTTAAACTCCAAAATAAATTCCCAAATAATTACCCATGACTTAACAAAAATAACTAACATTAAAAACAAAATACCCATGATTTAAATCAATATTTTTTCATCAATAAATATTGTACTAGAATAAACAATGATACACATGTTCTAGCATACCGAACCCACCAAAACATGCTTCAAGCATCTTAAACTTAAACATAGTATTAATAAAGCATACAAGATCAATATATCTTATTACTTAAATTTAAAACCATATTTGTTAAGGATGCCTCGTAAATAAATATAGATCTAACAAGATAAAAATCCTAGATCTATAAATGCTCCATTTCTTCCACAAACATAAACCAACAATATTAAAAATCCCAACACAATAAGTGACTACTAATAATAATGGTTAGTTATTTAATAACAATAAGAAAACTAGGGTTTGAAGGAATGAATATTTATACCTAGATTTAATGGCTATTCTTCTCTTCTTTCCAAAGTAGGTTGTGAATGAAGATAACATAAACAACCAAGCTCCTCATTCTCTTCCTACTAGGTTCGATCACCCCTCTCTCCTTTAGTTCTCAAGGATTTGCTCTTGCTCCCTCTCAAACTCTTTCTAGAACTCTCTCAAGACTTGGGAAAAATGAAGATGTAAATGATCAACTTTTTGGCTTACTAATTGAATAATAGCAAGAAACTTCTACCTTTTGTCATCATGGAGCTAGTGAGTAGCCTTGTGTCACTAGGGTGGCTAATTGACAACTTAGGAGGATACACAATCAAGTCTAGCACACAACCTCCAACACAAGCTAGTTAATTAAATAAAATAAATTTTAAAAAGCAACTTGCTCTCACTCTCTCCCTCATTGCCGAAAATGCTAGGGGTTTTGTCCCAAAAATATTGTCCCTAACATGCTACAATTAATCATTTAATGTTACACCTTTAATTTACCAAGTGGGCTAGGTTTTGGACTATACATTAAATACACATTGGGCTTTTAATTTAAATGATTGGACTAATAAACCAAATCTATTTAATGCAATATTGGATCATTTAATTTAACCCAATGATTGATTAATTAATTTGTCAACCTATTAATTACTACATCCATGGTCAAATAAATGATTGGTCTTAGCTCATTAATTAAATAAGTCAGTCAATTAGTAGTTGATTATTAATTGGACTATTACATTTTATTATTCAATTTGACAATAGTCTCATTAATTAACATTTTTATTAATTAATTTACTCAATTTAATTTAATAACTATATTCAATTTAATTAGTAAATACTTTATCAATTTTATTGATATTAAACCTTAGGGCTTGATCACTAATTTAACTATACTATTTGTGACTCCCTTTAATCAATTTAATTCAATTAATCACCTAGTCACGTAGTCTACTAATGCACACAAAAGTTTAAATAAGCACACAAACTAACTCATTAGAAATTAAATTATATATTTAATTAATAATGACGCTTAAAAAAAATCACGGGCATTACATCCTCCCCCCTTATAAAAATTTCGTCCTCAAAATTGCAAACATAAGGTTACTCGAATAAAAATGGATAATTCGCTTTCATCTTCTCTTCGAGTTCCTACGTAGCTTCTTCGACTGCGTGATTCCTCCAGAGAACCTTGACGGAATGGATGATCTTATTTCTCAGCTTCTGTTCCTTCCTATCTAGTATTTGGACAGGAACTTCCTCGTACGTTAAGTCCTTCTCGACTTGGATTGGTTCATAGGAGATAACGTGCTTGTAGTCTGATTTATATGGCCGCAACACTGACACATGAAACACGTTGTGAATGTGCTCAAGTTCAGGAGGTAACGCTACCTCGTACGCCACTTTGCCAATTCGCCCCAAAATCTTGAACGATCCTATGAAGCTAGGGCTCAATTTTCCCTTCTTCCCAAAATGGATCTTCCCTTTCCAGGGAGACACCTTCAAAAATACAAATCTACCAACTTCAAAGTCTCGCTTCTGACGATGTAAGTCAGCATAATTCTTCTGGCGATCTTGAGTTGCTACCGGTCGATTTTTGACCAGCCGCACTGTATTTGTAGTCTGCTGCACCATTTCAGGTCCCAACAGTCCTCGCTCTCCAACCTCATTCCAACACATCGGGGTTCGGCATTTCCTTCCATATAGCGCTTCGTACGGTGGCATGTCTTTACTTGCATGATAACTATTTTTGTAAGCGAACTCCACTAGTGGCAAATGGTCATCCCAGCTGCTCTTTAAATACATCATGACCGCCCGAAACATATCTTCTAAGGTCTGAATCGTTCGCTCACTCTGGTCGTCAGTTTGAGGATGATAAGCTGTACTCAACCTCAAATGTGTTTCCATTCTTGCCTGCAGACTTCTCCAAAAATTTGACGTGAAGAGCGAATTCCTATCTGATACAATAAATACCGGTACTCCATGACGCGATACAGTCTCCTTGACGTAAAGTTTTGTTAACTGCTCCAGCGTATATCATATCCTGATTGGTAGAAAATGGACAGACCTGGTCAGACGATCCATAATTACCCAGATGACGTCTAAACCTTTATATGTTGGTGGCAGACCCACCACAAAGTCCATTGTGATGTGCTCCCACTTCCATTCCGGAATCTCTAATGGTTGAAGCAGTCTGCTCGATCGCTGGTGCTTTGCTTTAATCCGCTGGCATGTCAGACATCGGCTGACGCACTCTGCCACTTCTCGTTTCATATTCGGCCACCAAAAATACTGTCGCAATTCCGGATACATTTTCGTGCTCCCAGGATGTACTGAGTACCTTGTACTATGAGCTTCCCGAAGAATTTCTTCCCTCAATTCTGGGTCCAACGGTACCCAGACTCTCCCTTCAAACCTTAGCAACCCTATGCTATCAATCTTGTACTTAAGCTCCTCGCCTTCGGTAATTCGCTTCTTTATAGTATCACAATCTGGATCGCCAAAAACGACAACCCAATCTGGTACTTAAGCTCTTCCCGAATGTGACGCCCCCAAATTCGAGTCTACACCACCCCAATTTGGGTCGCCAAAAACAACACTACAAATACAAATTTAAATTTTCTTATTTACAACTATTATAATGTCGTGTAAAATACGACAACACACATTTTAAGTTCTCAGTATAATTATTATGTCATATATAGTATGACAGTATATAGACCCAAATTTAGTCCTCAATATAATTATTGTCACATTATTTTACAGTATACTGAGGATTACTATAGCTACTAACTCGAAACATCACTTCATTCCTCCGTTTTCCCGCTAGACCCAGTTACACTCTTATTACCTGAAAAGAATTGTGAAGCAAAAGGATGAACACAGATAGCCTAGTAAGGAATATTATGACTAAGATAACAAAGAATAAATTATCTTTAGCATTCAACAATAATAAATCAGAGATTTAAAGATAATAAATTTTTAACGATAACTGCAACGGAACAAAGAATCTATTAGAAAGTTAAGTAGAACATAATCTCTACTATCTTCTCATTTTTGAAAAATTCACCAGCAATATTTTATTCCTATAACACCAATTAACAACTCCTCTTTGCACCCAGGTCAAAGAGAACTTTCACCATCTGTCTTTGTCTGTAACACCAAAGATCATAATTATATTAATTCACAGAATCTGTTCATAATCATGCCAATCAATTCATCTTTGCATTCTGGCCAAAGATATTCATTTGTAATACCCATGGTCATGATTATACCAATCAACAATTTATCATTACACTCCGGCCAAAGATATTCATTTGTAACACCCATGGTCATGATCATACCAATCAACAATTCATCTATTTATAATGAGTACAAATTAATAGTATGATGAATGGACAGAAATAATAAGCATAAATAAATATAGCATAAATATTAATAATTTTTAATATAATTTATCTAGAGTCCAAATTGTCAATATAGCATCCAGAAAATTGATTAGAATTCTTGATTGAATATAAAATTCAAAAAAAATATATAACCCATAGTTCAATTAATTTAATAGGAAGATTCAGGTGAAATATATTAGATGAATCACAAACTATTAAGGATATTTTACTAATTTCAGAAATTTTTACCATTTAATGATAAGGTTGGAGAAACGAATAATAATTTCTTACCATAACATAGGAGTATGAAAGAAAATGATATCCATTACCTTAGTAGGAGACTAGATCTGACTATTATAAAGGAGATTAACTTTGAGAAAATCTTGCACTATTAGCTACACTCAAAGTATCCTAATACTCAAAAGAAATACTCACAATATTATAGAAGAAGAATTTTTTTATTTTCGGTGTGTCTTTCATTGCTCAACTGAGCAACCTATTTATATGAAAATGCTTAGCACACCACGTTTGACAAACACATCAGCTTAGCACACCAATGACGAAAACGTTCGTCTAAATTTTTTTAATAATATAATATTCTAATAAAATTGATAATTTTATATATATTATAATTTAATTTAATAAAACAAATAACTTTATTGTATTATAATATAATATCGTTAACTTTATATGTATTATAAAAAAATTCTGTTTTATATAAAAAGTTTTCTGTTTGATTATTATTATTATAATATTATATTATAATAATAATAAAACTTTGTTGATTAAGACAAGTTGGTCCCTCAGAAGAAAATAAGGAACCACGTTCAGAAAAACTATTAGATGGTTTGATAAAATAAGTGGGCCCCACACAAGAAAAACCAAACCTCAAACAACCAAATTTAATAAAGTATGAGTGGTGGGTCTCGCCGGAGTAGTAAGTCAAACGTTTAACAAACATTTCATGCTAAACCTCTTTATTTATATCAAAATTTAAACAAATATCCACCACATATCACTTATTAAACTTATCTCTAAACAACACCTTTTATTTATCAATTTATTTACACATTTTTAATCTTTCAACAATTAATCCCAATTAATAATATAAACTCACAATACTGACAACCAGATCGTTCCTAGGAAAGAGGGGGCTTTCCGTATAAACGACGCGCAATTAAATAACTCATTTCCTTGACAAAACTTCTAAACATTGCCAATAATGCTAACTGGTCAAATAATATCATATCAAATAATATGAGTTACTGTGCAATGATTTAATAATAGGAAATGTTGTGCAGATGTTACTGTAACAATTATTGAATCAATAATTTAAAATACTGTGCAATAATGTGTGCTACTATGGAATACCGCGTGCTACTCTGTAATAACGTGTGCTACTATTCTTTTATTATCGCGTATTTCAACAGTTTCAGGTGATAGTACCGTTGATAATTTTTATAAAAATGTTATTTTTGTCGTTTTCAGTATCCGACAATTAGTCGTTATAGGGCCCCACCAATGATTGGTTATTTCAGCGCCGTTGTACTTTCCGACAGAACGAATATTCCCCGATAGAACGAATATCATCCTTAACTTTAACCTTTTATCAATTTAACACCTTACTGTTTAGAATAATAATCATAAAGAAAAATAAACTTTTATTTCATAAAAGTCGGGGTTTTATAGCGAAAAAGTTGTCTTGCCCGCAGAAATAGAAATTCCATCAGCCAAGATGAAACTCCGAAGCTTAGTTGAGGAAGAGAACCAACCGACCACTCTAGAAGCCTTAGCCGACTTCTGAGACAAAGCTAAAGAAAAGTTAGAACGGTAACATAAAAAACTGCGGCAACAATACAATACTGCGGATGGTACCTCGATAAATTTTGGTGGGGGACTTGGTGCTCAAGATTGCGACTCAAGTCATGAGGGGAACACTAACTATCAATTTTTTCCCAAATGGGAAAGCCCCTACAGGGTACGCGAGATCTCCGAAAGCAAGTATTACAAAATATCTCGTATGGGATGAGATGGTATCTCTGGCCCATTGAACATGAAATGGATAAAGAAATATTATACATGAGATAGTCATCGAAGAAGTTACACTTTCATCTATAACAGTGACCGAGGCACCTGATTCTAAGTTCTCGAACCCGACAAGTTACACTTTACCTTTAAAAGTGGCGAACACTATGTTTTTTCCCCGTTAAAAGCAGATTGATTATCTTTTATTTAAATTGAGATTATGTCTTTTTCTTTTTATTCTAAAGAAAATTGATACGTTATGCTTTTTCGTTAAAAGCAAGATGATTTTCAATAAAAATTCAAACTTTCACTTATATATATACAAATTGTTAATTTTTTTTAAAAGTGTGAATTCAAGTATAAGTTCATTGGAAATCGAAAAATATTTGTTGGTTAAATAATTTATTCATAGTTTCTTTTCTTTATTGTCTTGGAGTTATAATTTGAATGATTTATGGCTCAAATATTCAATATTTTGTCATAAAGTAAAATTCAAGTTAAAGACAGTTTATAATGATGCACAATTAGAAAAATAAAGAAACTTTATTTTGATTATTTTCAAAAAACTGAAATATACTTATGACATGAAAAATGAGTGTTTAAAATTAACAGGAAATGAAAGACTACAAGAGGCCATCATCTAAAGGCCATAACAAGTTAAATTGAAGGGGGGCATAGCTAAGGCCTCCAAGTTGGCAATGACGGCATCCCGAATCCCTGCGTGCGATGCTATCATCCCTTCCAAGCCTAGGGCGATGGATTCAAACACTTGAAGCTTGGCCTTCAATTTGTTTAGGCATCTTGGACCTTCAAAATTTCTTCCGAAAGCAATGAGTATTCGTAGCAACGTACAAAGACCTTCGAACTCAACTCAGCAACATGATGAACAGAAGTAAGAGCATCCAGCCTATCACGGAAAGGGGACATGTCGAGGCCAATGAAAGAAAGATCATTTCCCTTGTTTATTAGTTTATCCAAGTCCTCGGCCCGTAAAGAATGAAGAGAAAGCTTGTGCATGTTAAGAACAAAGCTCGCAAAATGATTTATTACGAAGGTCTTAAAGGAGGTAGCACTGACATATAATTGATCAAGAATTTGTGTGAACCGAACTAAGAGATGCTTAAGACTTTCCTGGCTGGAGGAAGAAATCTGGAAATCCCTTCAAAGAACAAGCTCTCTAGTTAGATTGAAGGAAGCTCTAATGGAGGCCACTTTCGAAGCAACCGTGGGATTCACTAGGGGAGGAGTTGCACACATCATGGGCTTAGGAATTACATGTAGACCCACAAAGTCCTGACTGGTATGTGGATAGCTAAGGTCGTACAGATGCGAAGTGGCATAATCAAGATGAAGAGAGTCAAGCAAGGCGAGTGCACCGAGATGGCATAATAAAGTACGCAAAGGTGAACTAAAGAGCAGGAATATATTAAATGAGAAAAGTGCTTACAAGGAATCTGATTGAAAAAGTGTTGTGAGACTCTAAAGAAAGCAGAACGTCAATCGCCCCACCCAAAGAGATATGAGCTCTACCCTCCATGATAGATAAAATCTCAGCAGAATCCTTCTGGGGAGGATGAAAGTCAGTAATAGGCTCTGAAGGATTCTCCCTCGGGGGAGGAGAATTTACCGTAACATCATTATCAGCATGGGTGTAACCGGTACCCTCACGGCTATCGTGAGCAGCGGAAGCCCTACCATTCCTCTCCGTCTCTAGAGGAGGAGATGTTGTCCATGGGCGGGATGGAAGAACTGTAGTGGCAACAATAGAATCTGAGCCTATATCAAATAAAGAATCACTAGTGTCAAGACTGACACAATCATCTTGAGGAGACGTCGGCTCAACGGCAATCATAGCAGGTCATCGTGGCTCAGAAGTACATGTCGCCTCATTAGTGGTGTCCTGAGGAATGAAATGGTGGGAATCATCACCATTATCTCTCTCATCTTCATCCTCAATAATCTGAGAAACAAGGCAGGAGTGACACGAGAAAGTAGGAAATAAAATTATTTAAATATTAATATAAAAAAAGAAAACAAATGATGCAAGGCTTACCAGAAGTCTCCTACATCTCTTAATTGGATCCTCTATTGCCGAACTACTAGACTTAACATTATCGTGCAGATGTTTGGTGTTTGCCTAAATCTATACTAGCAAAATACGCAAGTATACGCAGTGCACAAGTAATAAAGTGTAAGTAGAGTATCGTTCCCACGGAGAAAAACTGTAATTTATAATGCCAACTATCAACTTTGTATTAACTCAATTTTATTAAGCAATCGATTAAAGTTTTGAGAATTTATGAAATTAATTAATTACTTCAACTAAAACTAATTACCACAAGTTTGAAAACAGATTTTTAAAGACTTAATACTACAACTTCACCTATTGCTTCACTTTGCTCAATACAATTCCTATCAAATTATGCTAACTATTCCGGATTCTTAATCGAAAACTCATCAATATTTATGACCATCTCTCAATGTATCATAAATAAATCAACTCAAATCCACAGATGATAGACTTAAGATGAATGTCCTAGTTAACTAATTCACTATATCTCTATGTGAATTACAATTAAAAAGGATTTAAAGCTCAGGTTCCCAATTTGATTACATGTGGTGAGTAGGTATATCCCTATCCTAAACACAAATCATGAATTTCATCAACATGTAGAAAACATAATCACATGCTACTACGGTCAGATCTAAATTTATACTCCATCTCTCGAGTTCATATAGATTATCACGGTAATTATTGGCCAAATAATTAAGCAATTAGGCATGAACCATAATAGACAACCCAATAATAGTTAACAATAATTATCTAAGAAGCATATCAAACAAAGCTACGCAATAAGATCCGTAATAGTCTTAAAAAGAAATTTAGTTCATAATTAAACTAGAATCCATCATCCACAAGTAAATAGCATTCAAAATTACAAAATAAAAGATAGAGAAGAGAATAAAAACTGTTGATACAATCCTTGTATCTCTCTCTAGCTCCTGCGTTGATTTTCTCTTACTATTAATTTGCTTCAAGTCTTCAAAATTGGCTTTCAAAACTAGGGTTTTCAACTAATAGGTTCAACAACCTTAAAACTGATTTAAAATAACTATTTATAACATTTGATAAAAATTCTAGCTGAATTAGAAGTCTGATCATTAATTACATATCAATTGCTTAATTAAAACCATAAAGTCAAAGTTGGATAACTCCCGAACCGGTGCGGTCGCGCTGGAAATAAGCTTGAATGGGGCACGACCGCGCTACCCTGGCAGAACATTTTTTTCCAACTCTAGAGATAGGTGCGGCGGCGCTGGTCCCTAGTACAATTTGGGTGCGGCCGCGCTGCTTCAATTCCTGCAACTTTTGCTTCTTTGGCTGTTGCATTTGCTCAACTCTCGCTAATGCAATTCCCAACATATACAACCTACAAAAACACATAAAATGCATGAAAAGTAACTATATACCAAGGAAATAAACAATAATCCATATCAATAGGTATCCGATTCATAGGTATGAAACCTACTCATCACTTAGACAAATGTTTCAAAATTAGAGTGGTACCATTTTTTGTCCGCCTAATGATATTGGGGTCAGTCGAACCCACGGAAGGAACTACAAGAGGAATCATTTCAGGAGCTTATGAAGTGGGTACTTTTGCTTTGGAATGGGTAACTCTCATCCTCTCGGTAGAAGATCCCTAGGGAGTAGCCTAAAGAGGAACCTGAGACGAAGTCCATGGAGGAGGACACCTGGATTTGTTAGAAGGAGGTACTGGAGAAACATCTGGAGGGTTATAGAGGAGATCTTCTGCTAAAAAGAGAGGAGGCAATTTAGGCATTGATGCCTCCCGTTCAAGAAGTTTAACACTAGTTGACCAAATCTCTAGAAGGGTGTTCGGCTTAGGAGTGCACAATAGCTTAGCCCACCGAGAATGTTTAGGGGGAGATATCGGCAGTGAGAAGACCAGAACATCATCTTGCCACATTTTGAGGTTGATGAGCCAAAAGTTGCGCTCACCGGTGGCATAACGTCCCTCTCAAGAAGCGTTAGGAATAATGAAAGGGAGAGGCTCATAGTGAATAGTAGGTAGTCTCGGAAGCTCCTATAAAAATGAGTTGGATGTAGGGATGAAGTTATCAAGCGCCCTCTCGTAATCCCCATGTCGAGTATAGATAAAAGGTCTATTCTGGTCAAAGCCAAACTATTGCACAACTCTCTAAGGGGGAATAAAGGACAATACCGAACTCATCATCCTCCACGAAGTAGGGAAGCTCAGTAGTTTGGAGAAATAAGAGCTAAGAAAGTGGTGAGCCCTGCAGAACATCAACACTTAGGAAGGAGCGGAACTCATCCCTATAGAAGTGAGGAAGACGGCCATCCTCCGGGACTATGGTATGAGGACGAGCAATAAAGGATGAGAAATCATCAATATAGAGCTGCAGGTGTGAAGAAGGATAATGTTGTCTAATGTGAAAGGCAATGGAGGTTTCTTTTTCTTAGAAAAATGCAATGAAGAAGAATGGTCACGTAAACGCTCAAAAAGGAAGATCTAGAGGAAGGAGCCTGGAACAAAGCAATTCACGTCAAACTTAAACGCGTAATAATGAAAAGTTGATGAGTAAGAAGAAAGTATGGCGTGAAAATAGAAAATGATTGCATGAGTAAATAAGATTAGGGGATGGATACTTTCCGATATATTCCTTCATGGCTAAAGCGACCTCGTCTAAATGACGGTACAAAGTCCCTAAGAAGAGAGGAGCAAGGGGAACCTGCAGGCCACAAGCTAACTGAGCGACCAAGTTGAACATATGGGCTGAGGGACCATCCACTAAAGAACCAGGAAAAATGAAGCGGGATAACCACATAGCCAGATAAGCATCTAGCGAAAAAGGACCGACCTTCCCCCGTGGAGGTCAAGAACAGACTCACTGTAGGTGGAACTATCATCGCGGGTAGGCTTGTAATCTTGGAAGAAGTACCGCACCCAAGAAAGCCAATAGGTCTTCTTGCATTGAGGAGTCTCGAAGTCAAGGAGGAATCTATCACCTTAGTAATGAAAAGTATAGATGGAGGCTTTCTTGAAAGCTTTTGTTAAATACGTCACGCACGCGACATCTCTAGAAGACAAACTAGAATGACCGTAAGAAACAGAGGCGATAGCAGGAAGAATACGAGATGAAAATCAGGATAAGTATATAGTTCAAAAAGAAAAATGGAATTCATAAAGGAAAGAATGAAATGTGTAAGGCATGTGAAGAAAAACTCACTAGTATATGGCCATGACGTCCTCAAGAGTAGGGGTGTACTCTCCCCAAGCAGTAATGAAGGTACAGGTAGAAGAGCACCAGCGAGAGATCAAGAAAGAAAGGGCACCGTGATCCTGCTGAATGTGGGGTCCTGACACAAATGAATACAACGAAGAATACCAGCATCCCTCAGCATCTCTATGTGTCCAAGATCTTTGAGAATTTCGTTGTTCCAATGTTGCCATGCCTAGAGACAATTGGGAGAATCAGATAGGAAGCGGACAGGGCTGAATGGATGCCCTAACTTCTCAATGCACATGCGAGGAATGCTATTAGAATGAGAAAAGTTGTCTTGACTCTAGTATGCTACATCATATAGAAACAGACCCTCCTTAGTGGAAGGTGGAAAGGCATGATGATCGTAGTGCTTGACACGATCCTAAAACACGACAAGAGGCTCAAAGAAAGGGGTTCTTCCTTATTCCGACAAGAAGGGAATCTCTTTGACAGTTTCCTGATCCACAGAATGATCATCAGAGCCAGCCTGCAAGAACAAATACCTATTATAAGAACAATACAAAGCAAAGAAAGAAAACAATATATGAAGTTAAGTTCATACAATGATGAAAAGAGAGCAAAGAGTTTTAACTCTAAGTGATAAGGTTTCCTTGAACGGATGATCTTCCTTCGAAAATATCCAGTGAAAAAGAAGTCCAAATACCGAATGGGATGACTTAGCTCGGAAAAGAAAGATTAAGGATACCTAAAAAGAAGAAAAATAGACGAAAGAGATTCAGAAAAATGAGAAAATAAATGAACAAATGAAGCAAAGAAGAAGAAAAATCCTGGGGACGAAACCCCCTAGGGTTCAGCCACCCAGGAAGAATTACCTTCGTGGCTTAGTTCCTTCGTAGTTCTGTTGATAACTTAAGCGCTCATGACTTCTCCCTTGAGAAAGAACAAAAGGCTTAAGAAGAAGAAGATGAAGCAACCTAGAAAGAATGAAAGAGATGAAAATAGGTGAAGCTGAAGGATATTTGAATATATAAAGTGGAAGGGAATAATCCAGTTTTCAAAAGAAAATGGATTTGATCAAATCTCCCTTTTAATTTGTAGAAGATCTTTAGATTCCATAAAATATGGAAATAATCTAGTTCCCATAAATATTGAATATATATGGAGTATATTTTTGTTTCCATAAAATATTGGATTTAATTTTTATTTCCAACAAATTATGAAAACAAGAAAATTGGGGCAAATCACACAAGATTGAGCCAGATCCCCTAGGAGGAATTCACCCTAGGGTTGCCCCCCCAAGGGATTCCTCCTTTAGGGACTTCATTTTTTCCGACTCTTTCAAGCTACGTTTCAGAGACTTTTCAAAAAATCTAGGCGGGACTTAGAACTTGAAGCATTGTGCACGTTCACCACTCAAAAGGTGTGACTCATATGCATGAGGCAAGTGTGGGCCCAAGTATAAATTAAGGCTCACGTGTGATCCAAAGAATTGAATGAAAGATGAAAAAGTCAAAAATAAATGAACAAGATAAAAAATAATCAAAAATAAGGGGGAACACCTAGGGTTTTGGCTCCCTAGGATTCGACCACCCCTAGGTGGTCCAACCTCATGACAAAAGTTTTAATGTACTTCCTTAGTTGAACGTAGTTTGAACTAGTGGAACGAAATGAGGACAAAACCAAGAAAACGAACGGAAGGAGAACAAAAAGGATAAGAGAGCCTTTATCCTCCTAGGGGGTTCGACCACCCTAAGGTTTGGCCTCCAAGTGGGGCACACTCTTTCATAATCTCAAATGTTACACCAATCAGACTTTAATCGAAGCAATGACGGAACAATGATATTGAAACTGAGGAAAGAGATAAGAAATCCATGAGGATTTAGGAATGATCTTCCTTGAATCCTCCGTGACAAGATGAGCTGATTATAGTGCCAAGAATAACAAGAAAATAATGAAAATCGAGCAAGAAATGGTGCAAAGACAAGCGAATGAGATCAAAGGAAGCACAAACCTAGGGCTTGCCCCTAGGGTTTGGCCACCCTAGGGTTCAACACTTCCCCTAGGGTTGTGTCGAAGTCCTCTAAAGCTTTCTGATGATGAATTCAGGCGACGTGGTATCCGAATAAAGAAAGAAAAAAAAAGGAAAGTACGAGTTGAGCAATGAGACCTTGTATATGAAGACTTGAGAGGGGTCTCCATGAGTTCTTAGACAGAAGACTTATAGGGATAACTCATCATGGAAAATGGTTGAGGAATTTGGATTGGCGGCTAGAAGGACAAGACGATTTGGGCAACTAAGGGTATTTCTGAAATTTCACCTGAGATCACATGCCAGACACATAACTCAGACACGTGGCAGATACATGATCACTTACCAGGAGACCCTATAAATACACCCTTCATTTCAATGGAAATGTTTGATTCTCAAACATTCCAAGACACACAAGAAGGCTCTCTAGAATTCTCCTTCGTGTTGTCCTAATGATTGTCTACTTGTTCTTCTCCCCTCTACAAACTCTAGATCATTTTTTGTACTCTTTATGGATTTCTCTCCTCCTCAGTCAATTCGAAACCCAAATTGAGTGAGTTATTCCTACAAAGGTTGTGAGGGAGTCTTGTTATTATGAGAGAAACTCGGTAACAAGAATGTGTCGAAAGAATAAATTGATAGGATTACAATTTGTTAGTCGTGGGTATCCTCCGCCATCTACGATCAATTGAAATCTTGAAAATTTTATTGCTTGGGGTGTTGTGGGTGGTGAAGTTAATTAGATTTCTCAATCTAATTAAAAGTAAATTTGTACTCTTTCAATTTATTGTGTAACCTCAAGTTTTAGGGCGTAAAACTTGGGAGGATTAATGTAAATCCATTATTAGTGATATAGTAGATATTCGGAGTTCGACCTGTGGTTTTTCTCTTTAAGAGTTTTTCACGTTAAATATTGTGTCTTGTTTGTGGATGTTTATTTGTTATTTTCGTTCTCAATATCGGGTTTGTTAATTTCCTATTTAATTATACGAAGAGGGAAAAACAATTCTTGGGATTAATATTATTTTAAGTGCACTTTTCCCAACAAAAATAATAAATTGTTAGTTTGGAAATAATATGCTACTAAGTTCAAGAATCTGATTTGAGTTTGGAAATAATTATGTGTGTGGTATTTCCAATTCTAATATACAGTTTTTGGATTAATGCTAAATCAATTAATTAAAATCTTCATTGATATTTTGCAATACTTGCACTAACGTATGGTTTAAATTGAAAAACACCTTATTTTATGCCTCAGATATTAGTGAGGGATTATAGTATAGATTGTACTATAAGTTGCAAGAGAGAAAACCACGAGGGATGAAAAAATAGAGTTGGGTTATTGTTACTACCATTTATGATTTATCTCTAGTGAGAAAATAACACTTCACAGTTCATATATCGCGTGCAGTTATTAGGAACACTTATTGCTTGTTACGGGCGTAAAATAAATAAATATTGTTTTTATTTTTGGACTGATCATGGTAGTTATTTTCCTTGGAGTTATATTGTTTTTATTTTTTAAACGGATAGTGGTAATTTTCGTTATAGTATTTTTATTTTTTGAACTGATTATGGTAGTTAACTTTGTTAGAGTTAAAAGTCTACTGATAACCATTTTCTGACAATTTGTGTCCTAACTAACAGTGGCATTTAAGCAATTGGTTCAATATGAATCATTGAAGCTAATAGTTATGATCTAACTAAAAAAAATTAAGTGAAAAAGGTTGTAACTTTTGCAGGAAATGACCTGGTCACATGCCAGATATGTGTGTGTGTGTTTTCTAACTTATTGGAGATTTTTTTTTTATTTTTTTTGTCTGGACAAATATCCAGATAACCCAATATGAAATTGTGTTTGTTAATAAAAGCTTTTTTTTTTATAACTAGTATACATATACATTGATATATATATATATATTGTTTTCTAACTTATTGGAGATTTTTTTTTATTTTTTTTGTCTGGACAAATATCCAGATAACCCAATATGAAATTGTGTTTGTTAATAAAAGCTTCTTCTTTTTTTTATAACTAGTATACATATACATTGATATATATATATATATATTTCATATTGGGTTATCTGGATATTTGTCCAGACAAAAAAAATAAAAAAAAATCTCCAATAAGTTAGAAAACAATAGTCACTAATTTCAATTTTTTAAAGCAACGTAGAGACAACATTAAGACCCTTGAGTACATACTATTCTCATGCATAATAAGACAACCAACAGCAGCTTTACCTCTCTAATACATGACTCCAAATCCATGGATCTTTTCTCTTCATATCCTCCTAACAACTTCAACTCCTTCTCTATTTCATATATGGGAATTAAGTGGAAAATTAAGGATTATAGTAAATATTGATCAAAGAACACCACCATCATGTGGTTCTTTGGATTCTCCACCACAAATAAAAGAACCTTTTGGATCATTGGTGCAATAATACTAGTCATTATTCTCACCATAATCTTAAGGAAATGGGCTGTTTATTTAGAGTCTCAAGATCAAGAAAAAAAATGTTTAGATCATAGAAGTGAAAATGACGAAAAAAAGGAGGAGAATTCTATATCAAACAGTAGTAATAGTCCTAGTACTTGTAGCCTTTGTTTGTCTAGTGGTGTTGTAAGGACTTATGCTCTTGAGGAGTTGAAGGTGGCAACAAGAGACTTTAGGATTAGGATTGGCGTCGGAGCAACGTCGTTTGTGTACCTTGCCGAGCTTGGCGATGGGAGATTCGGGGCGGTGAAGCGGGTCATGGAGGAGAAAGGGGGCAGCAAGAAGATGTTCTTGGATGAAGTTTCTATTTTGCTGAGGATTTCACACCCTAATTTGGTAGGATTGTTGGGGTTTTGCTTGGAGAAAGGTTAGTCAAAGTCATGTCTCGAGTCTTTGATTTGGCTTGTGATTAAATTGTTTGAGAATTACATGTTCACTTTATGAAAAAATAATATGGTCCATTTAGTACTTCTTGAGAAAAAGAAGAAAATTTCAGTAGTAATGTAGGTTGTATACATACATAATTACATATTAAATCAGTTTAAAATAGGCGGTTTCTATTATATAAATAAACTTATTTTTATAAATCACCCAAGTGAATTATCCATTTTTAACTGTTTGGAATTAGGATCTCAAAGTTATACTCTCGTATATTTTATAGAACTACATATGTTTGTACATATTTTTGAGCTATTGACAAAATACACCCTTTATACCCTTTACATTAAAACAATTTGCACCCTAGACTAATGTGGAGGGTGCAAATTATTTTGAAATTCAAAGTTTATGATGCATTTAAATTCAAAATAAAATTTAAGGTGCAAATTAATTTTAGGATTAAAAGTTTAAGGTGCAATTCGGGATTTAGTCCTCTCTCTTTCTTCAAGAAGTTTTTGATGAGTTTCTGCTTTTTCAAAATAATGTTCCTATAGGAAAAACTTAATTCATTTACATCTTAGTACAACAAATTTTTAAAAGTATTTTGTATATTGTTGTGCAAAATTTTTTTAAATGTATTTTGTATATTGTTGTTATCTTAACTTACTTTCTCGATCAGAAATAAGAATCTCACTTGATTTTTATTTTTAGACTAAAATACGGTTTGAACCTCAAAGTTTGTGGCGTTGTTGAAATTTGCACTTCAATGTCTAAAACTTATCAAAGTGTACCCTAAAATTCTTTTCCACTTAAAAAAAATAAAGTTTGCACCCAAAAGTGGAGGTGCATTTTGTTTAGTGGAAAAAATCTTAGGGTGCATTTTGACTGATTAAAAGTTTCAGAAGGTGCATTTTGTTTTACGAAAAAGAACTTTAAAGTGCGCTTACATACGTTTTAAAATATTAAAGTGCAAAGCTCAAACAATACTACAAATTTTGGAGTACAAACTATATTTAATTTAGTCTTATTTTTATTTGGTACTATTAGGACCTATTCTATTATAAGTTATGGGGAGAGAGGGGGATGAGAATCGAATCCCAATTACCATAGAGGGGGTTGGGTCTCTGTCAATACTATCAGTCAGATTCTCTCGCTTGATATTTTCTTAAGCATCAAATTTGTGGATTTGACATGATAAGTTAATGTCAAAAATAATATTAAAGAAAAAAAAACATGATAAATACATAACATACTACTCTCTTTTTTTTCTTCTTTTTTTTTTGTTAACATTTCTTTTGAATATTAAGGTTTTTATATGATTACTATACATAATTTATTTAAAAAGCCAGTCTTTAAATTCTAACACTAAAAAATTACGTCGAAATGTGTCTTCCAAAAATTTTAATATTTAAAAAAAATTGATAAAATTGTAACTCTCATTTTCGTACAAGGATAATATTATAGTTAATTATATTCAATCTAAATATTTGAAAAGTTGATATGGCTTTATGCAAAATGCTTGCTATTGGTTTGTTTTGAATATATGCATTGTTGATCAATTCAATCCTAAACATCAAGCTCAAAGTGAAGTTTTCCTATTGACAAAGAAGTAGTCTTGCGTTATAGATTTGTTTATCCGTCTCTAATCAGACTTCTATTTGTCTTTTTAACTTTCATTTTATGCTCAATTATTTAATTTGATTTTGACTTTTACCAGACATACTCTAATTTCAAGCCATCACGCGAGTGTGATACATGAGAAGCAACTTATACAAAAACTAAAATGCAAAACTCGCCGCTATGTGTGTGTTTTTATGATATTGTTGTTTTGAGTTTAACTAATTAGCAAATTCATCCCTCAAAATATAACTATTAGTGCAAAATAGTAAAGGTATAATTAGTATGTAGTGAAAACCAGTGTTCTTAAACCCGGACCGTTCATCGAACCGGAAAGGGTACCGGGTGGGTGGGTCACTGGTCCAACCAGTGGTCGAACCGTTATTGAACCGGTGACGTAATTAATATATAAAAATATATATTATTAGTAATTAATAAAATTTTTAAAAATCTCATTTTTTATGAACTATAACATAATAAAGATGAGTTACAATATTAATAAAAGTGACTAATTTTAACATTAAAATTTTTTTTTTTAGAAAAAAAAAAAAATAATTTTTTTTTTAAAAAACCGGGTCAACCGGGCCAACCGGGTCAATTAACCGGGTTTACCGGTTGGACCACCGGTTGAACCGGTGGTCAACGGGTCAATCCGGGTTTTGACCAAAACCGGTTTTCTGGGCCAAACCGGACCGGAAGACGGACCGGTTCCGGTTTTTACCGGTCCGACCGCCGGGCCGGTCCGGTTTTTAAAACCTTGGTGAAAACTGACTCAAAATGTATAGATTTGCACTACTAATTGTACTATTATATTATAAATTCAAGTACCACATCTCCACAAAGTAATAAACTAATATTACAATTTTGCATTTTAGTCTTATATAACCATTTACAAAAATAAAAAATAATATGCATTTGATATCTTCAATAGTATATCTATATCTATCTATATTATAAAGAGAGAGGGAGAGGGAGAGAAATAACGAAGTTGTGTTTCATAAATTTGTCTTTAAATGTCTTAATTGAATACACCCTCTTTACTTTTATTGCAATTTCATTCATCTTGATTTTTTTTTCTTTTTTTACTTTATCTCAAAAATATAATAAAACTTAAATTATATCCTTACAATAATTACCCACGTAACGCGTATGTCACTAATACTAGTGCATTATAATTTACAACTAAAGACTCATGAGTTTTCTTCCTATAATTTTTTGAAACAGGTGAACAACTTTTATTACTGGAATATGTCCCAAACAAAAGCCTCTTTGACCGAATGCATACCCAACAAGGTCAACACTCGGGCATACTCTCATGGTCAAACCGTTTGAGCATCGCCCTCGATGTCGCCCAAGCCTTAGACTATCTCCACTCAGTAGCTGAGCCTCCAGTGATTCATCGCGACATTAAGTCATCTAACATTCTCCTTTTGAACGATGATCATGCCAAGCTCGCGGATTTTGGCCTATGCAAATTAGGCCATGACATTCAAATTGCACGAACGCCTACTACTATCAAAGGTTCACTAGGTTATGTTGACACGAATTACCTTAACACGGGGTTACTATCTCCCAAAAGCGATGTTTATAGCTTTGGAGTTTTAATACTTGAACTTATAACGGGTTTGAAATCGTTACAAGGCTCGACAACGCTAGCGGAATGGACCGAGGAGTGTCGAAAGAATGAGAATGTGGATGTTTTAGTAGGTTTGTTGGATCCAAAACTCAAGGGTGATGTTAATTTAGAGCAACTTAGAGTTTTGATTGATGTGGCAAATTTAGCATTACTTGAAAATGCAGAAGCAAGACCGGATATGAAACTAATTGTTAGTAGGATTTTAAGTTGTATAGAAGAAAATCTTCAACCGGAGTTACCTGTCTAATTTTTCTTTCATTAAGGATTAGTTATATGTTAATACTATAGTGAACATTTGTATAAATTATTCTACTGGACAGTGGTACGGTCAATTCTTTCTTAATAATCAATTCAATAGATGACTTTTGGTCTTTAGTATATCTATTCTATATTGACTAAAATGCAAAATTATCCCATGTTTTTCTGCCCATGTGATGGTTTCTGTCTCAAATTATCCCTCCCTCAAATTACAATTATTCATATAAAATCATATGTTATAAGGTATAAATAAAAATGTAAAACTACTAATAATTGTACAACGAATTAACGGTTTGCAATAGTGTAAAGTTTATGTATTATATCTTCACAAAAGTGATATTGGAGTACAGTTTTGCATCGTGGTCTTCTATATTACAGCTTTTTTCTCAAAGATCTATAGCACATTGTTAATTTTTCACATTTATCAATTTTTGTAGGGAAAAAAAATATGTGACTTGTCATAGTCAAAATTTACTATAAATAAACTCATTTATTAATGAAATCTTTGTCTTTTAATTATTTTTATTACGGGCAACCATTTTATAAAAGATGCATTGAAGTTTGTATATAATTTAAATTATTACTAACTTGGCAGAATTACCTCATTAAATTAATCATAAAATAATCCAACCAATCGTAGTTGGACCCCATAATTTCATTTCTATTGTATTATATAGAAGTCCACAATATAATTCTCACAAATCCGATTCAACAACTTTGGAAGGTTCTATTTATCCAATAAAATAAGTATAGTTACAGATATAAAAAGATAATTATTAATTTAATAATATGAGTGCACGGGGTGTGAAGGACGTCTCACGTCTGTTCTTGCGTAAGTTGTTGCTTATAATAATACTATTTAAAAAAATTATAAAACACCTTTTTGTATACAACATATGTGGAAGTGTATTCAATTATGTAAAACGACGTCGTTTTTGTACGATAACTCGTACAAGAATTTGAGGTGTCACTCATCTCCCTTTTTGCCTAATAATATTACATATAAGTTTATGTTCATTTTTTATTTTTATTTTTTTGAAAATTGATATTTTCACAAACAAAAGTGAAAGTTCCACAAAATTCCTCTTAAAAAATAATATATGGACCTCACACTCATGTGAGAAGGAATTTGTAAAAATATCAAATGTTACTTATGTTGGTACCTAAAAATGGTAATTGCCATGCAAGCCTTGGGTGCACAACCAACTAGACAGTTTGAATATTTGACCAACTGATTATGGGCCTCACATGTACACATTTAGATGAACAAATAAATTACCCCTGAATGGGAATGATGGAATTCTATGAAGAAAAGCTAAATAAGTAAGTTGGGCTTAAGGAATAGTTGATGGATATCATCATGGTAAAGTCCATGAAACCTGAGGCTGGGGCTCTATCCCCAAGACACGGGCCTATGGGGCACCCCTGTAGGTGATGGAATGGCAAGGCTTGAAACCAAGACACGAATCCGTGGGTTGAATATTCCCCCATGGGTGATGGAATCCAGGGCAGAAGCTTACCTTAGAGAAATGTTAAACCTTGGGCAATATTCCCTGACTAGAAATATATGGAACCCTTTAATATTGAATGAGGCAAAGCCCATCATAGGGAAAGGAACAAGGTCAAATGACCTCTTGTTATCTCTCATGGATCTAGCTAAAGGTCCATTCATGAAGGAATTATTGGTTCTAGAATGGTTCTTGAGGATGTAGGGGTATACCCTGACCATATCCCAAGTGGCAAGTCATTGGACCAATTTGGGGCTAAGGATGGATAGTAATAGGCTGGCTTGGTGACTATGAAGGGAAGGATAGTTTTGGACCTTGCATGGGTTCTTTTGGGGCGGCTTATCTTCCCTAGGGCGGAAGGTGGGAAACATCCCTAGAGAAACTTGTGTGCCTTAATCTCAAAAAAAGCATCTTTAATCGAATTCATACATAACAAGGTCAACACCCAGGCATACTCTCATAGCAAAATCGTTTGAGCATCGCCCCCGATGTCGCCCAAGCCCTAGACTATCTCCATTCAATAGTTGAGCCTCTAGTGATTCACCGCGACATCAAGTCATCTAACATTCTCCTTTTGAACGACGATCATGCCAAGCTCGCGAATTTTGGCCTATGCAAATGAGGCCATGACACTCAAACTGCGTAAACGCCTACTACTATCAAAGGTTCACTAGGTTATGTTGACACGAATTACCTTAACATGGGGTTACTATCCCCCAAAAGCGATGTTTATAGCTTTGGAGTTCTAATACTTGAGCTTATAACAGGTTTGAAATCCTTACAAGGCTCAACAACGCTAGCCAAGTGGATCGAGGAGTGTTGAAAAAAATCATAATGTGGATGTTTTAGTAGGTTTGTTGGATCCGAAACTCAAGGGTGATGTAAATTTGGAGCAACATAGGGTTTTGATTGATGTGACAAATTTAGCTTTACTTGAAAATGCATAAGGAAGACCAGATATGAAACTAATTGTTAATAGGATTTTAAGTTGTATAGAAGAAAATCTCCAACCTAAGTTACATGTCTAATGTTTCTTTTATTAAGGATTAGTCACATGTTAATACTATAGTGAACATTTGTATAAATTACCATAGTGAACAGTTATACAATCAATTCTTACTTAATAATTGATTTAATAGATGACTTTTTTTTTAGTATATACTCTATATTGACTAAAATGAAAAATTATACCATGTTTTTTTGCCGATGTGATAGTTTTTGTCCTTAAATGTGACTAATTAGATGTTTCCTCTCTCAAAGTACAATTGTTAGTACAAAATCATATTTTTTAAGGTATAATTAGGAGTGTGAAACTAATATAAAAGTCATAGTTTTGCACTAATAATCGTACCATGAGTTAGCGGTTTGCTATATTATAAAAGTATGTATCATATTTTCACAAAGTGATAAACTTGGAGTACAGTTTTGCATTTTACTCTTCTATATTGTATCTTCTTTCTCAAAGATCCATTGTACTTATTGTTAATTTTTTACATTTATCAATTGTTGGTACCCAAAAATGGTCATTACCATGCAAGCCTTGGGTGCACAACCAACTAGATAGTTTGAATATTTGACCAAATGATTATGAGCCCCACATGTACACATGGAAAAGGTTAGATGAACAAACAAATTACCCCTGAATGGGAATGATGGACTTCTATGAAGAAGGGCTAAATAAGTAAGTTGGGCCTAAGGAATAATTGATGGATATCATCTTGGTAAGGCTCATGAAACCTGAGACTAGGGCTCTATCCCCAAGATTTACACGGGTCTATGGGACATATTCATAGGTGATGAAATTGATGGGCTTGAACCCAAGAATATGTCCACATGAGTGATGGAATCCAAGGCAGGAGTTTGCCCTGGAGAAATGTTAAACTTTGGGCAATATTCCCTGACTAGGAATATATGGAACCCTCACAAAATGCGGCAAAACCCATCCTAGGGAAATAAACAATGTCAAAAGACCTCTTGTTATCCCTCACGGATCTGGTTAAAGACCCATTCATGAAAGAGTTATAGTTTTAGAGTGGTGCTTGAGAATGTGGGGATATACCCTGGTAATATCCCAAGTGGAAAGTCACTAGACCAATTTGGGGTTAAGGGCGGATAGTAATGGACTAGCTTGGTGACTAAGAAGGGAAGGGTGGCTTTGGTACTTGCATGGGTTCTCTTGGGGCAACCTATCTTCACCAGGGCGGAGGGTAGGAAGCATCCCAGGGAACCTGCATAACTCAATCTCATCCTAAAGAAGCATGAATGGAGGGCAGGTTCCAAGCATGGTAGAGTAACCTCTAAACTTGTCCCTCAGCTCACAAACTTGAGGGGTGATTGGGAAGAAAAGATCCTAAAGGAATATATCCATAAATATCCCTGTGAATAGTAGAAGGCCTTGTTGCCTTATTTGAGACAAAGCCTAAGGAGGACCCACCCTAAAAGAGAGATTGGAACCATGGGGGAAGGGACACACGTGTAGGAATTAGACTAAGGTGGTTGGCTAAGAGAGAGGCATGGAGAGCAAAGCAAAAAGGGGTAAGAAACAAGAGAGGGGGAGACACTATTCATCCACCACGAACCTCAGAGGTCATCCATGAAAGGATAGAGAGCTAAAGAGCTAGAGAGAAGAACCCTAAGAAAGCCAACTAAGATTAACCATTACAACCTTTCGATACCTAAGGCTTTTCTTCCCTGTGATCCTTGATGCTGCTTTAGGTGTTGCCATACTCTCCATTATGCTTTTGGGATGAGCAACTTCTTAGTCAAGTAACCAACCAGCAAGTCCACGTGATAGCCACCATCTGCAGGCATGCAACTTTCTGATAAGTGTTATTTTTCCTCTTGATTACTCTCCTATAATATTGTGTTATATATATATATATATATATATATTTATTCCTCGGGGTCGATCATGTGCCCTGGAGTCATAATCTAAGCCCTACCTTTGTCTACTCTATCATCAACACTTTGACCCACAAACTGACTCTGCACCCTAGGGTGACACCTTGTGTATACTGAGTCCTTAAAAACAACCCCAGCATCAATTTTTATAGGGAAAGAAAATATGTGGCTTGCCAATAATCTAGATTGGCTATAGATACACTCATTTATTAATGATATCTTTGCCTTTTTATCATTTTTATTAAAGACAACTATTTATAGCAAATGCATTAGAGTTTGTATATAATTTAAATTATTACTAACTTGGCTGAATTACCTCGTTAAATTAATCATGAAATAATCCAACCAATCGTAGTTGGACTCCATAATTTCATTTCTATTGTAATAGAACTCCACAATATAAGAGCAAAGCTACAAACACCTCAAAAGTCGGTACAAAAATCCCAAAACTACAGCCCTATATATCGTTTTAATTAATCAAATATTGGGGCCCACTTAAATTCTCCTCCTCCTTCCCCATTAAGTTAACCTCCTCTTCTTCTCTCTCTTCTCCGCAGTAACACCAAGAAACTGGAATATGAGTGGAATTGATATGCAATGGTCAGAGGTTTTTTTCCCCATCAATGTCACCACTATCTTCGCTTCATTCTCTTTCACCACCGGCGTTACTGTTAGATACTCCTCAAATCCTATTGAGAAAAGGATTGATAATATGGAAATGAAGAACTCCTATTTTTAATAGGAGTATTATTTTGGAAAACAATTTATTTGTGATGGGAGTTTTATTTTGTAAGTGTCATGTTTTGAATAGGAAGAGGAGAATTGTGGGTTACTCTATAAATAGAGTATTATGTTGAATTGTTGAAGTGTAGCACAACCAAAAGTCATGTAGCATCCTAAGAGTTGAGAGAAGGTGTGAGTGCGTTTTGTGTTTGTGTAAGAGATAGGGTTTTTGCAGCTTTTATATTACGTGTAAAAAAAGTTGTATTGTGGGTGAGAGAGTTTTGCAGCTTTTAATCCGTGCAAAAATTTGTGTCGTTATATTGTGGAACCTCAAGTTTTAATGCATAAAACTTGGGAGGATTATTGTAAGCCTATTATTTTGATACAGTAGAGATTCAGAGTTTAGTTTGTGGTTTTTCTCTTTAACGATTTTTTCATGTTAAATATTGTGTTTGATTATCTCTCTTTATTTTATTATTTAGTTTGCGTAACTTAATTCCCAACAAGTGGTATCATGAGTTAGGTTGATTGAATTCAAGGTAGAGGGAATTAATTGATGCATGAGTGTGACAAATAAAGAGAGTGAAGAATGAAGGACTTGAATTTGAGTTTCATCATGATCAGGATGACTAAGAGATTTAGCAATTATGGAAGATCACTATTATAGTCGCTAGATGATGGAGATGCTGATGAAGATGAAGACAACAATGTTGATAATGATGTTATTGAAAAAGATGATAATGTTAAAGAAGAAGAAAATGATGATGATTATGATGCAGATGACATGACATATACGGATGATACGAATGTTGCAGATGATGTAGATGTTGTGTATAATGCGGATATTGCAGATGTTGTAGATGATACGGATGATGCAAATAATACAGATGGCGCAGATGGTGTGGACGATGGTAGCTACGACAACGGTGGCAGTGATGAAGCTGAAGTACTTGCTAATTCGAGTCGAGGGAGGAATTATTGGGATACGCCTCAAATTCTATTTGTAGACACCCAAATTTTGCACTTACTATACTAACCCTAACAGGAGGGCAAAATCGTCAATTAACCCGGCCCACGAGGATAAAGGGTGGACATAAAGACGAACACTCAAAGCCACCACTACGGGACGAGATCGAAGCCGACACGACCACAAGCGAATGGCGGGAGTCGGTTAATGATCACTGCGCTTACCCAGATGTCATGGCACGTTTCCCGGCGACTTTCGGACTGCAGAATGCAAGCCCTTCAGCGGAAACCAATGGTACAGCACGAAAATCGAGACGAGGCACAGAAAACGAGAAAATCAGCACAGTCAACCGCAGATCAATCCGCGGCCAAGGACGGAACTCGAGACGACGCGGGACTCGAGCGCACGGCACTCGAGCACGGCTGGGGGGAGAACCAAGGGCCAGCCGCAGATCAATCTGCGGCCTGCCGCAGATTGATCTGCGGCTGCCCTTGGCAGTCCCTTATCAGGCCATTTCGCATACAGAAACGAGGAGAAGAATTCAGCAGCAGCAGCAGCAGTTCGGGAGAAGGAGAAAAACAGCAAGAAAACAGCAAAAATTAAGAGAGAAAAAAGTGAGAAATAGTGAGAAATTGTACCCATTTTGTGAGATTACACCTCATATTTTCTACTCTACTCAATACACCAATTCATACATATTATGGGGATTATTTGCAAGGTGAAAAAAATCCTTTGTTTTAGCATTTTGTTATACCATTTTTGCCAAGCTTTTTGTCATCCGAATTATCTTAAATGTAGCTTTCTTACATGTTATTGTGAAACCATGGATTAGGGACTATTAGTGAGGGTCTCATCGGAATGAAATTCCCCCTAATAGCCCGATGATGTCCGTTTCGTGTAAATTTTAGCTATCACGGTAATGGGTCATTCGTAGTGTATTTCAATTGTTATTGTAAGATATCCTAAAACATTAGGCATCCCACGGTTGTTTATTTACGTTGTATCCATTTTGCGGTTGTGCAACAAGTTCGGATGTGAGCCTAGGAACGCGACCCCGTGGTCTAAATCCGATGATGGACATTTTTGGATGTATGTAATCGGGTAGATGCATTCGTCATTGTAAATAGGGGTGAAAATCGATCCGGGTTACTCGATACCCGACTCGGATTCGACCCAAAAATATGATCCGAGACTCGGATTCGGTAGGCATCCGGGTCGAATATGGGCCAAGCTCGTTTCTGGGATTATGATACTGAAATCGAATGTGAGCAACGCACCGTTCGCTCGTTTTAAGGTTCGAGTACTCTACCTTCATCTGATCCATGCTCGATCCATACTCGATAACCCTTACTCGTTTATGGATTCGATACATACTCGAGGTCTTAGTCTCTGATTCAGATTTTCATAAAGAAGTGGAAAGGTTTTGCTCAATGTCTCCATCTCATCTTTGTCAGTCGCGCCTCTTCGATTACTGCAGATTTGTAAGCTCGAGATTTCAAATTTGTTGGGACTTATGACTGAATCATCCCACAAAATAGGCTAGATACATGAAAATTTATTGATTCAAACTCAAAATCGCAAATTTCTGAGTTCCCAAAAGACGAACTGCGATAGTGCGATGTGTAAGTTTTTTGTTTTTTAGTCCGTTCATATTTCTTCTTCTCTTTCACTTAGGTAATCTGTATATATAATATGTATAGCTTTAATATTTTAGACTCAATTTCAAACAACTTCTACTATACCAAAAATTCCCAATCAAAAAAATTAAAACCCTAATTTCTAGCTTTCAATTCGATCCTATTAAATGGAACACCTTGATGCTTCTGGTATTGGTATATAGATATATATTAATTTTTTTATATATGTATAATTTTAATATTTTATTGTGCATACATATGTTATATCCTTCGTCTCTGTTTCTGATTATTTTTTTGTTTGTTTCTTTGAGGTAACAATGAGATCATAAGTTTGATTGAACACCCATCTAGACCATCTCAAGTGCCAAATACTCAAACTGAAAATCAGCCTCAACTTACTCGTGGTCAAGTGCTTAATTCCTCTGGTGATTCTCAACCTGAAAATGCTATTGAGGCTGAGGTTGAAGCTGAGCATGGAAAAAAAAGAAAAAAAAAGACATCAAAAGCATGGGATGAGTTTATTGTTGTGACATTAAAAGATGGAACCAAGAAGGTTGAGTGTAAGCATTGCCATTCAAGGCTTGCTCTTCAGAATACGGGGTCTACCAGTCATTTGAATAGGCATATGAACTCCTGCTCTATTCGATTGGCTTCAATTTCTGGCTCTGGAAAACCCAAGCAGCAGGTATTATCTTATCCTACTTTAGAAGTTGAAGGTAAAACTGGTAACTTGAATTTCTTCAAGTATGATAAAGAAAAAGTAAGGGAGCTTTTTGCTAAGATGATATGTGTGCACGAATATCCTTTTCGTATGATTGAGCATGAATTTTTCATACTATTTTTGAAAACATTGAATCCAAGATTTGAGCCTATTTCTAGGGTGACGGTAAGGAATGACTGCATGAAGCTTTATGCTTTAGAGAAGAAAAAAATTAAGGCTTTGTTTGATGGTATTAGTAGAATAAGTTTAACATCTGATTTGTGGACTTCAAATCAAACTATTGGTTATATGTGCCTCACTGCTCATTTTTTGGATTCGGATTGGAACTTGCATAAAAGAGTTATCAATTTTTGTAGCATGGCACCTCCACACACTGGTCTTATGATTTCTGATTCTATTTTGCATTGTATAACTGAGTGGGGAATTGAAAATAAAATATCGACTGTGACTCTTGATAATGCATCTGCAAATGATTCTGCTGTAAGGCATCTTAAGGATAATTTTACATTGAAAGGTGGCCTTTATTTTAGTGGTAAAATATTTCATGTTAGATGTTGTGCCCACATTCTTAACTTGATGGTGCAAGATGGTTTAGGGATTATTCAAAATGTTATTCAAAATATTCGTGAGACTGTCAAATACTTGAAAATGTCTCCATCTCGTCTTCATAAATTTGGTGAGATTGTGAAAAATTTGCAATTGCCATCTTCAAAAAGATTGATCTTAGATGTCCCTACTAGGTGGAACTCCACATATGCCATGTTAGAGTCTGCTTTGCAATTCAAGGATGTGTTCCCATTGTACAAAGAGAGAGACCCTCATTATAACTCTTTGCCTAGTAGGGAAGATTGGGACAGGGCTGAGAGGGTTATTAAATTTTTAGAAGTGTTTAATGAAGCAACAAATGTATTTTCTGGCTGTGAATATCCTACTTCCAATCTGTTTTTACCTGAGATTTGGAAAATCAAGGAGCTGTTGAATGAAACTATTGTTGATGATTGTGAATATATGAAAGAAATGGCTTACAAGATGAAAGAAAAGTTTGATAAATATTGGGGACAATGTAATTTACTGATGGTTATTGCATCTATCTTAGATCCAAGATATAAGATGCAATTAGTTATATTTTGTTTCCCAAAGATGTATGTCAGTGAGTTTGAAGCAAAGAGGAACTTAACACTTGTTCAAAATGCTTTGCAAGAACTGTTTGATGAATATGTGGCACTTTACCATGCAGAACAAGTTGTTAATAGTCAATGTGAAACTTCAAGTGCTACAAATAGTTTTAAACCAATGGTTTTTGTTGGTGGATCTAAGAGTAAGACCAAGAGTAGAGCAGAGTTTGATAGTTGGGCTCAAAACATGGACATTGAATCCCCATGTTTGAAGTCTGATTTGGAAATTTACTTGGAAGAAGGGAGATTGGTTTGTAATGCTGATGATAATTTTGATGCTTTAAAATGGTGGAAGGCAAACACTTTAAAATTCAAGATTTTGTCTAGGATGGCAAGAGATATATTGTCCATACCTGTGACTACTGTGGCCTCTGAATCAACATTTAGTGCCGGGGGAAGGGTTCTTGACCAATTCAGAAGCTCTTTGAAGCCTGACACGGTTCAAGCTTTGATTTGCACAGGTGATTGGTTGCGGGCTGAGTATAGGATTAAGAAAAACATGATTGTAAGTATTAATTTGTTTTTTTTACATAAATAAATATATATATATATATATGTGCAAATAATATCATGGATTAATATTAATTGTTTGACAATGTAGGCTGATGACGATTCAATGCAGGAGGTGAGCTTGGAGACTGAAATGTTGATGCAGTGAAGAAATTGATGATATATTGTTGATTTTGTGATACATTGTTGTTTACAATTCAGATTTTAAATTGAACTGTTTTCTTTGTTTACTATTGAACTGTCAAACTTGGACTGTTGGACTTTGGTTATTTTGTTTGGAACTTTGGATATCCTTTTGAGCATTTTGGAATTTGGTTTATGAAATGGTGCCAAACTACTAGCTTAAGTGCATGAGTTTGGAATTTGGAGTTTAAATATTTGGCTTGCAGCCTTACCTTGAGTTGATAATGCACAACTAGCAAGGAAACTAATTTGGTGTAAAGTCTGAAAAAGATAAGTTTCTTATCTTTTTTATTTTGACATTTTCTTTTACTTTTTTATAAGTTAGTTTTTTACTTGTTTCTAAACATCTTCTATATTTGCAGGATTGAAGATTGAACTCATGAATTAAGGAAACTAGCTTGGTATAAAGTCTAAAAAACAGATAAGTTTCTTATGTACAGTTTTTTCTTCAGTGTTACTATATTCTGCTAGCAACATTAATCTCTTTTATCTAATTGTTTACTTGCATGTACCTTTTCTTTATTGTATTTTCAATTCTCTTAGTTATACAGATAATACTAGTTTCTAATTTGGCTGCAATTTGTTTTAACAGTGAGAAACCAATCAAGGGTTCTCCTCACCCTAGGTAAATTCCTTATCTGCTCTATTTTGAGATGCAAATAGATTACGTGTAGTGCTGGCAATTTCTATTCATAGTATTATCATTATTTACAATGGAATTTAGTTTGTTAGTGCAATGTGCTGCTTAAATATGCTATATATGCCTGTATTGTGGAGTAGTAATACAACGAAAACATTATATTTTATTAGTTTATATTAGAGTCTTTCCCTTTTTATGTTCATTTATTCCTAGGTTCTTTTTGTTCTCAAAGATTGTCTTTTGATTGCACTTATTATATCTTCTATCTTAGGAAAATTGGCGGTCTTTAAGAAAGCATATCTAATTTAACACTTGGACAATAAAAACAATATTGCAGCACAGGAATGTTCTTTTGGTTGGGAGGTATTCTTTTTTCTTACATTATGTTGGGATGACCACATTAATGAATTTGAGCTGGTCAACAGAAAAATATTGTAGTGTTGGATAATTGAAATTTAAATTCATGTGTTTCTTGTTGCTAGGAGGACAGGACAAGAAGAATATTACTTGTACTTATGCAATTATTCGTTCTCAATTTACTGTCATTTAAAGGAGCTTCACAGGGCTATTAAGCTGTGTCAAAAAGCTTTAGTTTCTGCAGATCCTACTGTTACTTCTTTAGGAAGCCTTCAACAGGTTTTTACCTCTTTCTTGTAATACCTCTGCTTGTCACAGATGCAAATTTCTATTAGTTCCCACTGAATGTTGGCATTTTCCAGGCTCGTGCTGCTTTCTCTCAAATTATGATACAAAGTCTGCTTCAAGAGTGATGTTCAACAATATGCACTATAACCTGCCTCCTTGGTCCAACAGGACCCTTTTTGACTGCAGGAACGTTATCCTTAATACTGTCAAAGTATGTGAAATATTGCTTTTGAGAATTCTTCTTTGCTCAGTTTTGATGTCAGTTCTAATATATCAAAACTCGCTCTTGTATTGGTATGTAAACTTTGTGCCTCCATTACATGTTGGAGTTCAGACATCACGAATGGAAATGTTACCAAGCAACGCTGATATGATCTCCTGGAGCAAATTCATGTCACTAGGGGTGCTAGTGACTACCTATGGTACATAACTAGGGGAACTCCCAACTCTCATCGTTCAGTCAACATGGCATGCTCTTCATGAAACAATATATTCTTAGGTTTGTGATATTCATCTTTAAAGTTCAGTCTTATAAAATCCTTGGGTAACTTTCAGATTTCCAATGTTACTTGCTATAATTGTGGTTCCTGCCTCTGTTTATACTTTGGTCCTCAGTTCATTTATAAATGGATTACTTTATGAAAGGGTTCAAACCTGCCTAATTTCTTTGATCTTTGCCATATTTATATGATCCTCCTAAATTGATGAAGCAATGGTGCATTGTAGTCTTGATAATATAAAAAAGTATTAGCAACGATAGGGAGCAGGTTGTCGGTCATCTTGGCCAGTGTCTGTGCTTAAGAATTAGTCTTGATAATATAAAAAAGTATTAGTCCTTGCATGGTTATGTAATGCCTAGAATTGCTTGCTTCTCAAATAGATCAGGTATGGATGTAAAAGATAATTCTGAATGATTCACTATATCCACTTCTCAAATTTTGTTGCAACATAGATTAGATATGGATGCAAAAGATAATTCTGCATGATATACAAATAAGACTTATTCTTTTGTTTATATTTCTCTGTTAATAATTACAATGTATATTTGGGAACCATTCTGCAGTGAATGAAGCTGAATTAGATATGATGATGATAACAACCCGCCTTTGCCTTTTGCATTCTTCTTTAAGACTGCCAACCATGGAAAAGGGTAAGTCTTCAACATGTTCATAATCACCTTCAGTATTCTTGTTATACTATAGACCAACTTACAAGCAAAGACAATATACCTTGTATGTAAATTTATTGAGACTCTCTTGCAAAAGTTTAAAGAAGAAAGAAGTTAGTTGCTTCTAATTAACTATGTTCAACAAATCTTTCTTACTTTTTTGCCTTCAAATCATTCAAGTATGTATTTTAGTTAGTTATGTGTATTTAAAATTCATTTAAAGCAGAAAATATATATTATATGGCAGATTATGCAGTTATTTGAGGAGCCAGAGCACTGGCTAGGGATGCAGAGAAAGAGAGAAGAACTCGTGAATGGAATTAGTGTCAAAGTTGAATCGGGGGTTATTTAAGTTTGACGACTCAGATTCTATTGAAAGTCTGAAACTATGTTTACTAATGAGAACTAGTAGTCACTCATTTCCAAATGATCTGACACAATGACAATTGACAGATATATGTAGATACCTTAGTAATTACATTTTTTGCAAATAGGTGATGGTAATGTACGATATTGGATAAATGTAATGATGTTACTAGAACTTGTATCATATTATAATTAATATTGTAAATTTATCATTATAATTTTTATAACATGTATTTTTATGTATAAATGAAATTGAAAATTTTCTAAGTTTTCATTTTTATGTCTCATTTTGGTGTGACACATCTTAGATTCGAGCTCGAATAAAAAAGCTCGTGAATAACTCGATGTGAAAACGAGTCGAGTAATTTCGAGTCGAGTAGTATCGAGTAATTCATCGAGTCGAACTTGAGCAGCCTTGAAAATTATCGGTTCGAATTCGAGTCGAATCTGAACACAAATTTTCTGATCCGAGTCGAGCTTGAGCATTAGGATGTTCGAATCGACTCGGGATCATTTTCACCCCTAATTGTAAATATGTATTCATCGGGCCTTAAAACGATACCAAGTCGGAGGTCGGGTTTAAGGCCCCGAAATAGTGAAACTTGTGATTGTAGGCGTTTGGGGTTATTTTGATGGTTTACATGCCCATGAATAGCCCCGACGCGTGGTTATGCTTGATTGGATTTTGTGACACGAAAAATGATTTCAAAAATTAAACGATGAAGGTTTTTCATTAAAATAAATCAAACTAGGTTATTAGCTTCACGAGGTTTAAAATTGGAAGTGTTAATGAATGTCGATTCCTATTCAAACGAGAAGGTTAAAAAATCGTTTTCAAACATCACCAAAAATGGTTTTTATGAATAAACTAAACGTTTTATTAAACCTTTGTGCATAGGGTTAAAGAGATCCTAGAAGTTGCCCGTCATCTACGAAAGCGACGTATAGATCTCGATTCTTATTTTGACGAAGGTTTAGAAAACTCTTGTTTTTGCCAAAACGACGCCTAATGAAAAATCTCATAGCTTTGACAATTAAAATCAAACCTTTCTCATAAAGCTTTCTCGTATAAGCGGAAACGACGTTCTAAAACATTCCCAAAATAAAACACGATTTCTCATAAAAAGCCAAATGTTTCATCTCTCATGAAAAAAACCCACCACAACATTCACATAAGCACACACACACACACGCCCACACACACACATTTCATGAATTAAAGGATAGGAAAGCATCAAGATTGCGGTAACCGTGTTTCACGGAAGTCGGGGGGTGCCTAACACCTTCCCCTCGCTTAAGCAAGCCCCCGAACTCTATGAATCTCGGTTTGCAGACCAATTAATTCGGAGTCACATATGAGCCAACGATTTATAAAAAACGAAAATTCGGATGAGTTGGTACATCCATTTCAAATATACCAACTGGCGACTCTAGTTAATTGGCTCATCATAAAAAACGATCTTTCAAAACCCCGTCGACACTAGTGTTGACCTTTTCCAAAAATCATCTAATGAAAAAGCTAAAATTGGAAAGGGTAACAATCACCAAAGAGAGCGATTCCTCCCGGCGTCGATAGCTGGCGACTCTGCTGGAAAATTAGAGGGCTTAAGCCGCGTTCAAATCTCGATGCTATCCTATCCTTTAAAATTCATAAATGTATATGTACGTGCGATTTTTGTTTATTTATTGTTGTGTGAATGTGTGTTTTGTCCAAATGAATATTTGAATGGAATGGCTTTACTTTAAAGAAATCATTTGCATACGGTGAGGACGATGAATGTGAATGTATGTTGAGAGAGTACCTCCTCCTGAGGCGAACCTGTCGGTTGGTTATTACTGGACTCGAAGGGGCTGCTCCCTGGAGATGGCTCAGGAAACGCACCACCCAAATCCGCTCCAATCGAAAGGACTCAGACGAGTAGATTGCGAAGATTTGGGGACCTTCATGCCGAAAAGCCCGTGAGAGTAACCCTAGGATAGGTCAGCCTCAGATTAACCCAACGCAGGAAAAGTCTCTTCATGCCCTTGTACGTTCACGCGTATAAATGTCATGATCCCATTCATATATGCCTCCCTTTCTGTCAAGATAAATTACTAACCTCTATGTTTTGCAGGGAACAGCTGAGGAAGCATAATAAGGTCAAGTTTAGCATTTGTTATTGCATTAAAGGACTACTAACTTTCTGTTTTACAGGGAAAGATTAAAAAACCCAAAAAACACAAAAATTACCGCTTTAGCATGCATCCACATTTTTCATTCCCCAGGACTGAACTTCGAACCGTTGTTTTTGTAGGATTGCTCCTCAAACGCGTTCGCAATCTAAAAGGGCTCAAAACTCTACATCCGAAATGGCTGATCTTCCACCTACTAATCCTGGTTCCATATCTAGGGAGGAATTTGATGACTTTAAAAAGCAGATGTTAGAAATGGCCATGATGCTAAAGGAACAATTGCTGCCTAGACAGGATCCACCTAAAGAGGATCCACCCCAACCTAAGGGCGAGCCAATCGTCCCAAAGGCCATTCCTATGCCTAATAGGACAGTGATTACTATCCCTGAAGAAGGAGACACTGATGACCTTCGGAGGAAGATGAAACAAATGGAGGAAACTATCCAATCTCTGAAGGGCATAGGGTCCTTAGGCAGAGTTAATTACTCAGATCTTTGTGTCTTCCCCGGAACCAGATATCCAGAGAAATTTAGAATCCCCGAATTCGAGAAATACAATGGGAAGGGGGATCCTTATAGTCATCTGAAAATATACATTGGAGAGTTGGGATCTTATGCAGAAGACGAGGGTCTAAGGATGCAACTTTTTCAAAAGAGTTTGACGGGAGAGGCAAGAATTTGGTATGCCCGTCTTGACAATGCCCGGATCCACAATTGGGAGGAGTTGGCCCATACCTTCTTAACACAATATAACTTTCAGGCACAAATGGCCCCTGATAGATATCAAATGACGAAGATCAAGAAGCAACCAAAGGAATCTTTCAGGGATTATGCACAGCGATGGAGGGGTATGGCTGCACAGGTGAATCCCCCAATGAGCGAGTCGGAGATGGTGATGACCTTCGTGGACATTCAAGAGGCACCTTATTATGAGCGGGTTATATCGGGGATTGGAAGACCTTTTGCCGAGATGATTAAACACGGAGAAATGGTGGACATGGGGTTGAAATCTGGCAAGATTCGGGATTTCACGGCTTTGGAAACAGCTGCAGAGCAAATCCGGAGTGGAAACTATGGCAACACTTTTCGTAGGGTCCAAAAGAAAGAGTAGGAAGATGTTTCCCTCATCCTGCAAGGATCATCTAGAAAGACAGAGAACAATCCTCCAGTACAGATACAGAGAGTGGGGCCATCCCGACAGCCTAACTTCACTGATCAAAGGACGGACGGGCGAAGAAGGTTCGAGACCACAAAAAATCGAGTATTCACCCCGCTCGGGGATCCTCTTGAGCATATTTTGGCAGTATTGATAGCCCAGAGGAAAATAGTCGATTTGGCACCCCCAAGTGACCCGAATGGAAGAAGGTTTGACCCAAGCAAGCGATGCGCATACCACTCCGGTTCCCCTGGTCATGATACGCAGGAATGTTGGACGTTGAAGCACAAAATTCAGGACTTGATTGATAGTGGGGAAATCGTGGTGGAACAACCAAGGTCACCAAATGTTAAATCCTCTACCTAAGCATGATGGGGAAGGGGGTAAATCCAGGAGTATGGCAGTGAATCCCGGCCAGTAGAAGATCAATGGGTTTTAAAATTCTGAGTTTTATTTCAAATCCCTACACACTCATGTCATTTTGTCATGTTATCCAAATAGAAGATCATGTGCTGAAATGTTTTATATATATGACAAGCATTTTTTTGTTTTAGGGCAGTGCCCCGAATTAAGGCATTCTAGCGTGACAAGCAATAGGCCAAATTTGAAGGAGGATCACGATTTTGGTATAAAACTAGATTTCGATCTGATGGGGATCGAGAAGGCGAGACAGATATCGACAATACGCCTGGCGAGATCAAAGGATGGGTCGAAGGTAAACCCAAACCCGACTTAGACCAAACCTTCGCCATCAAACATCAGAACCCCTGACGGTCACAAAGAACCCGGAATAGGGGCAAAAAAAAATCTCAAAATCAAAAATCCCCCCAAACCTTTCAACAGGTCAAAGGACCGGATCTTTTGTCAGTCCATCGAGATACCGATGCAACCAGTACGAGGGAGATCACAAGAAAAATAACTTAACACTGGGGAAGTTGTCAACTACCCAGGAAATGATGACGTGCAAATTGGCACCCATGCAATAATCCCATCAACATGCACCATCATCATCAAATGATACGATAATCTGGCATCTGTCAAGCATAGTTTTCCCGGGATACGGTGACCCGCGTGAAGGGGGGATTTTATTTGACTTGATAGGAATCGGATTAATTCTGACAAGCAATCGTGGAGCACGATTGTGAGTATGATTAGACGAAGAAGGCTATTCAACCTTTTGATTGGGTACAAAGCCTTAATTCAAAGCAACGTTTGCGACAGAATCGACCTCATGTGCCAGTCTTCACTTTGCATTTGCACGAGCTTTCAGTTATGGGGTATAGAACTATGACGCCGTTGATGGCAATTAACACGTAGTCAGACAGTCAATAATTATCAATATCAAGAAGTCAGGCGATAAATGATTATCAAGCTAATGTCTCGAATCGTGGCCTGGGTTATTCGAGTAATTAAGCCCGAGGGGTGTCTCTACACCTGGTGCCCTAAAGCCATCTGGGTTGGGAGTCGCTGGCCCAACACTCATTACATGGGTAACTCAGAGCCTAAGAAAACGAGCATTACAGTAGAGGAGGCCCGAGCAGATTCGAATCGTGGCATGAGCTACTCGAGTAATTAAGCCTAAGGGGTGTCTCTACATCTGGTGCCCTAAAGCCGTCTGGTTTGGGAGTCACCGGCCTAACACTCGCTACATGGGTAACTCAAGCCTAAGAAAACGAATCTTGCGAAAGGTCAAGCAAAGAATGAATGGTGCAGATCACCAGCCTGTCTCGAACCGTGGCCTTTGTTACTCGAGTAAATAAACCCGAAGGGGTGTCTGTACACCTAATGCCCCAAAACCGTCTGGTTTGGGAGTCATTGGTCCAAAACTCGTTAAATGGGTGACTTTGAATAGCCTAAGAAAACGAGACAAATGAGGTGGGCTAATAAAGAGAAAGGATAATACGAAAAAACTCTCGGCCTTAAATAATGAGTCATGAAAGAGAAACCCCTACTGAATGCTGCATCGCATAGTGCATTTGTCATATGACGTCAATCCTACTAAGAACGTTGTCGAGAATGGAGACAGAATACCTTTGACGAGGGAAGGTAGTTCTTTTGAATTCGACCTTATTCACGTACAATGACCATGAATGCTTGAAGGCGTTTTTACGATTTCATAACTCGTTAAATAGGAAATCATCAACTCACGAGGGATTGAAAATAACTTCCAATCTAGTACATTCACGATTCACAACTTGCTAGATTGTGCGATCAACAGATATTCAATTTCATGTGCTTTAACTGCATTTACTCTATTGTCGAGATTATAATATCTTTGTGTTGAACTAACACTAACGCCCCGAGCCTTCAAGTTTTGGCATTTGTTAGTCGTCTGATATGCAGGATCTTGCAGAGCTGTGGATAACTCAGTACGGTCAACATCGCGAGTTTTCGATAGAAATTCTTGGTAGCGACACGCACCAAGGGAGGGGCAGTTAAGAATCGTGAAATGGAAGGAAGCTGAGGCGGCACAGAACTTCTCATCATTGGGCCTCTCCCCAATCCTGACTATCACTGCCTCGACATCCGAATGGTCCACATGCATGAGCATATACAAGGATGATATAATGCGGGACAACAGCATATCGGCCAGCAGAAATGATCAAAAGGCTAAGGAGCCCAACATAGCTGTCGAGCATCACATAGAGCGAAACAAACTGCCTCAACTCGATGAGATGAAGACGACCGAGAACGGGCAGAGTACCAAACCAATGTTGAAGTCTAGAAACTAACTTCACGACGAGGCGTGATCCAATCAAATGTTGGCAAACAATGACGACGGTCGAATTGTATCATTTAACTGAACAGGGGTCATTTCTATCTAAACATATGTTGTGCACATGCATATGTCCATGACATATCTGCCAGATCATGCTTAACATCTTTTTCATGCATACAGGTACGATCAAAATGAAAAGAAAGTACAAGCACGTCCCTTTCAACCTCACAAATGATCAGACTGTGATGGCTTTTGCGGCATGGTACGTGGACGATGTTGGAAGGAGATCCAGGACAAAAGCCGATCACACATCCCACCTCAAAAAAATCACTCAATCAAATCAATGACCCTTGGGAAGGGCTGGTATCCAATCAAATCAATGACCCCTGGGAAGGGCTGGTATCCAATCAAATCAATGACCCCTGGGAAGGGCTGGTATCCAACTGATCAATGACCCCTGGGAAGGGCTGGTATCCAACCAATCAACGACCCCTGGGAAGGGCTGGTATCCAAAACAATCAATGACCTTGGGAAGGGCTGGTATCCAAACAAGAAGTGAACCTGGGAAGGCATCCAAGTAAACCACAACAAAGTGGTGAGCAAACCTGGGAAGGCATCCAAGCAAACCACAACAAAGTGGTGAGCAAACCTGGGAAGGCATCCAAGCAAACCACAACAAAGTGGTGAGCAAACCAGGGAAGGCATCCAAGCAAACCACAACAAAGTGGTGAGCAAACCTGGGAAGGCATCCAAGCAAACCACAACAAAGTGGTGAACAAACCTGGGAAGGCATCCAAGCAAACCACAACAAGATGGTGAGCACCCTGGGAAGGGCTGAGATCCAAACAACTAACACCATGGGAAGGGCTGAGATCCAAATAACTAACACCCTGGGAAGGGCTGAGATCCAAACAACTAACACCCTGGGAAGGGCTGATATCCAAACAACTAACACCTTGGGAAGGGCTGATATCCAAACAACGAATCCCTGGGAAGGGCTGGTATCCAAAAAATTCAACAATCCCTGGGAAGGGCTGATATCCAAACAACGAATCCCTGGGAAGGCGCAGAACTCATACACGTAAGTGCACGTGATCCACAAGTAATATAGAGTAAGTAAAGTATCGATCCCACGAGGAATTGAATTGCATTTATGACTACAAACACCGATTTTGTAATTAGTTCGGTCTCTTTAAACAAGCGGTTTTAGTGATAAAATAGTCTAATAATTACTAATGAAACAATTAAAACAAATTTGGTTGTAAAAATACAGATTTTATGGGCTTGGGATTATAATTTCACTTATTGCAGACTTAGATTTCCATGCTTCCTATTGTTGCTAATTAGTTACTATAGAATGTTGGTCGAGAACACGAAAGTAAAATATGGCCATCTCTCGATGCACCATATCCATATCACACTAAATCCACAATTGATAGAATGAATGTGAACACCCTAGATGACTAACGCACTATACTTCTATGTGAATTACAATCAAAAGGGTTTAAGAACAAGTTTTCCATTGGCCACACATGGTGCTTCGGTATATCTCTATCCTAAGCACGAAACATAATTTCACGAGGAATGTAATAATTATGAACATATGCTAGCATAATTAGATCTTAATTTATATTTCCTTTCTCAATTCCATATAAATTATCACAGTAATTGGTGATCAAGCAATTAAACATGGAGTATAGATTATGCTAGACATTCATTTCATAACCAACTAGTAAAAATAAGGAAGCATTTCAATTCTTAGTCATGCAAAAGATCCATTATAATCCCAAGAATTAAATTTAGTTCATAATAAAAATACTAGAGTTCACCATGCACAATTGGTTCATCATCATAATTACAGAATAGGGAAATTAATCAAAAATAGAAAATATTCAAGCTCCCTGTTTCCGTTCTGCAACTTCTGGTGATTTTCCAAGTTGTGTAGATAGTTGATTCCTTGCTCCCAATCTCCAATTCAGCATCCATATAGCTCCATTCTTCAATTTCCAATTGCCAAAAATGCTCAGCTGACTATTTCTAATTTTTGAAGCTAACATGCAGTAAAACTACTCTATTTTTCGTGTAGGAGGAGAGCTACAAATTGAATTCCAAAATTGGCTAATAATGCATGCATGAATTGTCTTATTTTGACTTATTATGATTCCCACTACAAAAGTTCGAATCCACTGAATTCTCAAAATCAGGCACCACCCCATTTTCTGATAATGCTGCTTCGCTGGATGGAACGTGATGCATGGCTGGCTGGCGACAGGCGCAGCTGCGCCGGCGCCCTTTGTAAAAGGGGCGCAGCTGCGCCGGGGGCGAGGAATGAGCAGGAGGGGCGCAGCTGCGCCGGTGCCCTTTGTAAAAGGGGCACAGCTGCGCCGGATGCCAGTTTGCTGCAGTGCTGCTGTTGGATAATTTCTCTACTCTCAAGTCCTGCACAATCAACAAATAATCAAAAAGCCCCCATCCACAAATGCACAACATCCCGAGCCAAATTTACCAAACACAATGCAAAAGCCGTAAAATGAGAATAGTGAATCAAAAACCAAAGGAGAGGGAAAAATGCATGAAATTACACTATATAGCTATTAGATAAGCAACAAATGAAACCAAATAGTATCCAATAAGTAGGTATGAAACCTACTTATCAGGTATCCAAAAAAATCAACAATCCTTGGGAAGGGCTGAGATCCAAACAAACAACGACCCCTGGGAAGGGCTGAGATCCAAACAATCAACGACCACTGGGAAGGGCTGAGATCCAAACAAACAACGATCCCTGGGAAGGGTTAAGATCCAAGCAAACCACGACAAATGATGACATCTGTAGAACAGTATCAAAAGACTGTGCAGGGGTCATTTTTCATCAATTTACATATTAAATATTGTGTCACATGCATGAATACATGATAATTTTTGTACGTGATCCATCGTGCAGGTTAGGTGTCAAGGTCCTAGCCTATCAGAATCAAAAGCGACGGTTGACAAGAACGATGTACGAGGACAATCGACTGGCGACGATATCCGGCGATTACGAGATGGGTGACCGGCGACGAAACCCGGCCCCGACTAGACGATCGACCGGCGACGATCGACCGGCGATTACGAGATGGGTGACCGGCGACGGAACCCGGCCCCGACGAGACGATCGACCGGCGACGATAACCGGCGATTACGAGATGGGTGACCGGATACGAGACCCCGCGATTACCAGATGGGTGACCAGATACGAGGCCTGGCCCCAACGAGACGATCGACCGGATACGAGACCCGGCGATTACGAGATGGGTGACCGGATACGAGACCCGGCCCCGACGAGACGATCGGCCGGATACGAGACCTGGCGATTACGAGATGGGTAACCGGATACGAGACCCGGCCCCAAACGAGACGATAGATTGAAAGACTGAACCCGAGGACTAACAATGCGACCAGGGATGGAGGCATTAACACTTTCACGAATGTTTTGCATACTTTACATCTTGTGTTGCATCATGAGTTACATGTGTTGCATCATGTATGTACTGTCATTCTATGCACTGTCATTCATGCGTCGCGTGTCTATTTCTTTATCATGTTCATTTCATTTACCATTTCATAAACATGATAAAGAGGGGCAGCTGTAGACACCCAAATTTTGCACTTCCTATACTAACCCTGACAGGAGGGCAAAATCGTCAATTGACCCGGCCCACGAGGATAAAGGGTGGACATAAAGACGAACACTCAAAGCCACCACTACGGGACGAGATCGAAGCCGACACGACGACAAGCGAATGGTGGGAGTCGGTTAATGATCATTGCGCTTACCCGGATGTCATGGCACGTTTCCCGGCGACTTCCGAACTGCAGAATGCAAGCCCTTCAGCGGAAACCAACGGTACGGCACGAAAATCGAGACGAAGCACAAAAAACGAGAAAACCAGCACAGTCAGCCGCAGATCAATCCGCGGCCAAGGACGGAACTCGAGACGACGCGGGACTCGAGCGCACGGGACTCGAGCACGGCTGGGGGGAGAACCAAGGGCCAGCCGCAAATTGATCTGCGGCTGCCCTTGGCAGTCCCTTATCAGGCCATTTCGCATACAGAAAAGAGGAGAAGAATTCAGCAGCAGCAGCAGTTCGGGAGATGGAGAAAAACAGCAAGAAAACAGCAAAAATTAAGAGAGAAAAGAGTGAGAAATAGTGAGAAATTGTACCCATTTTGTGAGATTACACCTCATATTTTCTACTCTACTCAATACACCAATTCATACATATTGTGGGGATTATTTGCAAGGTGAAAAAAATTCTTTGTTTTAGCATTTTGTTATACCATTTTTGCCAAGCTTTTTGTCATCCGAATTATCTTAAATGTAGCTTTCTTACATGTTATTGTGAAACCATGGATTAGGGACTATTAGTGAGGGTCTCATCGGAATGAAATTCCCCCTAATAGCCCGATGATGTCCGTTTCGTGTAAATTTTAGCTATCACGGTAATGGGTCATTCGTAGTGTATTTCAATTGTTATTGTAAGATATCCTAAAACATTAGGCATCCCACGGTTGTTTATTTACGTTGTATCCATTTTGCGGTTGTGCAACAAGTTCGGATGTGAGCCTAGGAACGCGACCCCGTGGTCTAAATCCGATGATGGACATTTTTGGATGTATGTAATCGGGTAGATGCATTCGTCATTGTAAATATGTATTCGTCGGGCCTTAAAACGATACCAAGTCGGAGGTCGGGTTTAAGGCCCCGAAATAGTGAAACTTGTGATTGTAGGCGTTTGGGGTTATTTTGATGGTTTACATGCCCATGAATAGCCCCGACGCGTGGTTATGCTTGATTGGATTTTGTGACACGAAAAATGATTTCAAAAATTAAATGATGAAGGTTTTTCATTAAAATAAATCAAACTAGGTTATTAGCTTCACGAGGTTTAAAATTGGAAGTGTTAATGAATGTCGATTCCTATTCAAACGAGAAGGTTAAAAAATCGTTTTCAAACATCACCAAAAATGGTTTTTATGAATAAACTAAACGTTTTATTAAACCTTTGTGCATAGGGTTAAAGAGATCCTAGAAGTTGCCCGTCATCTACGAAAGCGACATATAGATCTCGATTCCTATTTTGACGAAGGTTTAGAAAACTCTTGTTTTTGCCAAAACGACGCCTAATGAAAAATCTCATAGCTTTGACAATTAAAATCAAACCTTTCTCATAAAGCGTTCTCGTATATGCGGAAACGACGTTCTAAAACATTCCCAAAATAAAACACGATTTCTCATAAAAAGCCAAATGTTTCATCTCTCATGAAAAAAACCCACCACAACATTCACATAAGCACACACACACACGCCCACACACACACATTTCATGAATTAAAGGATAGGAAAGCATCAAGATTGCGGTAACCGTGTTTCACGGAAGTCGGGGGGTGCCTAACACCTTCCCCTCGCTTAAGCAAGCCCCCGAACTCTATGAATCTCGGTTTGCAGACCAATTAATTCGGAGTCACATATGAGCCAGCGATTTATAAAAAACGAAAATTCGGATGAGTTGGTACATCCATTTCAAATATACCAACTGACGACTCTGGTTAATTGGCTCATCATAAAAAACGATCTTTCAAAACCCCGTCGACACTCGTGCCGACCTTTTTCAAAAATCATCTAATGAAAAAGCTAAAATTGGAAAGGGTAACAATCACCAAAGAGAGCGATTCCTCCCGGCGTCGACACTATTCAAACATGAAGTTGAATTATTCGAGGATTCGAATCGATGGAGGAATTATTGGGATACTCCTTAAATCCTATTGAGAAAATGATTTCAAATGAAGAACTCCTATTTTTAATAGTAGTATTATTTTGAAAGTAGTCTATTTGTAATAGGAGTTTTATTTTGAAAGTGTCCTATTTTGAATAGAAAGGGGAGAATTGTGGGTTACTCTATAAATAGAGTATTTATGTTGAGTTGTTGAATTGTAGCACAACCAAAAGTGTTTTGTGTTTGTGTGAGAGAGAAGGTTTTTGCAACATTTATATTACATGCAAAAAAAGTTGTATTGTGAGTGGGAGAGTTTTGCAACTTTTAATCCGTATAAAAAGTTGTGTCGTGGTATTGTGAAACCTTAAGTTTTAAGACGTAAAACTTGGGAGGACTGTTCTAAGTCCATTATTTTGATATATTGGAGATTCGGAGTTTGACTTATGATTTTTCTCTTTAAGGATTTTTTAAGTTAAATCTTTTTTTTTTACTAAATATTCACGTTAAATCTTTTGTTGTTTTATCTCTTTTAATTTTATCGTTTAATTTGCATGACATATCTCGAAAGTGAAATCAATAAGAAATAAGCCTTCAATTAGCATTTGACATATCTTTTTCATTTATTCTTCCTACCATAAAAAATCAAAAATTTAAAGGTAAAACATCCTATCAAAATTGAGCTAAATAACCATTTGGGTTATTACCCAAACTTTTCAATTTTATTTAACAAAATCAATTATACCTTCTTTTGGACCTTGGATTTTGAGAGACAATTTTGTAGTAGCAATAGCAATTGGATTTTACACCCAATAAGAATTTGCATTTATTTTTCTCGTAGATTTGGAAAGGAGTGATAAATTTTGTAAACCTCAGATGTGTGAGATAGGTGAGATGGGTGTGGTTTGGAAAGAAATGGGTTAGTTCATGAATGTAGATCTGAAAAGTACAAAATAATAGTTAATTTCTTGGTCTATATGAAATCTAAAGAGAGAGAAAAAGAGCCTTAATAGAGCAACTTGAAGTGGTGGCTTGATGGCTTCGGTGATGAAAGAGGAAGAGGAGGTGGTGGAGGATGGGATGGGATGGTGGTACTGGTGATGGTAGTTGGTGTGTGGAGGAGAGAAAGAGGAATCGAGAGGATCATTAGTACTAGCAGAGAGTTGATATTTTACTGTCAAGATGAGTGAAAGATTAGGAAGGATTTTACCAAACGACGTTAGTCTTTGTCGTTTCTGGAGATAAGGAGTAGTTTTTGAAGTGCCTGCATATTTATCCATAATATAATTCCTACTAATTTGATTGGACAAATTCGGAAGGTTCTATTCGTCCAATAAAATATGTATTGATTGGATAACTATAGAAAGCTTAATACTTAAGTATAGTTACAAATATAAAAAGATAATTACTAATTTAATAACATCACATATAAGTTGAGGTTTATTTTTTTATTTTTTTCCCACTACGAAAGTATGAGTTAACTCAAGACTAATTACATACACTCCCGGCTGACTAGATTGAGGGGACACTTATTAAAAATATATTAGAAGAAATAAATGTTACACCCTCTATCCTATAAAAAATGATTCAAGTAAAAAATAATAATTAATTCACAAAAAAATAATTTAAGTACACTAAAATGTTATATAAAAATTATTTTACCTTCATAAATATAGGTCGGGTACACTAATTAAAAAAATTGTTTTTGCTAAAATATTTAGTGTCTATTAATTAACCATTTTTTTAAAATTAAATTTTTTTAATTTGCCTAAAAAGTATAAAATCTATTTTTTGGTTGGACAAAGTATTATGAATAACTATGGATTTGTTCAATTACCGGTATTTGTAATATTCGCAAAGGTAACATTTGCAGCGTTGAGACTCCAAACATTACATTCGTAAATTAAATAAAAAATTTAGGTGCGTTTGAATTTTTCCAACACTCTAAATGCACCAAACTACTAAACACTCTAAACATACTAAGTGCAGTCTGCAAGCATTAAGTAATCAAACATACACTATACGACAATTATATGACAATTAGGTCACCGTAATTACTAATTTACTATAAAGTAGAATAAAATAAAAAAGAGAACTGATATTTTTATATAAAAATTAATATTTTCATATAATGTCTCTTATATGAATAGTGAGTAAGTCTCGTCTCCATACGAGAGAGACTCATGTGAAAATATGATTTTAACGTGTGAAAATATGATTTTAACGTGCGAAAATATCAATTTCCAATTAAAATGTTGGTTTACAAAATTTCCAATCTCCCGTCTTTCCCCATTTCCGCCCAGTTGGTAGGTTTGTGACTTTGTTCCCTTTGTCTTGTTATTAACGGTTTCGTTATTGTTGGAAAATGAGGCACCCATAACTCATGGGTGTAAACGGATATAATCGGATATGGATACCAGTGTATCCGTATCCGGAAAATTAATCCGCATCCGTATTCATATCCGATATTCGACGAATTTTAAAAATATTATCCGTATCTGATATTCAGAATAATATCCGAATATGGATAATATCCGTTTCCGTATCCGGTAGATTTAAAAACTAAGACTTTTTTTGGGCTAAATTACTAAGATTTTATTTAATTACTAGATATTAATGAATGCCAAGTTATACTAATGAATGTAAGTTATTAATTAATTAACATAAGTTATTAATATATATGTAACAAGCTAATCGGTAGAGTTGTGTAAGTTAATATATATATATATATATATATATATATGTGTGTGTGTGTGTGTGTGTGTGTGTGTAAGTTATTAATTAATGAATTTAAATTATTAATGAATGTAAGTTATTAATATATATGTAACAAGCTAATAGAAATAGTTTTGTAAGTTATTATATATACGTAAGTTATTAATATATATATATATATATATATATGTAAATTATTAATTAATGAATGTAAGTTATTAATATATATATATATATAAGTTATTAATTAATGAATGTAAGTTATTATTTATTAATATATATGTAACAACCTAATAACTATAGTAATGTAATTTAGCAAAAAAAAAAAAACTATAGTAATGTAACTTAATATATATATATATATATATATAAGTTATTAATATATATGTAATAAGCTAATAGCTATAGTTTTATAAGTTAATATATATATGTAGGTAATTAATATATATATATATATATATATGTATATATATATATATGTACACACACACATGGATACCAATCCATAGCAACCGGTTGTTGTGGTAACCAATTTCTTCCTTGCCGCTACGGCTGTAGCGGCAAAGAAGAATTATTTATTTATTTTTTTTTTGCGGCAGAGATAAGTTAGCCTACGCTACGTAATTACATATATCAGCTTTTTGGTCTCCTTATGTACTTGCATATCCAACTGTCATTTATTACCATAAAGTATATTATTAAAACATACAAAATTTTAGTTTCCTCCAATATATTAAAAACTTATAGATATATTTTATTTTTAGGTTAATTTATGAAATACTAAAATATAAAATATTAAAAGTAACAAATATAATAATAAATAGTATCATATTATGTTTTTATAATATACTTTATGATAATAAATGGCAGTTGGGTATGGAAGTACATAAGGAGACCAAAAAACTGATATTTTTAATTACATAGTGTAGGCTAATTTACCTCTGCCGCAAAAAAAAAAATTCTTCCTTGCCACTACAACCTGTAGCGGCAGAGAAAAAATTAGTTGCTACAGCAACCGCTTGCTGTAGATTGATACCCTATATATATATATATGTAAGTTATTAATATATATATATATATAATTTATTAATCAATGAATATAAGTTATTAATAAATGAATTTAAGTAATTAATATAAATACTATATAACTTATATATATATAAGTTATTAATATATCAATGAATGTAGATTATTAATATAAATATATATATATATATATATGTGTGTGTGTGTGTGTGTAAGTTATTAATATATATAAGTTATTAATATATATATATATATATATATATATATGTGTGTGTGTGTGTGTGTCTGTGTGTGTAATTTATTTGGATATATATATATATATATATATATATATATATATGGATATATATAAGTTATTAATATATCTATATATATAAGTTATTTGGATACGAATTTCGGATACGGATACGAATCCGAATATCGAATTCCGGATATCTGCTATCTGTCGGATATATTTACGGTCGGATATTAAACGAATACGAATACACCTATATCCGTATCCGTTTATTTGCAGATACCTTTAAACCAAATACAGATATATCCGTTTTTTTTTCGAATGCGAATAATATCCGTTTATTTTCGAATACGAATGCGGATGAATACGAATTTTTCGATTACCATTTATAGCCTTGATGAGGGTGTCCTCACCCAAAACATGTGTTTTGCTATGTAACATGTTTTTCACCATGTATCATGCCTTTATCATGTTTTGTTGCATTGTCCATGTTTAATGTTGTTTTCATGTTCCTTCTTTGGCTCATCTCTCTCCTTTGATATATCTGAACATTATTCCCCTGAGTAGTGAACAAGGAAAATTATCAGATTGTTAAGTAGAGAGAGCTTGAGAACTGGAACAATTAAGCTCTGAAAATACTAAGTGAAATCAGTTGTTACGAACAGTGGGTTTTAGCTTCGTTTTCATCCCACGAAGATTGTAATTCGGAGACACCACTGAGATTGTTCGAGATTTTTCGCACCAAAGGTTAAACATGCTTCAAGCAGGGGCAGATCCAGTCTCGCAGTTCGGATACAACCTCGCAGTTCAGTGGGGTCAAATTCAAAAAAAAATCCCTTAAAAATAAAAATTTAATAAAATAATCACAAAACTAAATAATCCTCAAATATTATTTACAATAACATTTTGTGGGTGAGTTTCTTGGTGAATATTAACAGTGATATGTTCATCACTAGTCCCTTCAGCTTTAACATTTTCAGGAATAGATTCAAATTTTGTACGTTTAATTGTTGTAACCCAATTACGTATGTCAATGCTTGACAATCAATAAATATTTAAAAGCTAATTCAACATCAAAACAAGACTAATATACAATATGAATAGTTAAGTGTAATTAGCAACAACAATAAACAATCTCAATTAAACCACTAACAAGTAATAAGTAACATTACAAAATAAATTCTAAAATTTAAAGAAAGTAAAAATAGAATAGAACACATACTCGAAAAACTTTTATTTGATGGAGTTCTTTTCATTGTTGCACTTGTAGTGTTGGTTTTAAGAAGTAAAAAACTCTAATTTTATGAAAGTACAAAAAAAAAAAATTCATAAACAATTACAAAAATTCTTAAAACAATTGTTAAATTTGTGAAATTAAAAAACTTAAATTAAAATATACCTGTATTAGTTGCAGAATTGAGAAATTTAAAGAGAGATAATCAAACTAAATTAAGGATATGGAACCCGTGTGGCCTTGTTGCACTTGCCCGACTACTCCAAAACACACACAAAATGTTGAACCTTTTAGCTTACAATCTACAATTTCTATTTTATGAAACTGAATGGAAAAAAGAAATTGTAGTTTTTGAAATTGGGATATTTCATAACAAGCAGTTTTTGAATGGAAAATGAGAGACTGAATTACTTTTTTCTCGATTGAACTTAGACAATAATAAATTAAATTTAGAACCAACAACCAATGTGCTGGGAATGTGAGAATTTTAAGATGATATTAAATACGTACTAGCGGCGGAAATGTGGAACTTTTCAAATAATTTTTTTCTAACTTCAGTGCTCGAGGCCTTTAAACTCAGTGGGGGCAGGTGCCCCTGCCCAGGCATGGATCCGCCTGTGTAAACAAGATGTAGCATACAAGTTCTTAAGCCTTCAGTTATGCTTTTTCCCAGTTGTTTACATTCTTTATATTTCAGATCGGTGAAATATAAAGAAATCATTTAATTTAGGTTTACGTTCTCTACTCACAACTTCTTCGAAAGAGGTATTCCTCACTTTTCCTTGATCTTATTGTTTCCCCCAATTTCTGACGTATTTGTGAATTCTACAATGCGGATATTTCACCAAAATTACATGAAAAATGATGATTTTTGTGTGTTTTTTTTTGCTGGGTTTTTGTAATTTTGTGTTTACAATTTGGTTATGAGATCATAGGGTTCAAAACTGAACTATTTTTTTTTTTTGGGTGGAACTTGTTGCTATTACACATCAGGAAGAACAAATTTGATGATTTTTTTGTAAGTTTCTCCTCTTTTCATTTTCTCTATTGAAGTACACGATGAGGGCTTATAGGAATTGTATCTTTCTGTTTAATAAAAATCATGTCTACATTTCATATGCTTATTTAATGGTGTATGCCAAGGATTTATGACCATATATTAAAAGTTTATTAGTGGAAGTGGTTCTGTTGGGAGGAGAAGAGCATATGATAGACGGGTTCTCAAGGAAAAGGAGAAACATTTGAAAGAATTTGACTGATTAGTTCTTATTTGGAGGAAATCCTTTGGATGAATGTATGGATAGAATGATTCGGAGGTATATTATCTATTATAATTCATAGACGAATTAAAAGGAAATAATTCTCTTAAGTTAGAGGAATTTGTGTGGGACTAGATCTAAATGCCAATGAGAGGGGAGAGAGAGAGAGCATGACTGTCGAAGTTTGTAAGCACCTAGGATTTAGAGTTCCTATTAAACATACCTATATTTTGTATGTAAATTTTAACTTCTCAAGAAAAAGTACAGAAATATAGTATTGTGCGTTGCTTGTGGTAGATGAAGCCTTTGCAGGAGTTCGTGTGAAAAGAAGAAATCCCACAACAAAAGAGCTGGTGGAAGAATTCTGTTCGGTTAAAAAGAAAAGATATTCTTCCAATGATATATAAATTGTTAAATATAGATATTGACATAGTATTTATAAGAAGTTAAGAACAACAAAAGGGACATATCTCCTGTCATGAGTTAAGGGTAAGTGGCTCACTGGTTTATAGTGCATCTTTTGATCAACTATTCGAGTGCAATCCCCTTCATATTTCAGGTTGTTTTCTACCTTAAATGTAATTCTAGGTTGGCAGCAACACGTTAATGTATGTATTGAATTGATGTATGTATCTTTTTTCAGAGATGAATCACTTAGAAACAAAGGAGGAAGTGCGACGGTAAAATCAAGCATCGTGATAGTTTAGTGACGAAATTGGAATCGAGTACAGACCCTATGGGAAAAATGAAATATGCCCTTCATTTATGTGGAATTCTGAATGACATTTTATAAGGTTGATTGACATATGCCTTTCAGTATTTTATCATTTCTTAGTATTTGGTAAGAACAATGATTTTCATTAAAAAGTAAACCTAACTTGAACATCATATATCCATGAATATGCTTTAGTTCAGCTTCATAAACTATTATTTTTCTTTCTATCATTTCTTGTGTGTATGTTACTGATTCTTTTATATACATCGAAGGAATTCTGCAGAGCATTTCCGAGGTTTACTAATGCTGAGCAGGAACGTCTTTATCGACTACTTATTCAGGTACTTCATTCCTTGAGTCTCGTATACTTTAGAAATTTATGTTTTTATTAATAGAGCTACTTCTAGTGAAAAATATACTACATTACTCGAGTCAGAGCTTGATATTCATAGAAAGAATGATGCTTCACAAATTTAATCTGACATATTTTTGATAGTTTCTACCATCTTATGTCTTTGGATTGTCATTTGGTGGTTTGACAAGTCATAGGAAACTATTTAAACTACACAACCTCGTCCAAATTTTAGGAATTCCTATAATTTTTAAGAACAAGGAGGAGGTGACTGAATTGTGGTGATTTGACTAGCTGCTGGCAGTTGGTCATGGGGTGTATAATTTAGAAGCTGTTAACTTCTGTCATTGATTGTGAGCAGGCCAAGATCCAAATCTAGGTGATATATAATCTGAAGATTTTAGATAATGCATTCAATATGTTGTTATTAAGGTTCTGTTTTGCCTGGCAAGAAAAAAATGGATTTTATATTTGTAAGGTTACACATTTAAAATGATAAGGTTTAAAGCTATTTCCGAGTAGAATGACAGGGAAGTGAAACGCTGTGCAAATTAATCTAGTTTCACGAACACAAATTTTATATTCACATAAACTTGAAATTGAAGTTTGGTCTAGCAACTTTAAGGAATAAGGATCCTCTGAAAGTAATAGAAAGAGAAAGCATATGCCAATGGCTACGTTGAAAGTCATAGAAAGAGAAAGCATATGTCAAAAGAGAAATTGCCATGGTGAAAATGGTTCAGCCTGAACAGAAGGAAGCTACTTCGATATGGTTGGTAAAATAAATAAAATATTATGATTCATTGTAGATATATGCGACTCTTAAGTTGGATTGATATCAAATTACACCTTCAAGTAAAAAAGAAGCTTCTCTTTTAGGATACTTATTCTTGGCCCCAAGTACGAGGAATGGAATCAATGACCTTGAAGTTATTACTTCAAAGCTCTAGTTTTTAGCCATTTCACCTACCCGTTGGGGTTAAAGAAGTTACTAAAACTATGTTTAAACTTATTGTTGACACTGTTTAGGCAGACCTAGGCGGCAAAGGGACCTTCGAGCGCCTAGGCCTTTTAATCTAGGTGGCTTTCGGCTTTCTGAGGTGGTGTAGTTCTATTATTACTTTTTACACTTGTAAAAATAATTAAGTCTATTTTTTTGTATTTATAATAAAATAATATTATATTCATAAAACATGAAAGTTTAGGGATTGATTTAAAATTTTGTCAAATTAAAGAGCCAAATTTAATTTTTGATATAAATTTGGGACATTTAATAGTAATTTTAACAAATTAAAAGGATAAATATCTAATGTTATCATATCCCATCTGTTATAAGAAAATAGATCACAACGTCACATATTTTTTAGGAAAAAGGAGGAAACAAGTTGCAACAATGGTGGTGGATGGCGACAACGATGACATTTCATGGAAAGCTCCTAAGTGGCTAGGCATGCACCTAGCACCTACTTTCCAAGGTTGGGAAGCGCTGCCTAGACTTTGTTTTAGAACACAGAGTGTCGAGTCACCAATTGTTATAAAAGTTTAAGGTATAAAAGTTCTCAAGTCAACCTTTACAACAGTTACATATTGGGTTCAACTATTATGAATTCAGAGATAATTCAATCAAAAACAAATGAAATGAAATAACAGAGGAAAGAAAATATCAAAAATAGAAGAACATAAATGGAATTGGAATTGTATTGCAAGAGAAAGATTACAAGCTTAGTTACAAGCTTTAAGAAGAAAGAGAAATCAAATACAACTTGGCATGCCTTTCCCTCTCAGTTTCCAGATCATTTATACAGTACCAGCTAATATTCCAGCTGTAACTAACACTAACTAACTTTCCCGCCCAAGACTGTTTTATATTTTAAAAATTCAAACCAACTACTGGGCCCCACTACGAGCTAACTATAACAACTGACACTATTCCCTCCAACAACTAACTCTTATGAACTAAATTCACAATGCATAACATTGCCTCCCACTTAAACTATCCTTGTCCTCAAGAATATAGATTTTAAGGAGTAAATGGAAAATCTGGGAATTGATCCACCATTTGTTGCGCATCCTCCCAAGTGGCATCCTCTTCCAAGCTTCCTGCCCATTAATCAAGTATTCGATCTTTGGTTTATTTTGCCACTTAACCATCCTCTTGCTCAACACTTTGTCAGGAATTAATTTTGGTCTACCATCTTCTGTGACAGGAGGTAAAGAAGGGGAAACCACAACTTGAGCTCCGATGGTTTTCTTTAATAGAGAGACATGGAAAACATTATAAATCTGAGCTCTTTCAGGAAGTTTAATTCTGTATGCTACAGTACCAAATTTCTCCATTATTTCATATGGTCCATAAAATCTAGGAGCTAGCTTAAAACTGGACCTGTGAGCCAGACTTGACTGTTTGTAAGGTCGGAGTTTAAGTACACAAAATCTCCAACTTCAAAATGGCTCTCAGTTCTATGCTGGTCAGCAAATACTTTCATTCTGTCCTGAGCTTGAAGCAGTTTCTGTTTTACGTCATGTAACACAACATTCCTTTCCTTTATAAATGTATCAACAGCTGGAACTTTGGTGTTTTCTAACTGTTGGAAATTTAAATGAGGATCAAAGCCAAATAGAGCTTTAAAAGGAGAGACTGCCAAGCTGTGTGAAAATTGGTATATACCACCATTGAGCTAAAGCCAACCAAATTGTCCATTTATTGGGTTTCTCACTGCACATGCACCTGAGATAACACTCTAAACACCTATTTAATCTCTCAGTTTGTCAATCAAACTGAGGATGATAAGAACTGAGGCTTAGCTGTACTCCCAATTGATGGAACAAAGTTTGCTAGAAATTGCTCAAGAAAATCTTGTCCCTATCACTCACAATTGTTTGTGGTAGTCCAAGGAGGCTATAGATGTTGTCTATAAAGACTCTAGCTACAAATACAACAGTGTATGGGTGTTTTATTCCAATGAAGTGACCAAATTTAGAGAACCTATCCACAACAACCAGAATCACAGTCTTTCCTTCTGATGTAGGCAACCCTTCAATAAAATCCAAGGATATATCTGTCCAAGGCTTGGAAGGAACCTCTAACGGTTGCAATAATCTAGGATAAACCACATTCTCAGTTTTATGCCTTTGGCAGATGTCACACGCTTTCATCCACTGTTTCACATCAACTGTCATGCCATGCCAATAGAAATACTTGCTTAATCTCTTATAAGTAGCCTGAGTTCCTGAATGACGACCAAATGAGCTGCCATGGAAAGCTGAAAATACTTTCGTCCTAATCTCATTGCTCTTGCCCAAGAAAACCAATCCCTTGTGTCTGATAATACCATTGCTGAGAGTGAAGTCTGTATTGGAAGATTGAGATAAAGATAACTGCTGTATCAAAGTCTGTTTCTGGATCTGCATCATATGAACTAACTATTTCCTGCAGCCCCAATGGCACACTAGCACTGATAACTTGTATAGAAGCACTCTCACAAGACTGCCTTGATAATGCATCAGTTACCACATTGTCCACACCTTCTTTATAAGTAATTTCATAATCATAACCAAGCATCTTGCTAAGCCATTTTTGTTGAAGAAAAGTAGATAACCTCTGTTCCATAATGAACTTAAGGCTTTGGTGATCTCTCTTGATAATGAAATGGGAGCCCATGAGATAAGATCTCCATTTATTCACAGTTTGGAGTATGGCTAGCAATTCCTTTTCATAAATTGAGAGCCCTAGATGTTTAGGAGCTAAAGCCTTGCTAATATAAGCTAGAGGCCTTCCTCCCTACATCAAAACTGCCCCAATTCCCTTGGCAGTTGCATCAGTCTCCACAATAAAAGGTTGCTTAAAATCTGGTAGAGCTAATACTGGCGTGGAGCTCATAGCTTTCTTAAGCTGTGTAAAAGCTGATGATGCTTCTTCCGACCAAGAAAACTGACCTTTCTGCAACAACTTGGTTAGAGGTCTGGAAATTTCCCCATAATTTTTAACGAATCTTCTGTAATATCCAGTTAACCCCAAAAGACCTCTTAACGCCTTCACATTAGTAGTCTCAGGCAAATTAATCATACAAGAGATTTTATTAAGGTCTACTGAGACCCCTTCTATAATTATGTGGCCCAGGTATTCTACTTTGGACTGAGCAAAAGGGCACTTGGATTTTTTTTGCATACAAGATGTTGGATCTTAATAGAGATAAAGTGTTGTGAAGGTGTTTAATGCGGGTCTCCAAATCAGGGCCATAGACTAAGATGTCATCAAAGAAAACTAAGATAAATTTTCTAAGATATGGAGCAAAAATCTGGTTAATGAGAGCTTGAAAAGAAGCTGGGGCATTTGTGAGCCCAAATGGCATCACAAGGAACTCATAGTGACCCAAGTGAGTTCTAAATGCAGTTTTGTGGACATCTGAGGGGTACATTCTGATTTGATGATAACCAGATCTCAAATCCAGCTTACTATATACTCTAGCTCCTTTTAATTCATCCAATAGCTCCTCAATGATAGGAATGGGAGACTTATCTTTAATACTGATATTAATTCAGCTCCCTATAATCAACACAAAACCTCCAATTGCCATCCTTCTTTTTAACCAACAAAATAGGCGAAGCAAAAGGACTCTGACTAGGCTGTATAATTCCAGTTTCTAACATGTCTTTTAACTATTTTCTCAATTTCATCTTTTTGGACTTGGGAATATCTGTAAGGAAAGGGTCAGAACCGGTTTTAAAGGAATATGATGATCATGTACCCTCTGAGGTGGTAAGGTCCTGGGCTCTTGAAAAACATCCTCAAATTTTGATAGTAACTGTGTGATCTGATCTGGAAGCTGCTCCTTAGGTGTGTCCAAGTTGACTGGAAATAGACACGCCCAAAATGAAAACTGATCTCTTCTATAAGCTTTTGACAAATCCATGGCTGTTATCATGAAATAATGGAATCTTGTCCATCCCGTGTGCCCTGGAGCTTAAAATTGTTATTGTCCATAGTAAATGTCAGTGTGAGTTGCTCAAAATTGAAATACAGTCTCCTAAAGTCTTAAACCACTGAACACCAAGAACAACATCACAACCCTCTTAAGGGAATTAATCTCATGTCTGTGTGAAATTTATACCCCTGGGCACTCCACACAAAGTCCCTACACCTCTGAGAACTAATCATTTTAAATCCATCAGCCAGGCAAACTTGTATAGGTTTATCTATCTCTCTAGCACAATGTAAAAACTCAGCAGTTTTGGTATTGAGAAAGTTATGAGTACTACCTGTGTCAATAAGGATTATAATCTCTTTGTTGCCAACAGTAGCTTTAACTCTAACAGTTGTATCTGAAATACTTCCATTTAAGGCATGAATTGAATTTCCACCTCTGAGAACTAATCATTTTAAATCCATCAGCCAGGCAAACTTGTATAGATTTATCTCTCTCTCTAGCACAATGTAAAAACTCAAGCAGTTTTGGTATTGAGAAAGTTATGAGTACTACCTATGTCAATAAGGATTATGATCTCTTTGTTGCCAACATTAGCTTTAACTCTAACAGTTGTATCTGAAATACTTCCATTCAAGGCATGAATTGAATTTCCAACTCTGAGAACTAATCATTTTAAATCCATCAGCCAGACAAACTTGTATAGGTTTATCTCTCTCTCTCTAGCACAATGTAAAAACTCAGCAGTTTTGGTATTAAGAAAGTTATGAGTACTACCTGTGTCAATAAGGATTATGATCTCTTTGTTGCCCACAGTAGCTTTAACTCTAACAGTTGTATTTGAAATACTTCCATTCAAGGCATGAATTGAATTTCCATCTCAGAACCTAATACACCAGACCGGTCATCTTGTGAAGAACTGAGCTCAATAAATAATTCAGTCTCCTCATCCTCTAGTTCATCCTCACCAATGATCATAAAAACCTGCTTTGTGGCACACTTATGACCAGGCTTGTATAATTCATCATAATTAAAACAAAGTCCTTTTTATTTTCTGGATTGAAGTTCATTATAGGTAAGTTTTTTAACTTGCCCAGATCCCACTCTGCTCCCCATGGAAGCATTAGTTCCCTGGATATTTTTCCCAATCCCCTTGCCATTATACTCTGTGAACCAGCAGAATGAACCCCAAACTGGCCTTGAGTGGACTTTTCCAAGATATACCAGAAGAACTTGGTAAAGTATTTCTTTCCAATTGGTTTAGCAGATAACATTTGGGATTTAGATTTTCTGGAAATAGCCTCAACAGTAGCTTCTTGAACCCTTGCAGCAGAAATGGCTTCAGATAATTTTTGAGTTTTAACAACCTCACAAATCCCCCAATTTCTTCTTTAAGACCCCCAATGAAACATTTAACAAAATAATCCTCAGTGAGTCCTGGTTGTTCAGCTTCCACTAGTGATATGAGGAAATCAAATTCTTTCTGATATTGCAAGACAACTATAACTTGTTGTAATCTATTAAATTTGGTTAAAACATTGTTAAATGATGAATCCCCAAATCTAATTTCAACATCCTCTACGAACTGAAGCCAAGAAATTTAGGATGAGATTTAAATAGGGCAAGAACCAAGTGCTAGCATCTCCTTTAAGATTTAAGACAACACTTTAATTTTTGATCATCACTCATAGGGTAAAATTGGAAAAAATAGTCACACTGCATCAACCAATTTTTTATATGAACCCCATTGAAAACTGGAAAATCAAACTTAGGGTTCATAATTCTAGAATGATTATTTGTGCAATTAGAGTAAGTAATATGTCTATCCATATAAGCCTCATCAATCCTAGGAGAATCAAGAATTATTTCAGGAGGATTCTCAGAAGAAGTAGATGGTCCCTTACCTTCCATAAATTGTTGAAATTCCAACATCATCATTTCCATGGTACTCTGAAGATGACCAACTTGTCACTAATTTCCTCCAATGTTTTCTGCAAATGATGGTGGCTGTTCATTAGTTCTTGAACCTTGGTATCTGTGTTGCGAAGACCCTCTTCGAGGGTTTCTTTGGATCGAGTTCCAGTAGCCATGGAAGGTGATTGCCGAGGAAAGAGGGGCTCTAATACCACTTATTATGAATTCAGAGAGAATTCAATTAAAAAATAAATGAAAATGAAATAACAAAAGAAAGAAAATAGCAAAAATGGAAGAACAAAAATGGAATTGGAATTGTATTGTAAGAGAAAGATTACAAGCTTAGTTACAAGCTTTAAGAAGAAAGAGAAATCAGATACCACTTGGCATGCCTCTCCCTCTCAGTTTTGAGCTCATTTATACAGTACCAGCTAATATTCCAGCTGTAACTAACACTAACTTTCCCGCCCAATGACCCAAGATTGTGTTATATTTTCAAAATTCAAACTAACTACTGGGCCCCACTACTAACTACTGGACCCCACTACTAACTAACTATTACAACTGACACTATTCCCTCCAACATCTAACTCTTATGAACTAAATTCACAATGTAGAACATGAACTTTTAGCACTTCCACTATGTGATACTTTCTACCTTATTATGCTGTTTTACCTCATATGTAAAGCCATCTATCTGTTATTGGTGAAACCTTTGGAGGGGGCTGATAGGTCCGGAGCGGAAGGAATGCCCCCCCCGCCCCACAAGCATAAACGACCCCAACCTTTTAAGAGTGGTTTTGTACTTTTGAGGTGAATTATGGTTAGGGTCTATTATATAAGGAGGGAATCAGTCTTTATAGCTAGTTTGAAACTTGAAATTTTGGAGGAAAACAAAATTAAAATAAATATAAAAAGGAGAAGAAATATTTTAATAAAAATAAGTATAGATACCTCTAAAGAATTTAAGTAAAGTAATGAAGGAATACAGTGAAATGGGTACTTGATTAGAAAATTCCTGTTAGGATTGGTTCATACTTCTGCAGGTTCGACTAATAGCCACTAGTCGGGGGTGTAATTGGGTTTGGGAATTTATTAGTACTTCGGTCTTGGGTTTTACTGATATACTGGTCTTATGGGTTTGAGCCCATGTTATAACAGCTAGAGTTTTTTAGTTACTATAAAACATTGTTTGGTGTGTGGATCATTGGATTAGCCCCTTAGTGGGTTGACACTAATTTGGCATGCTAAATGTCTAGACAGCGTGTCAAGCTTGGGCCTTGACACTTGAGTTGTTGGGTAAGGCTAAGCTAAATTAGTGTATCAAAGGGGGTATACATTATGATTCATCGAGCAGGCCGAATGTCTATTGCTGGCACATTGGAAATTTTCATAAGTGTTATTATAAGGGATGGGTGGTTCGTGAAGTCCACCTGGACCATGAGCAGGTTGTCATGGCCAATGCGTGCGGAGCATTAGGGCATTGTTGGGCTCCTCTAACAACAATGCTAGCATTTGGATTGGAATCAAATACCCTCTCTTGGGCTGGGCATGATAGGGCAAGAACGTGACTGTGCGTGGGCATGTTCTTCATGGGAAGCACCTTAGGCAAGTGCTTGTCTTGGTTGGAATTTCGTGTGGGCTAGTTGACAAAGCTATTGGGTCACATGTTGGAGAGATTCGTGGGCTGAGACAACAAAGATGTGGGGTGACTTTGTGGGTTGGTTTGGATGTTGGGCTGGATGAACTGACATCAATGCTGACAGCAGATGTGGGCATCAACCAAACATCAACACATGTTGCTTACTTCAAATTTGAATTTAACATGGTGGCTGATAAGTGGGAGCTGGTGGCTAGGCGGGCTGGCATTTTGAATTTAAATGAGTGCTGTTGACTTCGTTGGCTGATAGTTTGAAATTCAAATGCTTGTAGGTCATTAACGGGAAATTCCTTTGGCAGTTGGGGGTGCCAACTGCATGTTTAATGTTTTATGTATGTGTTGCTAGGGCTGTGAATATAACACAAAAGCACAAGCAGAAAAGAGAGACGCGCAACTTGTGTGAGTTCTCCTAGTCACCTTAGTCAGTGTATTCCTTTGTATTGAGAGTAATAAAAGGTTGAGACGTTGTCTTGTAAAGTTTGGTTTTGTGTGCGTGTGACTGAATACTCTGTGCATTGCATTTACTATTATTGTGTGCAGGTGTAAGAAGAATTGCTGACTGGTTTGAGTGAGCAAGCCAGTGCATCGCAGGTAGGACATTTGACGTGAAAAATTCAATGTCAGTTTGTAGACCCTGTGACAGTTGGTATTGAAGTTGCTGATCATGTCCTAAAGTTCAACAAGATGATGGACGAGATGACAACGGATCTGTTGAACATTACCAATCGGACCCTTGAAGTGACCGAATGTGTTGAGCATATGGTGGAAGATATGGTGCTGGTGCGATGTGCCGTAGCTTCTACCTCAACGAGTGGTAGTGATGGGCACTCGAAAGTCAAGGTTCTTGAACCAAAGGCGTTTGGTGGTAGTCGGAATGCCAAGGAACTGGAGAATTTCCTATGGGATATAGAGCAATACTTTGTGGCTGTACATATCGTTGACATGAAGAAGGTTACCATTACAAGCATGTACCTGACGGAGGATGCTAAGCTATGGTGGCGGACTTGGACTGAGGATGATGTGAGTGCAAGTAGACCGAAGATCCAAACGTGGGAAGTTCTTAAAAAGGAATTGAGAGATCAATTTTTACCTCTGAATACTTCATGGTTTGCAAGAGACAACTTGAAGCGGTTGAAATAGACAGAATATGTTAGGGACTATGTGAAGGAGTTCAGTTCGTTGATGTTGGACATCAAGAACATGTTTGAGGAAGACAAGTTGTTAAATTTCCTATCGGGTATGCAATAGTGGGCGCAAATTGAATTGCATAGGCAGGGTGTCAAAGACTTGCCTTCGACAATTGCTGCGACGGATGGCTTTATCGACTACAAGTATGCTGGAACCAGTGGTGCTGACAATAATAAAAAGAAGCAAACTAGTAAGAAGGATAAGGGTAGTTTTAAAGATGGGCGGCGGAAGGACAAGAACCACAAGAAAGGTGGAGACAATCAGTCTAAACCTAAGGGTGACCGTCAATCCAAGGACGAACAAATGTTGTTTTTTGTGCGGTGGCCCCCATCGGATGAAGGAATGCTCCAGGCGTGAGTTGGTGAATTCTCTTGTTGCAGGTGACTTGAAGAATGGAGAAGGAACATTAGATGGTCCGATAATGAACCCTCTGCAATTGTTGGGTGCGTTGCAGACCCAAAAAGCAGATACCCCTACTCCACGTGGGTTGATTCATGTGACAGTGGTTGTCAATGGTAAAGAAGTGCTGTTTATGGTGGATACCGACGCTACTAATAATTTTGTTGCAGAGTGGGAAGTGGATAATCTGAAGTTAGATTTGCGGGAGGTTGCAAGTAAAATTAAGGCTGTAAATTCTAAGGCCCAACCAATTCGTGGCACAGCGGTGGCGTATTTGAAGGTTGGTCTGCGGGAAGGAAAATGCAGTTTGATGGTTGTTCCTTTGGATGATTTTGACCTCATCCCCGTGATTGATTTTCTCATAACGACAAAGTGCACGGTGATGCCTCATTTGGGTGGCTTGATCATCACAAATGAGAAAATATCGGGTTATGTGAACGTTGTATATCCAAATTGGGAAAAGAAGAATGACAAGCAAAAGGTTGGCTTGTTGTCTGCGATGCAGCTAGAGACTGAACTCAAACGTGGTGAGGAGACTTATTTGTGTGCCTTGATAGAGATCAAGCCGGGTTAGACTTAAGAAGTGCCAGATGTTGTTGGTGAGTTGATGGAAGAGTTTAGAGACATGATGCCCCCAGAACTACCAAAGACACTTCCTCCAAGGTGTGGTGTGGATCATAAGATTGAGTTGGAGCAGGGTGCAAAACCCCTTGCTCAAGCCCCTTACCGGATGTTGTCTTCTGAGTTGGTGGAGTTGCGAAAACAGTTGATAGAATTGTTGGATTCGGGTTTTTTGCGACCGTCCAAGGCTCCTTATGGTGCTCCTGTGCTGTTTCAGAGGAAACAGGATGGCTCATTGCGGATGTGTGTGGACTACAAGGCATTGAATAAGGTTATTATCAAAAATAAGTACCCAATTCTAAATGTCGCTGATTTGTTCAATCGTCTGTCACGAGCTAAGTACTTTACGAAGTTGGACTTGAGATCGGGTTATTGGCAAGTGAGAATTGCTGTTGGTGATGAGGCCAAAACGACTTGTGTGACAAGGTATGATTCATTTGAATTACTTGTAATGTCGTTTGGATTAACCAATGCCACTGCTACATTTTGTAATCTTATGAGTGACGTCTTTTATGATTATCTAGATAGATTTATTGTAGTATATCTAGATGTTATTGTGGTGTATAGTGAAACCTTAAATGGTCACTTTCAACATCTTATGTTGGTATTCCAGAAGTTAAAGGAATATCAGTTATTTGTGAAGAAGGAAAAATGTGAATTTTGTAGGACAGAGATAATGTTCCTTGGGCACTAGATTAGCCAAGGAAGGGTTAGAATGGACGAGAGAAAAGTCCGGGCCATTGTTGAATGGTCTGCTCCTATAAAGGTTCTAGAGTTGAGATCATTTTTGGGATTGACTATAATTACTATCGCAAGTTTATCAAGGGCTATTCAAAGAAAGTAGCTGCCTTGACAGATTTGCTTAAGAAGGAAAAGAAGTGGGAATGGACAACAGGATGTTAAGAAGCGTTCGAAAAGTTGAAAGAAGCTGTGTCATCTGAACCGGTGTTAAAACTCCCCGACTTCGAGAGTCCTTTTGAAGTTCATACTAATGCATCGGATAAGGCTATTGGAGGGGTGCTTGTGCAAGAGAATCATTCTGTTGCCTATAAAAGCCGAAAGCTGAAGGATGTTGAGCAAAGGTACAATACCCATGAGAGAGAAATGATTGCAGTTGTGCATTGTTTGGAGACATGGAAACACTACTTGTTGGGTACGAAGTTTGTGATCGTGACTGATAATGTAGTCAACACCTACTTCAAGATTCAAAAGAAGTTGACTCCAAAGCAGACTCGTTGGTAGGAATTCTTGGCAGAATTTGATTTTGTTTGGATGCACAAATCGGGAAGACAAAATTCAGTTGCTGATGCATTGGGTTGAAAAGTGGTGCAGGAATTTGTTTTTGCTCTCACAGTGGTTGAGACAGAATTCTTAGACAAGATTGAAGAACAATCCAAAAGTGATGCTGTGTACTAAAGAATTTGGGCGCAAGTACAGGAAGATATGGTCCGAAGATATTGGGTTGATGATGAGTTGCTGTATACAAAAGGCGATAGGTTGTATGTCCCTTGTGGAGGGGGATTGAGGAGGCAGATCATGCACGAGACACATGATACCAAGTGGGCTGGTCACCCAGGCATCGAGAGGATGTTGACGTTGTTGTCTCGCTCATACTACTAGCCTAAAATGGAGAATGACATAGAGGCGTGTGTCAAGTAGACAAGCTTGAGAGGAAGAGTGAAGCTGTTTTGTTGTAGCCTCTTCCCAATCCTGACAGACCCTGGCAGTTGGTGTCGATGGATTTTATTTTCGGGTTGCTGAAGGTTGATGGAATGAGATCGATCTTTGTGGTAGTTGATCGGTTCTCAAAGTATGCGGTGTTCATCCCAGCACCACATACTTGTACAACGGATGTTGCTGCTGGTTTGTATTTCAAACATGTTGTGAAGTATTTCGGGTTGCCAAAAGATATCATAAGCGATTGAGATACTTGGTTCACGGGCAGATTTTGGACAGTGTTTTTTGGTTTGATTGGGTCTAAATTGAAGTTCAGTACGGTGAATCACCCCACAAACAGATGGCCAGACTGAGAGAATGAATCGGTTGCTTGAAGAGTATCTGCGGCATTATGTAACTGCGAGTCAGAAAAATTGGCTGGAGTTGTTAGAACCAGTGCAATTTTAAAGTGAAGGTTCCTGAACCAAAGGCTTTTGGTGGCAGTCAGAATGCCAAGAAATTGGAGAATTTCCTATAGGACGTGGAACAATACTTCATGGCTGCACATCGTGGACAGGGAGAAGGTTACCATTACAAGCATGTACCTAACGGAGGATGCTAAGCTATGGTGGTGGACTCATACTAAGGATGATGTGAATGCAGGTAGACCGAAGATCCAAACGTGGGAAGTTCTTAAAAAGGAATTGAGAGATCAATTTCTACCGCTGAATACTAGAAATTGATCTCTCAATCCTTTTTAAGAACTTCCCACGTTTGGATCTTCGGTCTACCCGCATTCACATCATCCTCAGTACGAGTCCACCACCATAGCTTAGCATCCTCCGTCAGGTACATGCTTGTAATGGTAACCTTCTCCCTGTCCACCATATGTGCAACTACGAAGTATTGCTCCATGTCCCATAGGAAATTCTCCAGTTATTTGGCATTCCGACTGCCACCAAAAGCCTTTGGTTCAGGAACCTTCACTTTAGAACTGCGCTGGTTATAACAACTCTAGCCAATTTTTCTGACTCATAATTACATAATGCCGCAGATACTCTTCAAGCAACTGATTCATCCTCTCAGTCTGGCCATCTGTTTGTGGGGTGATTCGCCGTACTGAACTTCAATTCAGACCCCAATCAAACCAAATAACACTGTCCAAAATTTGCCCGTGAACCGAGTATCTCGATCACTTATGATATATTCCGGCAACCCGAAATACTTCACAACATGTTTGAAAAACAAACCAGCAGCAACATCCGCTGTACAAGTATGTGGTGCTGGGATAGACACCGCATACTTTGAGAACCGATCAACTCCCACAAAGATCGATCTCATTCCATCAACCTTCAGCAACTCGGAAATAAAATCCATCGACACCGACTGCTAGGGTCTGTCAGGAATGGGAAGAGGCTACAAAAAACCAGCTTCACTCTTCCTCTCAAGCTTGTCTACTTGTCACACAAGACAAGACTTGACATACGCATTTACGTCATTCTCCATTTTAGGCCAGTAGTATGAGCGAGATAATAACGCCAACATCCTCCACAAGGGACATACAATCTACCGCCTTTTGTATACAACAACTCATCATCAACCCAATATCTTCGGACCATACCTTCCTATACTTGCGCCCAAAGTCTTTGGTAAACATCATTATTTTTGGATTATTCTTAAATCTTGTCCAGGATTTCTGTCTCAACCACTGTCAGAGCAACAACAAATTCCTGCACCACTTTTCTACTCGATGCATCAACAACTGAATTTTGCCTTCCCGGTTTGGGCACCCAAACAAAATCAAATTTTGCCAAGAATTCCTGCCAACGAGTCTTCTTTGAAGTCAACCTTCTTTTGAGTCTTGAAGTAGGTGTTGACTACATTATCAGTCACGACCACAAACTTCATACCCAACAAGTAGTGTTTCCATGCCTCCAAGCAACGCACAACTGCAATCATTTCTCTCTCATGGGTACTGTACCTTTGCTCAACATCCTTCAACTTTCGGCTTTTATAGGCAACAAATTGATTCTTTTGCACGAGCACCGCTCCAATTGCCTTATCCGATGCATCAGTATGAACTTCAAAAAGACTCTCGAAGTCGGGGAGTTTTAACACCGGTTCAGATGACATAACTTCTTTCAACTCTTCGAACGCTTCTTGACATCCCGCTGTCCATTCCCATTTCTTTTTCTTCTTGAGCAAATCTGTCAAGACAACTACTTTCTTTGAATAGCCCTTGATAAACTTGCGATAGTAATTATAGCCAATCCCAAAAATGATCTTAACTCTAGAACTTTTGTAGGAGCAGACCATTCAACAATGGCTCTGTCCTACAAAATTCACATTTTTCCTTCTTCACAAATAACTGATATTTCTTTAACTTCTGAAATACCGACCTAAGATGTTGAAGGTGACCATTTAAGGTTTCACTATACACCACAATATTATCTAGATATATTACAATAAATCTATCTACATAATTATAAAAGACGTCATTCATAAGATTACAAAATGTAGCAGAGGCATTGATTAATCTAAACGGCATTACAAGGAATTCATATGAATCATACCTTGTCACACAAGCCGTTTTGGCCTCATCACCAGCTGTAATTCTCACTTGCCAATAACCCGATCTCAAGTCCAACTTCGTAAAGTACTTGACCCGTGACAGACGATCGAACAAATCAGTGACATTTAGAATTGGGTACTTATTTTTGATAGTAACCTTATTCAATGCCTTGTAGTCCACACACATCCGCAATGAGCCATCCTGTTTCCTCTGAAACAGCACATGAGCACCATAGGGAACCTTGGACGGTCGCAGAAAACTCGAATCCAACAATTCTGTCAACTGTTTTCGCATCTCCACCAACTCAGAAGACGACATCCGGTAAGGGGCTTGAGCGGGGGTTTTTGCACCCTTCTCCAACTCAATCTTATGATCCACACCACGCCTTGGAGGAAGTGTCTTTGGTAGTTCTTAGGGCATCATGTCTCTGAACTCTTCCATCAACTCACCAACATCTGGCACTTCTTTAGTCTAACCCGGCTTGATCTCTAGGAAGGCACACAAATAGGTCTCCTCACCACGTTTGAGTCCAGTCTCTAGCTGCATCGCAGACAACAAGCCAACCTTTTGCTTGCCATTCTTCTTCTCCAAATTTGGGTATACAACGTTCACATAACCCGACATTTTCTCATCTGTGATGATCAAGCCACCTAAATGAGGCATCACCATGCACTTTGTCGTTATGAGAAAATCAATCACGAGGATGAGGTCAAAATCATCCAAAGGAACAACCATCAAACTACATTTTCCTTCCCGCAGACGAACCTTTAAATCCGCCACCGCTGTGCCACGAATTGGTTGGGCCTCAGAATTTACAGCCTTAATTTTACTTGCAACCTCCCGCAAATCTAATTTCAGATTATCCACTTCCCACTCTGCAACAAAATTATTAGTAGCGTCGGTATCCACCATAGACAACACTTCTTTACCATTGACAACCACTGTCACATGCATCAAACCACGTGGAGTAGGGGTATATGCTTTTTGGGTCTGCAACGCACCCAACAATTGCAGAGGGTTCATTCTCGGACCATCTAATGTTCTTTCTCCATCCTTCGAGTCACCTGCAACAAGAGAGTTCACCAACTCACGCTTGGGACATTCCTTCATCCGATGGGGGCCAATTCACAAAAAGCAACATTTGCTCGTCCTTGGATTGACCGTCACCCTTAGGTTTAGACTGATTGTCTCCACCTTTCTTGTGGTTCTTGTCCTTCCGTCGCCCATCTTTAAAACTACCCTTATCCTTACCAGTTTGTTTCTTTTTATTATTGTCAGCACCACTGGTTCCAGCATACTTGTAGTCGATAAGGCCTACCGCCGCAACAATTGTCGTAGGCAAGTCTTTGACACGCTACCTACGCAATTCAGTTTGCGCCCACTGTTGCTTACCCGATAGGAAATTGAACAACTTGTCTTCCTCAGACATTTTCTTGATGTCCAACATCAACGAACTGAACTCCTTCACATAGTCCCTAATAGATCCTGTCTGTTTCAACCGCTTCAAGTTGTCTTTTGCAATCCATGAAGTATTCGTGGGTAGAAATTGATCTCTCAGTTCCTTTTTAGGATCTTCCCACGTTTAGATCTTCGGTCTACCTGCACTCACATCATCCTCAGTCCGAGTCCGCCACCATAGCTTAGCATCCTCCGTTAGGTACATGCTTGTAATGGTACCCTTCTCCCTGTCCACGATATGTGCAGCCACGAAGTATTGCTCCATGTCTCATAGGAAATTCTCCAGTTCCTTGGCATTCCGACTGCCACCAAACACCTTTGGTTTGGGAACAAATATTTTTACCTTGAAACAAACTGTATGCTTATTAGATTATGAAAACCTTAGAATAACCAAAATTATGTCAATCAAAGTGGAGTCAAAACTTGGAACATGTAATTTTTATATAGATTGCCTTGCGAACTTTATACATTGAAACTATTACAAACACAATGAAATTGGATTAAGCTAGCTAATGAGCATATCCCTTGAGTTTCTAGTTTGTTAGGTAAAAACATGAAGATGATTTTGGTAATTCCCTTTGATTAACATGTTTTATGGATTGTGGAGGTACACTCTTTATGTACAATTAGTCCCATTGCATCATTCATTAATGACTTTAGATCTACGTCTTTCCTAACTTTTTTCTACTTCTTGTCAGCTCCTTATTTCCTTTATAAAATTAATAGAGTGAAGATCTATGCTCTTTCGTTTATTTAGAACTCCCCTTGCTCCATGTCACTCAAAATTATAACAATAGTAGTCTCGGTTGCCTGGTTTTCCCTACTTCTTTCACTTTCTTCAAGAGTGATACTCTTTTTTATCCATCTTTATCCAAAGACGGTAGAAACCTCTTTCCCAAAACATTATATATTTAGAAAGATCTTTGGCTATGACTTGAGGCAGAGTTTGATGGGTAAGCCATTCTGGGGAAGAGCAAAGGGGGCATATTGAATCCCAGTCTGTGGGCCCACCATAGACCACCAGCAAATGAAACTAGACAAAAAAATGTCTCTCATCAGAAACCCAACATTAAAACATACTATTTTTAGGAACTTAAATTTTATTTTATTTTGAACTGCCACTGAAATTAGTAATGAATGAGGTGAAAGCTTTGTTCCACCTACCTGTATTTTGTGGTCATATAATGAATGAGGACCAAAATCTCCAGTTTGGCTAGCTCATTTCCTGGACATGAGTGGGTCCCATTGCCAAATGGCATAAATATGTTGGCTTTGGAGCAACCTGCTAAATCATAGAAAAAGATTGAACTGCAGATCCTTGGACTCCAAATCATTGAAAAAGATTGGAGAGTATATACCAAGTCCTTTTCAAACTAAAATTACTTGACTTTGTATTTACAAAAATATGTGATCTTTATATTTTAGAATCGAGAAAATACACAAATAAATAATTGCTCCTCCCGTTTACAAAAAAAATTCTATTTGTAAAATTTGTGAACATTAAATGTTTTTTTCTTCATGTTTATCTTTAAATAAAATAAATATTTAATTTAGTAGTGGTGACATAATAGTGAAATTGTGGTATAATCTTAAGGACATTTTGTGATTTTATAATATCATCAACAGAGAAAGGACTTTTTTTGCAGATCATACTAATATACACACTACAAATGTGAGTTTTTATGTGGAGTGGAGGAAGTATTATTAGTCAAGCTTAGACATTTCTTTGAATTTTTACCTAAAATCTTGATGGATCAAATTTCTTAGGCTTAGAAAAATTATCTTGGTTGTGGTGAATATGTTTAAAGAGTGGTAACACTTTCCAACCTTTTGGTATTAAGTACCTTGAAGATAATTTAAAGACAAACAAGTTAGCTATGACATGTTAAGATACATACATATATATATATATAGGGCGATATGTATATATACAGCTGTGTAGTACATAGTCGCCTATATATATACACACGGAAACTCTCTAACGAATCGGCTATAGCAACAGTTTTGTCTGTCGTTATAGCATAGAAAATCGACGGTCTGTGCTATAACGACGGATAAAACTGTCGCTATATCCGAACCGTTAACTTTCTATGCTATATCGACGGACAAAACCGTCGCTATAGCCGGTTCGTTTTTGGTTCACTCCCTATGGTTCGCCGGAAAATCGGACTGTATATATATATGTGTGTGTATATTATATATATATATATATAATTATAGTACTTCCTATGTCTATTTGGCTCTGTTTTCACTTTGTGATACCAATTTTAATAAGAAGCTAGGAGATATTGTGGAGATATCCAAAAATGTCTCTCATCAGAAACCCTACATTAAAACATACTATTTTTAGGAACTTAAATTTTATTTTATTTTGAACCGCCACTGAAATTAGTAATGAATGAGGTGAAAGCTTTGTTCCACTTACTTGTATTATGTGGTCATATAATGAATGAGGACCAAAATCTCCAGTTTGACCAGCTCATTTCCTGGACATGAGTGGGTTCCATTGCCAAATGGCATAAATATGTTGGCTTTTGAGCAACCTGCCAAATCATAGAAAAAGATTGAACTGCAGATCCTTGGACTTCAAATCATTGAAAAAGATTAGAGATTTTATACCAAGTCCTTTTCAAACTAAAATTACTTGCCTTTGTATTTACAAAAATATGTGATATTTATATTTTAGAATCGAGAAAATACACAAATAAATAATTGCTCATCCCGTTTACAAAAATAATTCTATTTGTAAAATTTGTGAACATTAAATGTTTTTTTTCTTCATGTTTATCTTAAAATAAAATAAGTATTTAATTTTGTAGTGGTGACATAATAGTGAAATTGTGGTATTAATCTTAAGGATATTCTGTGATTTTATAATATCATCAACAGAGAAAGGACTTTTTTTGCAGATCATATTAATATACACACTACAAATGAGAGTTTTTATGTGGAGTGGAGGAAGTATTATTAGTCAAGCTTAGACATTTATGTGAATTTTTACCTCAAATCTTGATGGATCAAATTTCTCAAGCTCAGAAAAATTATCTTGGTTGTGGTGAATATGTCTAAAGAGTGGTAACACTTTCCAACCTTTTGGTATTAAGTACCCTGAAGATAATTTAAAGACAAACAAGTTAGCTATGACATGTTAAGATACATATATATATATATATATATATATATATATATATGCATATATATACGGAAACTTTCTCCAACGAATCAGCTATAGCGACAGTTTTGTCTGCCGCTATAGCATAGAAAACTGACGGTCTGTGCTATAAAGACAGATAAAACCGTCACTATATCCGAACCGTTGGTTTTCTATGCTATAGCGACGGACAAAACCGTCGCTATAGCCGGTTCGTTTTTGGTTCACTCCCTATGGTTCGCTGGAGAATCGTCGCCATAGACACCAAAGACGACGGTTCGTCTTTAGTTCGCTTTTTAAGAGTTCGCTTTTGAAAATTTTCCTATATATTATATATATATATATATATATATATATATAAGATTATAGTACTTCCTATGTTTTATATAAAGAATCTCATTTGTAAAAAAAAAATTGTTCTACAAAATAGACCTCTGTTAATCACTAGCAGTATAAAATGACATGATGTCTTCAAATTTGTCATTATACTTTACTAGCAGACCATTGCGATTAAACTAAACTTGGTACTATTTGTAAGATTTTAAAATAAAACCATTTTTGTGGGACACAGAAGTTCAAGTTAACTAGACTGACCATCAAATTCAACAGCTTCCACAACTTCATTGAAAGTAAAAGATAAAATTGAAGAAACTCTAAGTGTCTCTTGAATAACCCTTGAAGTTATTGGTATTTTCTTGGTATCTGCCCAAGACAAAATCTTCTCCTCACCACACTGCTCTTTACTCTTCATTATAGCTTCTTGCTCTTCCTGTATAGTTCGCAAGCAAGCACACACTTTCAAATCCTTGAGGCAACCACTATTTTTGTCATTATCTTTTTGTACTTTTAAAAAGACTAAATCACAAAATAACACCATGTAATATAGGTTTTAAATTGATTTTCACCCTAAATTTTGAGTGTCAAAATAATTTGCACACTCCACACTACGATGTAGAGGGTGAAAATTGTTTAAGCGCTCACAGTTTAGACTGCTTTTAATTAAAATTCAAGTTTGGGGTGAAAATCGAACTTTGGACTAAACTATGGGGCAAGTTTGTAATTTAATCTTTAAAAATTTTGAATTATTTGACTTTAAAATTTTTGGGAAGTGATAATTTGCACGAGGGAATTTGATAGTTCTACAAGACTATGGAATATAATATTTACCTTATGAAAATAAAAATTCTCAAATTTCTATGGGTGAATTGAATTTCGGCAAAAAGGGGTAATACCCCACTGTGGTTGTCTGCCTTTCAGCATTACCCCACTAAACTTTTAAAAAAATGAAATTGGCACACTGAACTTTTTAAAAGTTTTTAATTGCCCATTCCGTTCAATTTGTCTGACGGACGTCAAATAACTTTCCCAATTTTCATACGTGACTTTTCAAATGAAATAAAAAACAGGCAATTGCTGAGATGCCTTAGTTGGTTCCAACGTTGATTAGGCGAGGAAGAAATAAAGCTCCAGATCTATCGATGACAGAGGTCAGTTCTTCATTTTGTGCGGGAAAAAGGAAATAAAGCGAGGAAGAAAGAAATCGATCGACTGGGTTTTGTTTGAGAAGAAAGCGACGATAGAAGGTGGAGGTTAGTTCTTCATTTTCTTTGCAAAAGCTTGAGTTGGATCTTCTCTTAATGAAATTGTCGATTTAACAGTGATGCAAGTGAAGAACTAGGGTTTAACGTAATGGCCCTAAATACAGACAACAAGCTTGGGAAAATTAGGGCTTTTGCTTGGTAATTGCTATCGAGGTTAGTGCGAACCTGTCGTGCATCTTAGATGGCTTATCATGATCTAGATCGTTGTCAACCACTGTTGCGGACATGTGCATGTGTTTTATGTGTTTTTGTGATGTTCCAGCTCGAATTTGTGTTTCCAAGAAGGATATGTCAAGAGGAAAAAGGTTTTACAGCTGCCACAACTATGGGGTTAGTTTACTCCGTCCAATTCGTAAACTTTGTTTGTCCCTCTTTCAATTAAATTATGTTTTGGCTCTGTTTTCACCTTGTGATACCAATTTTTTATTTTGAATTGGTTGAAGTGTCTCCTAATGAAGACGAACCAACGAGTGTGATGAATAAGCCACTTGAAGATGTTAGCTTACTGATGGATAAAAATACAAATCTCAAGAAGAAGTTGAAAAATTTGTGAAAGGAAACACTTAAAAAAGGAAATGGAAGTTGATATACTTAAAGAGAGAAACTCAAAACTCATTATGTGCAATGTATTGTCATGGACTGTCACTTTGGTTGTAATTTTTACATTGATTTGCATGATGTAATGGTAGTTAATTGAATGTAATGGATGATGTTGATAGGAAGTTGATCAATTATGTATTTTCATTGTCATGGATTGTAATAGATAATGTTGATAAGAAGTTTGAAATGTAGAATATGGTCATGTTTTGAAAATGTTTGTCATGGTTAGAATGTGTTTTTTTTACTCCATTAGATTCTTATCAAAGCTTAAGCAAAGGAGAACCATCCCCTGCCAGAAACATAACCAATCGATAGTGTGTTCTAAAATAGAACCATCCCCTGTCAAAAACAGAACAAAAAATAATGTGCTATAAAAACACAAACCATCCCTTGCCAAAAACAGAACCAAAACACAAATACCAACCAAAACACAAATATCCAACTCCCAAATATACCATCAAACTGTCATCAAGTTATAACATCATAGTACTGATTAATGTTCATAGTGCTCAAACTTTCGGATCGATTGAAAGTTTATCCAATATTTCATGTGAGCTATCTGAAACCATTCCAGCAAGATTTGCTTGATGCTGGTTGGAAACAAGTCAAGAGGGCTCCGCCAGTGATTAGGAAATAGTTTGATAAGGATGTGGAAAAGATTCTGGCTTATAAGACTCGAGGTCAGATAAAAAGAATCAAAGGACAGATTATCTGGTGCATTAGAAACTTGAAGATGAAGTGGATGCTAGTTCGGAACGTGATGTAACTTTGTGGCAATTTGAGAAATAGATTGCGGTGTATTGGGAACACCCTCCGACGAGGACGTCGGGCTTTTCTGGTGGTAGTGGTTTGTTAGCTCTTTAGTGGGTTGACACGGAGTTGGCATACTGGAGGGTCGGACAACGTGCCAACATTTGGCCTTGATACTCAGTTCGTGTTGGGGCAATGTAGCTTTGACACTCAATTTGTGCGACAGCGTGCAACACTGTGCGGCAGGTTGAGGCACTATGCGGTGCTATGCGGCACATTGGGGCGCTGACCAAAACTAGTATATCCAGGGGATATACATTATGATTACTCAAGCATACTTGATGTCTGTTGTTGACAGTTAGGATATTTTCTTCATGTCTACTATAGGGGAGGAGTGGTCCGTGAAGTCCACTCGGGCCATGGGCATGCTGCCATGACCTATGCGTGGAGGCATTGGGGGGATTGTTGGGCTCCCCTAACAACAATGCTAGCATACGAATTGGTGTCTTGGATTGGATTAAAGACCTATTTATGGGCGGGAACATTATTGTGTGTGGGCATGTTCATAGTGTGCAACACCTTGGGCAAGTACTCGGCCTAGTTGGATTTTCTTGTGGGCTGGATGGACAAATCATTGTGACATATTTGGGCAAATTCATGGGTTGAGGCAACAAAGAATGTGGGCTCACTTCGTGGGCTAGTTAGAGGATTGGTTGTCTGGATTAGGAGCAATTACTAACTCAGCCAACCTCCACACATATGTTGGCATGTCTTAGGTTTGAATTGTAGAACATGGGTTAAACACATCTGCAGACATTTTGCTAGTGGGCAGTTGCACATTTGAATGATGAAAGACCATTGGCCAAGAAAATCCTAGGCAGTTGGGGATGTCAATTGCAGACCTAATTTGTGTAATTATTTATACCAATGTTGGGGCTTGTATGGGTACTAATCAAGTGTGAGTTTGCAAGTCCTTAGCCAGAGTGTACACAATATAAATCTATTATTAGTAAAATTAATATATTAATATAGTATAATATAAAGAAGTATAAATAATACAATACTTGTATAACAAAATGAAGTTTGTGCTTCGCACGAGATCATAAAGCTAGTCTTAGTGAATATTATGAATACATTTGATGTTAGGAAAAAATCGAGGAGATCAATTTGACCCAAAAGCTTAAACTCAATTCAGTTATGTTATTCTTGAGTTTTCCAAGTTTCAAACATGATAAATATATACTCTCCTAGTTCTAAAATTAAAGATACTTTTTTCTTTTTAATTATTTCCAAAAGTGACATGATAAATATAAACTCTCCTAGTTCTATAAAGTGACATGATATTTCTACTTTTCCATTATGTTTTTACTACCATATCTAGCATGATACCGCCACTACTAAAATCTTAGCGAATATTAGGAATACATTAAATGTTGGGGAAAAACCGGGGAGCTCAAATTGACTCAAAGGCTTAAACTCAACTTAGTTGTGATATCTTAACAATCTCCTCTTCAGAAGTGAGTGATGTTAAAACCTTTCCAGCGCGTAGGTTGATCAATCTTTTGTAGCTTGGATATCAGGTGTTGGGTGAGTTTATCACATAAGAGCTCTCAATCACATGTCTTTTGAAGAGGTTGATCACTCTTTTGTAGCTTGGATATTAGTTATTGCGGAAAAACTGAGGAGTCTACACATCTTGTGCGCGTGGACAAGGCATTAGGACACATGTATGGAACCCAACTTAACTCAAAAGCTTCAAGTATTTGGTATTGGCTTCATACATTAAGAGCTCTCCATCGCGTGTCTTTTGAAGAGGTTGATCAATCTTTCGTGGCTTGGATATTAGTTGTTGGGAAAAAATTGAGGAGCCCACACGTCTCGTGCACGTACACAAGGTACTAACACATGTATGAAACCCAACTTGACTCAAAAATTTAAACTAGGTATTGGCTTCATTGTATGTGACTTCTTGACTTTTTCATTATTTCTCAGATGTGGGACTTCAATTCACTTATGATATCTTAACATTTGAGAACATAAAAATAGGGAATTGATGTTGGTTTATATGCTATTGATTTTAATGATGACAAGTTGATTTGTAGAGTTATATATTATCATCATCAAAAGGGAGAATGTTGATTTATGAGTTTTATTTTAATGATGACAATATATATTTTGTGTGGAGATGATTTGTGATTTTCAGGTTATGGATTAATTATGCATGTATCAAGATTTCAAGTGGGTCTTCATGAAGAAATGTTATTTAGAGCCACCTCATGGTTACTTCCCTAGGACTTCACCTAGGAAATCAAATGTAAGGATTTCTAGCTTGATTAATTAATTTCAAGGCAATTTCATTGTGCTGAAAATTATTTTAAAAAGAAAGCTTTCATGTGCTTAAAAGATTTAAATACTTTAAAGAGTTATTTTTGGAAGCCAAAGTAATTCAGTTTATTTCCTATCTCAAAGAGTTGAAGATTGAAATTCAAAAGTTAGAAATATATTTTTGGAAGCTAAGTCAATTCCTTATTTCAAAGAGCTATTAATTCAAATTCAAAAAGCTTGGAAGCTTCTTTTGGAAACAAAATCAGTTGTGAAAAATCTCACCCTTATTTTTCTAAGTCAAAGATTTCTTTTAGCTGATTCCTTGCTGCTAATCCTTCTAAATATCTACTCCTTGATTCTAGCAATTAATTTTTTTTGAGATTCTGAATTTATGGAAATTGGTTTCCTACCATTGTTGTCCTCTCTTTATATATTTCAATCACAGCTAAAGTTGAGAACCAACAAATTTGAAAAACCATCAACAATGCTCTTATTGAAAAACTTCTAGCAATTTGATTGTGCCTTGATATTAATTCTATGTTGCTAGAAAATCATAGATAGAGTAATAAGATTTGTTCTTAATTAAAATTGTATACAAGTCTATTGTGGCTTGTGATTGATCCAGTGGTGGATAGGTTAGTGCAAAGCAGACTCTGAAGGTTGCTGTGGAGCAAGGGTTGCTGCTGTGCAACAAGGGCAGTGGTGTCCATCATTATCCGAGTTGCTTTGTACAGGAAGTTAACTGTGTAACTGTTTGAGTATTAAAGTTAATAAAAGAGTCTCCAATACCAATTGATATTGGACGTAGATTAGGCCGTTAGATTAGAGGTTAAGGGCTGAACCACATAAAAATCTCGGTGTTCTTATTTACTATTTATCTTGCTTGCATTGTTTAAATTATGCACTTGAACACTAGTTATATTCTGCACTGATAACAACTAAGAAGTTACTGCATAACAGGTTCATTTAAATACCTAAGCAGACATGCTTTGAGTTGTCTGAATAATTCAAAGAAGGTTCTGCACATCAGTTTAATATAGATACGTAAGCAGGTTCTGCATATCAGTTTAATATATTTAAGCAGTCAGGCGATAACCTGTCTGGATAGTTCACTTAGCAGATAATTTTAAAAGTGTCATTGTTAATCTCTTCGAGCATATTCATCTATTCACCCTCCCCTCTAGGTGTGCACCCACATATACAGAATTTCAATTGATATCTCCACAAATAAAAATTATAGTTCACACTAACCTGTCTGGATAGTTCAATTATAGTCTCACATGAATAGTAGATGAGTTCTACACTAATATAAGAGAAATCTTGTGAGAATATAAAATTTTACTTATGAAAATATCAATTCTTTAAAAATATTGTCCTTTGAATAATATATCCCTAATTTTATGAAACATGTGATGTGCTAATAATGTTAATTTTAAGTTTTAGCCAAAGATTAATGGTGCAGCTACTAACGAAAATGATAGTTTGAACAAGTCATTTCCAACTAATCGATTAGTCTAAGCGTAGTTATTTCCAGGAAAATACTCTATTTCATGAAGATTATTATGATAAGGAGAGATTGACCAAATACATCCATGAATAATCCATTGAAAGAGAAATCTCTATTTAGATATTTTAGAATCTGGCATCTCACCTTAATCATATGTATGGACAGAGATTCAGGTACAATATATTACATTCATACTTGCTTTGCTTGCTATATTCAATTATTGAGTTCGGATTTTCTTTTAACAGTAGATTCATAACACGTGTAAGGCACTGATTAATTTTAGAAATGATATGATTCAATCCGTGAGATGTGATGGACCTATGATATAAAGTACAACAGATTGTGATTAAAATGATGATGGTATTAAATTTATATTAGAGATTAAGTAAGTTGGAAAATAACAAAAAGAGTACCTCCTCATGAAGCAATATTGTGTTGCTGTTGATAATCTGCTTTGTGCTAAGATTCAAGCAGTCCTAAATTCTCACTCTAACTTTGATTATTAAATATGTTTTTTTTGGTTTTTTATTTTTTTATTTTTTTATTTTTTTATTTTTTTGTGCATATTGGCATGACTTTTTAAAAAAAAAACAGAATCTAGGTGTATGTGTAGTAAATATGTCGTAGGGAAGAGATATATCATTTGGGACTCTCCACCATTACATACATGCATGTAAATGCCTGACTCTTTGAATCAAAAAGAGTCTATGCATACAAACATTTATTACTAACAGAAAACATAAAGTTACTAAAGGTTAATATTCTTATACTAAATTGATTCAATTGATTTTGACAATTGAGAGGCATTAGACTATTAGATTACCATAACCAACCAACAATTTAAAAATTAATTGCAAATTCTCTTGTTATATATAAGAATAGATTTATTTTTAGTTAATAATTTGTTACTGATGTTATAATAGGGAGGATATTTTATGATACGAATTTTGAAATCTTACTATACGATAATAACTATTCTCTTTGTTCTAAATTATATGATCATTATTGACTTTTGAAAGTCAATTTGAGACATTTTCAAATTTAAAATTGAGATGACTCATTAAAAATTATGAAACAGTAAAACTTACAATGAGTAATACTATTTAGATAGTTGTTAATATTCATCATTGTATTGATTAAAATTAAAAGAATTTATATTAATTTTGAGTTTAAAAATTTATTAAGTTGATTTTAAAAAGTCAACAATGATCAAATAATAAGGAACGAATGAAGTATTTAATTCAGCATTTGATTGTGATCCGCTAAGATTTTTTTTTTGTTAACTCTTACAAGCATTTCTGCCAAGTTAAAATGCTTGTTTTTATTTTTATATCTTTTTAAAGAGAAAATGGGGTTAAGTAGCCCTCGGCGTGACAAAAACAAAAAACCACAAATCATGCATAATTAGTCGCACAAGATATAAAGAGAATTGAGTATGAACAAAGTAAAACATATAAAGAGAAACTAATGACCAACCCATTTTAAGAGTTGTAGGCCTTTTATTCATTTATTTAGATGAGACTCGTATTTTGAGACAGAGAGAGTATACAAAAATTTAATTTGTTTCTTGATTCTTTAGATTCAACATCATGGACTTTGTAATTTGGTGACTTAAAAGAAACCTTAAATTTGAACTATATATATATTTTTTTCTTTTTTTTAGTAGTCAACCATAACATTAAACATGATAACGATTACATCTAAAAGTCCTGGGCAAGCCAAACGGTGAGCCCTACCCACCCTACTCACCAAAAGTCTAGAAACTTTAGAGATTTTGCAAATCATGAACATAGCATCTAAAGACAAAATATCCTTAATAATAGAACTAAGATACGACACAGTAGAAGTAGAAGATTGGGAAAGCAAATGCACTAGTTGGGCTGAATAAATAAGGCATTCAATGTAGTCCCATCGGTGGTATTGAGTATACAAAAACTTTATTTGTTTCTTGATTCTTTAGATTCAACATCATGGACTTTGTAAATTAGTGAAACGAAAGAAATCTTAATTTTGACCTAAATATGTTGAAAGCAAAGCTTATTTCAACACATTGGATCGGTTTTATTTGAAGAAAAATATGTTCTGCATTCTCTAAGTGTTTGGCATGACACTAGAAAAAGTGGTGAACTAAATCGGTTTTTTTATAAGTCAATATATACTTAAATTTATACTTTTTACCCAAAAATTATTTTAGAGAAACATTTTCCTTGAAACAAACTGTATGCTCGTTAGATTATGAAAACTTTAGAATAACCAAATTATGTCAATCAAAGTGGAGTCAAAACTTGGAACATGTAATTTTTATATAGATTGCCTTGCGGACTTTATACATGGAAACTATTACAAACACAATGAAATTGGATTAAGCTAGCTAATGAGCATATCCCTTGAGTTTCTAGTTTGTTAGGTAGAAACATGAAGATGATTTTGGTAATTCCCTTTCATCAACATGTTTTGTGGATTATGGAGGTACACTCTTTATGTACAATTTGTCCCATTGTGTCATTCATTCACGGTTTCAGATCTACGTCTTTCTTAACTTTTTTAGGCTAACGAGAAAGCTACTTGTTGTCTGTTATTTATTTCCTTTATAAAATTAATACAATGAAAACTTATGTTCGTTCGTCTATTTAGAACTCTCTTTGCTCCATGTCACTCAAAATTTTAACAATTGTAGTCTCAATCGCCTGGTTTTCTCTACTTCTTTCACTTTCTTCAAGGGTGATGCTCTTTTTTATCCATCTTTATTCAAAAAAAGTAGAAACCTCTTTCCCAAAACATTCTATATTTAGAAAGATCTTTGGCTATGACTTGAGGCAGAGCTTGATGGGCAAGCCACTATGGGAAAGAGCAAAGGGGGCATATTGAATCCCAGTCAGTGGGCCCACCATAGACCACCTGCAAATGAAATCAGACAAAAAAATGTCTCTCATCAGAAACCCTACATTAAAACATGCTATTTTTAGGAACTAATTTTTTTTTTAACTGCCACCGAAATTAATAATGAATGAGGTGAAAGCTTTGTTCCACCAACCTGTATTTTGTGGTCATATAAGACCTAAATCTCCAGTTTGGCCAGCTCATTTCCTGGACATGAGTGGGTCCCATTGCCAAATGGCATAATTGTGTTGGGTTTTGAAGCAACCTGCCAAATCATAGAAAAAGATTGAACTTAGATCCTTGGACTTCAAATCATAGAAAAAGATTGGAGAGTATGTACTAACTCCTTTTCAAACTAAAATTACTTGCCTTTGTATTTACAAAAATATGTGATCTTTATATGTTAGAATCGGGAAAATACACAAATAAATAATTGCTCCTCCCGTTTACAAAAATAATTCTATTTGTAAAATTTGTGAACATTAAATGTTTTTTTCTTCATGTTTATCTTTAAATAAAATAAGTATTTAATTTAATAGTGGTGACATAACAGTGAAATTGTGGTATTAAACTACATTATGTGATTTTATAATATCATCAACAGAGAAAGGACTTTTTTCGCAAATCATACTAATATACACACTATAAATGAGAGTCTTTATGTGGACTAGAGGAAGTATTATTAGTTAGGCTTAGACATTTTTGTGAATTTTTACCTCAAATCTTGATGGATCACATTTCTCAGGCTCAGAAAAATTATCTTGTCTGTGGTGAATATGTGTAAAGAGTGGTAACACTTTCCAACCTTTTGGTATTAAGTACCCTGAAGATAATTTAAAGACAAACAGGTTAGCTACGAAAAAGAACGATACGAATTTTAAGACATGTCAAAATACATGCATATATATATATATATATTTATACATATACACACACACACAGATATATATATATATATATATATATATATATATATATATATATAGGCCGTCTTTCCAACGCACCAAAAAAGATACACACACACATATATAAGATTATAGTACTTCCTATGTTTTATATAAAGAATCTCATTTGTAAAAAAAAAAAAATTGTTCCACAAAATAGACATGTGTTAATCACTAACAGTATAAAATGATATGATGTCTTCAAATTTGTCATTATGCTTTATTAGCAGGCCATTACGACTAAACTAACAACTTTGTACTATTTGTAAGATTTTAAAATAAGATAATTTTTGTGGGACACAGAAGTTCAAGTTAACTAGACTGACCTTAAAATTCAACAACTTCTCTCTGAAAGTAAAAGATAAAATTGAAGCAACTCTTAAGTGTCTCTTGAATAACCCTTGAAGTTATTGGCATTTTCTTGGTATCTGCCCAAGACAAAACCTTCTCCTCACCACACTGCTCTTTACTCTTCATTATAACTTCTTGCTCTTCCTATATAGTTCACAAGCAAGCACACACTTTCAAGTCCTTGAGGCAACCACTATTTTTCTCATTATATTTTGTACTTTAATTTTAAAAAGGCTAAATCACAAATTAACACCCTGTAATATAGGTTTTAAATTGATTTTCACCCTAAATTTTGAGTGTCAAAATAATTTGCACCCTCCACACTATGATGTAAAGGGTGAAAATTGTTTAAGTGCTCAAAGTTTAGAGTACTTTTAATTAAAATTCACGTTTAGGGAAAAAATCGAACTATAGACTAAACTATAGGGCAAGTTTGTAATTTAGTCTTTAAATTTTTTGAATTATTTGACTTTAACATTTTTTGGGATGTGATAATTTGTACGAATAAATTGATATTTCTACAAGACTCCTCTTACATGAATAGTAAATAAAACTCATATTTGTGTGAGTACGGCCTTATGAAAATAAAAATTCTCAAATTTCTATAGGTGAGAATTGAATTTTGGCAAAAGGGGTAATACCCCAGTATGGTTGTCCACCTTTCAGCATTACCCCACTAAACTTTAAAAAAATGAAATTGGCACACTGAACTTTTTAAATTTTTTTAATTGACCCATTCCGTCCAATTTTTTTGACGGATGTCAAATAACTTAGCCAATTTTCATACGTGACTTTTCAAATGAAAAGGAAAAAATAGGTAATTGTTGAGATGTCTTAGTTGGTTCCAACGTGGATTGGGCGAGGAAGAAATAAAGCTCCAGATCGATCGATGACAGAGGTCAGTTCTTCATTTTGTGCGGAAAAAAAGAAATAAAGCGAGGAAGAAAGAAATCGATCGACTGGGTTTTGTTTGAGAAGAAAGCCAGGACAGAAGGTGGGGGTCAGTTCTTCATTTTCTTTGCAAACGCTTGAGTTGGATCTTCTCTTAGTGAAATCGTCAATTAAACAGTGATGCAAGTGAAGAACTGAAGAACTAGGGTTTAACGTAATGGCCCTAATTGCAGACAACAAGCTTGGGAAAATTTGGGCTTTTGCTTGGTAATTGCTATCAAGGTTAGTGCGAACCTGCCGTGCATCTTAGATGGCTTCATCACGACCTAGATCATTGTCAACCACTGCTGCGGATATGCACATATGTTTTTGTGATGTTCCAACTCAAATTTGTGTTTTCAAGAAGGATAGGTCAAGAGGAAGAAGATTTTATGGCTGCCGCAACTATGAGGTTAGTTTCCTCCGTCTGATTTGTAAACTTTATTTGTCCCTCTCTCTGTTAAATTATGTTGTCTATTTGGCTCTGTTTTCACCTTGTGATACCAATTTTGATAGGAAGCTGAGAGATATTGTGGATGTTTTGAGTGGGTTGAAGTGCCTCCCAATGAAGATGAAGCAACGAATGCGATGAATAAGCCACTTAAAGATGTTAGCTTACTAATGGATAAAAATACAAAGCATAAGGAGAAGTTGAAAATTTTGAGAAGGGAAACACTTAAAAAGGAAATGGAAGTTGATATACTTAAAGAGGGAAACTCAAAATTCATTATGTGTAGTGTATTGTCATGTACTGTTACTTTGGTTGTAATTTTTACATAGATTTGGATGATGTAATGGTAGTTAATTGATTGTAATAGATGATGTTGATAGGAAGTTGCTCAATTATGTATTTTCATTGTCATGGATTGTAATAGATGATGTTGATAGGAAGTTTGAAATGCAGAATATGGTCATGTTTTGAAAATGTTTGTCATGGTTTGAATGTGTTTTTTTACTCCATTGGATTCCAATCAAAACTTAAGCAAAGGAGAAACATCCCCTGCCAAAAACAGAACATAAAATAATGTGCTATAAAAACAGAACCATCCCTGCCAAAAACAGAACAAAAAATAATGTGCTATAAAAACACAAACCATCCCCTGCCAAAAACAGAACCAAAACACAAGAACCAACCAAAACACAAATATACAACTCCCAAATATACCATTAAACAATCATCAAGTTATAACAACATAGTACTGATTAATATTCATACATCCACATCCAAAGAAATTGCCAAAAAATTGTAGAAGATATTCAAAGTTAAATTCCACGAGTACCATCAAGTCATAAATAGTACTACTGATTTTATATTCACCAACTTCATTAAAACCAACTACTAAACTATGGTATCATTAGCTGCCACTCTAATCTTTCCACTCCCAATTGACGGAAGTTCTTTTACCCTTGACCTTCCACAAACATGAGTCACTGCTATCATTCTAAGAGTTCCACTTGCACCTTCAGATGGTCCACTTCCACTTGTTTGCATTCTAGGAGTTCCACTTGCAACATGAGATGTTCCACCTACACTTGCTGCCATTCTTGAAAGTTTCCTTACCTACATGCATAATTGCAGTTAGTCTTAGGCATTGAACAAGACTTGAAAATACTAGAAGTGTGAAATGGACTCCAGTAAAATGGTGCTATATATAAATACATGCTTACTTCTTTTTTAGCATGGCGATTTTCACTACCAGATTTATTTTCATGACCCCTTTCTTTCCTTTTCACCTGCATAATAGAACAACATTTAAAATAATATACAATGACATAATTGAAACAACTATAGGGATTTGATTTAAAATAGCTTACACTTAGTTTAGTAAGTAATGGTTGTGGTGCAGATTGTTGTGGGGTAGGTTGTGTTGTCACTTATTCTCTAGTAGGTTGTGGTTCACTCGTTGTTTGTTCTCTCCTTGCTTGTTTAACTAGTGTCTTCTTACAACCTAACTTGTTATGCCCATACTCTTTGCGCCTAGAGCACATAACATGTGTCCCTTTCCTAGATGACTTTGCCTTGCTCTTAGGCACTTCATCCTTCCTCCTATTTTTCTTAGGTCTGGCTGCTATTCTCTTGGTTGTTGGAGGCAACAATATTGTCATGTTGGTAGGAGACCATTAATTTGATCCCCCGATTATATTTAACATGTGATTATATGATTTCAGATAAGTCTCTATATAATAGCATGAATCCACATAGTTCTTAATAGGTTGTTCCATGTGAAGAATTCTAATTGCTCCATGGTGGCAAAGAATGCCAGATAACTGTCATACCCCACATGAACAAGTTTTCACCTCTATGTCTACCTTATATTTCCCTCCCATCAAACACTTCAAATTTGTGACCCTCATCCCACTCATAGTCACAGTATTTAGTTAACTCAATGGCCCTATTAACCTTTATCATAATTCTAGGACATAATTTTCCCTCATTTTTTAGCATCTCATCTCTTTTGGAATGAATTCTACCCATGACTTGTGTTTTTATATCTTCAAATATAGTTAGTAGTGGTTTATACCTAGCCTCTAAGATCCAACTATTAAAACATTCAGATATGTTATTAGTAACATCACATTTGGTTTCACAAGAAAAAAAATGCCTTGCTCCACTACTTAAGAGGAATATTTAACAAATGAGTGTGAGCATCCTTACTCTCCTTCCTAATGTCAACCATTGCCCTTCTAAAATCATAAGGATTATTAGAATTGGCTACTCTCCAAAACATTACCTTCAAGGCTGTTCCTGGGAATTGTTTCCTCCAATTAGCATATATGTGTCTTGCACAACATCTATACCCTGCCTCTAGCAAAAGCTCTTGTATGGAAGCCACTAAACCCTTGCATTGAATCAACTAGGAATGAAAGTTTAGTACTAATGAAATATAAAAATGCAACCAGTAATGTAACATAAAGAGCATTGTTAATTATTACTTAAGTATACTTTTTGTTGGTCATTTATCAAGGTCCATCTTTTACCTAATTCCATGCCAACATCCTTAAGCAATAGATTTAGGAACTAACTCCAAGAATCCTTGTTTTCACTTTCAATCACTGCCCAAGCAATTAGGAACATTTGGTTGTTTGTATCCCTACCAATTGTAGACAACAACTCGCCCCTACAATATGTCTTTAAGAAGTAGCCATCAAGCCCTATTATGGGCTTGTATCCTTCCAACCAATTTTGCTTCACAACTTTAAAACAAATGTACATTCTCTGGAATCTAGGTGGAGTGCCTCTATCACCTCTAATTTGGACTGTGCTAGCAGGATTTGTCTCTAAAATCTTATTCCCATACTCCCAGACTTTAGCATAATGCTCCTTCAAGGATTTCTCAATTTCACTTAAAGCTACCTTATTTACTTGTTGACACTGAGATAATGAAGATTGCAGTCCAAACCTCTGTTTAATTGTAGCCTGTAATTTCCTCAACTTCATCCTTGGTTTTGCTCTTATTGTACCGCCAAACTTGTCAACCAACCATTTAGACCTAACAATCCTAATCTTTGTTGTCCTCACACAATAATGTTGCCCAGTGTATGATTTAATTTGAAACACCTTCTCCCTTGGCACATAACTAGCCCATAACCCTCAGGGATAGTTGTTGGCACACTTAGCTTATATTCTTGTTTTCTCATTCATACAAAAATGGATTCCCTTACCATAACCAACTGTATAATTCACAATAGCTTCCCTACATTGTTCAGCTCTAGTGAATGTTATATCAACTTCAAATTTTATCTTGCTAATTGGAGTGTTGGGATTATATATTAGAAGGACCTTTTTCTCTTTCCTCTGTGGCTCATCTCCTTCCCATTCACTGTTACTACTAGAATCACCACTTGGAGGAATCTCAAAATCAGAATCTGGCTCATTTTCTACCCAAGGGTTCATTCCTTTTATCTTAAACTGTAATTCATCCTCATCATCAGAAAATGTAGGTTCAACTTAAACTTCTTCAACTTCTGCAATCTTGGTTTTTCTAGGTTTCCTAGCCTTTTTCCCCTTGTTACTGCTCTCTTTTGTTCCAACCTGAACATTTGGTTCATCCACTGTTGGTTTTTTAGCCTTACTTCTACCTGCTTCTGAACCATCCTTACCTTTAACTGATTTGGAGGAGGCATTCCCTTTACCACTACTTGAGGCCTCAGGTTAATAACTGGGGATAGGTGGAGCCCTAACTTCCTCAACTTGTACTGAGCCAACACCAATTGTTTCTTCATCAATGTTTACTTCACACTACACAACCAACTCTTGTTCTTTTACTTTTTTAACCTCTTGCTTTTTTTTTCCTTATATTTATTACTTCTCATTCCCATCATCATCAGTACCATCACTTAAATCCTCATCACTGTCCTCATCAACCATCTCATCTTTCTCATGATCATCTTCCTCACTTGATCATCATTATCATCACTTGAATCTTCATCCCCTGTATGCATTGGTGCATCCACATTGACATCAAGAACATCCCCCATCGTAGGTAATTATTCATTACCCTCATGATCACAATATATATCCATCTTCCCAGTTTTTAGTGCTTCTTCAACTAGCAGTCTTACACTATTATCATCATGAATAAGTTCTATACTATCCTTCAAACTAAACCCTACCATTTTGAAGTACAAAACAAACTTTCTTTTATACTCTATCTTCTTAGGTAAGTTCATCAACTTGTCAACATTAATGTAGTCTCCATCCGTCCCCTCATAAGTTTCTTTCCTTCCACCCTCATAAACATATTCCTCATCCTCATTAGTAATAAACTGACCTCTATGGTTCAATTTAATTGTAAAGAAGTTAATGCTGCATAATACATAATGCACACTATCAGCACCATGACCATTAACTCAATAAACTAGGATTAGCTTGAAATCTAGCACAAATACAAGTAACAAACATGATATCTGGTCTACTAGCAGTTAAGTAGATGAGAGATCCGATCATACCTCTGTATTAAGTAATACCAATACATTTACCTTGCTCATCTTTATCAAGCTTGGTTGTAGATGCCATTGGTCTTCATGGGATTGGTTGATTCCAAGTCATACTTCTTGAGTACATCTTTAATATACTTGGCTTGGTTGATGAATATTCCTTCATCGATTTGCTTCAGTTGTAGTCCAAGGAAGAAGTTCAGCTCACCCATCATGCTCATCTCCAACTTGCTCTTCATAAGCTTGACAAATCTCTCACACAACTTCTCATTAGTAGAACCAAATATAATATCATCTACATAAATTTATACTAACAATGTTTTATCCTTATGTTTCCTAAGAAATAAAGTTGTATCTACCCTATCTCTAGTGAATCTTTTTTCAATAAGAGAATTAGTTAGAGTTTCATATCATGCCCTAGATGCTTGTTTTAATCCATATAAAACTTTATCTAATCTATAAACATAATTAGGATGAGTTGGATTAACAAAACCTGGAGTTTTTTCGATATAAACCTCTTCCTGAAGTTCTCCATTCAGAAAAGCACTCTTGACATCCATCTGAAAAACCTTGAACTTTATATAGGGTGCATATGCAAGTCTTTAAGCTTGGTTGATGAATATTCCTTCATCCATCTGCTTCACTTGTAGTCCAAGGAAGAAGTTCAGCTCACCCACCATGCTCATCTCGAACTTGCTCTTCATAAGCTTGACAAATCTCTCACACAATTTCTTATCAGTTGAACCAAATATAATACCATCTACATAGATTTGTACTAACAATATTTTATCCTTATGTTTCTTAAGAAATAAAGTTGTATCTACCCTACCTCTAGTGAATCCTTTTTTTCAATAAGAGAATTAGTTAGAGTTCCATACCATGCCCTAGGTGCTAGTTTTAATCCATATAAAATTTTATCTAATCTATAAACATAATTAGGATGAGTTGGATTGACAAAACCTGGAGGTTTTTTTGACATAAACCTCTTACTGAAGTTCTCCATTTAGAAAAGCACTCTTGACATCCATTTGAAAAACCTTGAACTTCATATGGGCTGCATAAGTAAGGAATATTCTGATGACTTCCAATCTTGCAACAAGAGTAAAGGTCTCATCATAATCGATTACTTCTTTCTGAGAATATCCTTTGGCAACCAATCTTGCTTTATTCCTTGTGATCACCCCTTCTTCATTCATCTTATTTCTGAATACCCATTTGGCGTCAATGACTGGATGATCTTTAGGTCTTTGGACTAACCTTCAAACTCTACTTCTTTCAAACTGATTCAACTCTTCTTGTGTAGCTTCGATCCAAGTTGAATCTTCCAAGGCTTCTTCTATCTTTTTAGGCTCCATCTGAGAGAGAAAGATTAGGAAGAAGCATTCTTTCTGAGTAGCCGACCTAGTCCCGATTGTTGCATTGGGATCCCCAATAATCATGTCTTGGGTGTGATCTCTTGCCCACTTGCTTGTAGTTGGAACATCAGTCCTTGTGCCTTCCTGTATGAGTTCTTCAAGCTCTGGCTCTTGCTCAATAGAATCTTCAATTCGTAGAGTCTCCATACCAAGAACTATGGACTCTACGATCTTTTGCTATGGCACTACGAGCGTTGGGTCTAGCTCTACGATCGTTGGGTCTGGCTCTACGACTTCTGAGTCTTTGATCGTAGGGTTCTCTTGCTCTACCACTGCTGGTTCCTGCTCTACGATCTCATTGAAAGACACGAATTTTCTTGGATCCCCTAAGTCAGATTCATTTAAGGTAACATGGATTGACACTTCAACATTCAACGATTTCTTGTTGAATACTCTGTAGGCTTTGCTATCTACAAAATATCCAAGAAAGATTCATTCGTCTGACTTGGGTTGAAACTTGGTCAGATATCTCTTGCCGTTGTTGAGGATGTAGTACGCACATCTAAAGACATGAAAATAGCTTATGTTGGGCTTCCTTCCTTTCCATAATTCGTAGGGCATCTTCTTGAATATGGAGTGAATGAGCGATTGATTCTGAGTAGAGTAGGAAGTATTGATAGCTTCAGCCTTAAAATATTCAGGAAGACGAGTTGCGGCTAGAAGAGTCCTTCCTGCCTCTATGAGAGTTATGTTCTTCCTTTCAGCTGCTACATTTTACTGTGGAGTTCTTGGAGCTGAGAAGTTATGATTGATGCCATTGTCTTCATAAAACTTGTCCACCTTAGAGAAGTCAAATTCTCTTCCATGATCACTACTTAAGCCTTAATCTTCTCGCCCTTCTCATTCTCGACCAGCTTGAAGAATTTGATCAATTAGGAGTTGGTTTCATCCTTAGAGCTTAAGAAGAATACCCATGTGAATCTGGTATTGTCATCCACTATGACCAGTGAGTATCTTTTTCCTCCAAGGCTGACAATTGGGATAGGCCCAAAGAGATCCACATGAAGTAGTTGCAGAGGCCTATCATTGGAGTTGACTGTCTTGCTTTTGAATGAGACTTTTATTTGCTTTCCTACCGACATGCTTTGCACGGCTTTTCTTTGACAAAATTGAGCTTAGGTAAGCCTGATATTAGATCTTTGGAGGCAAGCTTTTACATGTTTCTGAAGTTCAAATGAGATAATCTTCGATGCCACAACCAGCTGATATCTTCTGATGCTTTAACAAAGAAGCAGGTTGTTTCAGTTGAACTCAGTTTTGCAAGATTCACCACATATACATTGCCTTCTCTAGTTCCAGTCAGCTTCAACAAATTAGATTATAGGTCTCTGACTTGACAATGGTTATTCAGGAAGATCACTTGATGCCTTTTATCGCATAGATGGTTGATACTTTGGAGATTATGCTTTAAGCCTTCAACTAATGCCACTTTGTTGAAGGATGCTGCACCATTTCCAATAGAGCCATATCCTTGAGTCTTACCAGAGTTGTTACCTCCAAAGACAACTGCAGGACCATCCTTTCCTTTGAAGTTCGACAAGAGAGCCTTATTATCGGTCATGTGCCTCAAGCATCCACTATCAAGATACCAGATAGAGCTAGTGAAATTCCTTTCTTGTAATAAGAATTAACTTTTACTTTGGTACCCAGATTTGCTTGGGTCCTCATTTGTTAGTTCTTTTTGGGACCCGAATTTGCTTGATTCTAGGTCTCTGATGAACATGATAATAATCATTATAACATATAGCAGCAACACGTTCATATTTATGATAATTATAACATTTTATGTGATACATGCTTGTGTGTGTGTGTGTGGATTCTTTCTCTTCAAGGACACGTGTGGACTATAAACACTTACAACCTTTCTTTTGGGCTCACACTATGACGCCCCTAAATTCGGGTACCTTCAAACCCGCATTCGGTGCTACACGGTACTATTCATTCACATAGATCCATCTATAAAGTATTAACCAACATAAATGTAATTACCATTATTACAAACATATTCATAACAATCCTAGGTTCCAAGACCTTTAAAAATCTTTGTTACGTGATAATAGTAATTCAAGTATTATTACACAACATCTGTTTGTTACAACTTCGCCTCATAAACTATCTGTTCATCTTCCTGTTGCTCTTATCTGTACCTGAACCTTCTACACATTCGGGTTTGGCTGAAAACATTTGATTTCAAAGCAAGAATGGGCATTTAATTGCCCAGCAAGTAATAACAGTTAATTATAATATATGAGCTTGAAAACAAATATTTTCTGAAGAATACTTCTACATGAATTGAACCCTTTCTAGCCAAAATTCACACTTAGTGAATTTCGCATACAACTTCTCCCTCCTTAGTGTTTCCAACACCATTCTTAGATGTTCAGCATGATCTTCATGTGTCTTAGAATAAACCAGTATATCATCTATGAACACTACCACAAATTTGTCCAAGTATTGCTTGAATACCCTATTCATCATATCTATGAATGCGGCTGGCGCATTTGTTAATCCGAACGACATTACCAGAAACTCGTAATGGCCAAAACGAGTCCTAAATGTCGTCTTCGGAACATCCTCCCCTCTGACCTTCAACTGGTGATATCCAGTTCTTAGGTCTATCTTCGAAAAGTATTTCGCCTCTTTCAACTGATCAAAGAGATAGTCGATCGTGGGCAACAAATACTTGTTCTTAATCGTTACTTTGTTCAACTCCCTGTAGTCGATACAAAGTCTTAACGATCCACCCTTCTTCTTTACAAACAACATTGGTGCTCCCCATGGGGACACACTTCGTATCTTGGACTGTCATATTAAAAGTTCTGACGGTCGGCTTGATCGATGGAGTTGGGACTGTTATAGATAATTTTCCGTCGTTGTTCCACTTGTTACCACTGCCTCCACTGTTTCCCTTCTTCGGGAAATTTCTAGCCAACTCATTAAATTTGGCAGCGTATTGGAGAACAGTCAGGTCCCCTTGCTTCAGCCTGTTCTGCATGCTTTCTAGGAAATAGTTCTTGAAAAATATTTCCTTTAACTTTTCCCAGTGAATCCTCCCATCACCAGCCTTATTCTGGTTTGCTTCCCACCAGAAGTTGGCTTCTCCTTTTAACATGTACGTAGCAAAAGAGGTCTTTTGCTCCACACTCACCCTAGAGATATCGAACGCCTTCTCTATTTCTTTAATCCATATCTAGGCTTCTATAGGCTCGGTGGTTCCCCTGAACACAGGAGGTCTCACGCTCTTGAAGTCTTTAAAATTTACCAATGGTACAACCGAAGTGTTTATATTAACGTTAAGAGAAGGAGGGTTTATGTTCTGAATTGCTTCCATTAATAAGTCAACAAATTATTGCATTGGGTTTTCCGGACCTCTACCCTCGTTCTCATTGTGAGATTCTTCTTCTTGATTTCTTCGTCCTCTTGGCCTTCCTTTTGGTGCCATTTTCTGTTAATAAAATATTTGTTATTATTAATATTTTATTATTCATCTTTTAACATTTTCAATTGATGCAAACATATAACCAATATCAAGCATATTTAATAAATATTTCATATTAATATACTTCCATTTACATACTTTTGCTTACATACTTCATCATTATAGCTACCAGCTATTTACAAGTCATAGCTTCTCGACTATTTCCTCATGCATCCCTTTTTACTTCAAAAGAAGGGATCCACATAGACTAATCCTTAACTTATATAGAGTTAGGATTTACAAAAAATATCCTGCTAATAATATTAAAAGCTGGGATTCACATATGCACATATACACATCATATATTTACATACTTCACTCCATGACACTACACCTTACTACCATCTTAGGTTATCCTATGAGCAATCGTGTAACCCTTTCTTCTTCGGTGATGGCAATCACCCGGGCGCGAGAAATGGAACGATGAAATTGCCCGATCTCATCGGGGTAGGACCAGACTTTATCTTGCACATGCTCTATGGATGTAATATAGGCGTAGCTCATGTCATACGCCTTCTTCTTAATCCCATACACTTCTTGTTTAAGATTATTCACTTGCTCCTCCGCCTTTTCCCTCTTGAGTATCTCCTCATCCCATACGTTATTCACCTTATGCAGCTCTACTTGCATTTTTTGTACTTTATTTTCGTAGTATTGGGCTTTTTCCTCAGCAGTTTGGAGTTGAGCGGTCAACTCCGTATCCCTACTCAGTAAAAGGTGAACTAATGCTCCCATTTGAACAAGAGCCTCATGTATCTCAGGATTTATGTTATCATCCCCAACCTCATAAGTTCCCTCCTCGGGATCCTCCTCAGAATTAGCCTTATGTTCACTATCTATTGGGATTATTGGTACATGTGTAGGTGTTTCTTTAGGATTTTCTAAGGGTGGGGTAGTTAACTCCTCTTGTACAATCTGTATCTCGCTTATTTCTTCATTCCTTGACATCTAAAATTCAATTATTATTCTGATTAGTACATAACACAATATATATACCACATAACACAACAGTTTCATATATATTATCTTTTATTTCTTTTTGTTTCCTTTTGATGAACTTTCCTCAATTCATCTTTTATAAATCGATTTGAGTTTATTCCTGTCTAACTTCTTTAAGGTTATAGCCTGCGGTATCCCTACATAAAGTTTTTAACCTACAACTCTAATACCAACCTGTGACGCCGTCAAATTCGGGTACCTTCAAACCCGCATTCGGTGTTACACGGTACTATTCATTCACATACATCCATCTATAAAGTATTAACCAACATGAATGTAATTACCATTAATACAAATATATTCATAACAATCCCAGGTTCTAAGACCTTTAAAAATCTTTGTTATATGATAATAGTAATTCAAGTATTATTACACAACATCTGTTTGTTACAACTTCGCCTCATAAACTATACGTCTATCTTCCCTTTGCCCTTGGCTGTACCTGAACCTTCTACACGTTCGGGTTTGGCTGAAAATATTTGATTTCAAAGCAAGAATGAGCATTTAATTGTTCAGCAAGTAATAATAGTTAATCATAATACATGAGCTTGAAAACAAATATTTTCTGAAGAATACTTCTACAACTGAACAATAGTTGTGAAGACCTTTAAATCATCTTGAATAATTTAACAATTCGTTTATACACTTGAAACGACATATTGACTTTGCTGAGTGGTCAAAAGACCTCGAACTTTTCTTTTTGTAAGGGTTCTTATAGAAATTCGTCTACGAACCATCTGGTCTCACGAGCACGGTGGGTGATCAGCCCGTTATGCCCTGCGTTGATCAACACTATCTTATAATAACGACATTGCATTCTTCCTAACCGCCTTTCAGCGAAATTAAAACTTTCCCAAATAAGGGATGTTCATTCTCAGCCTTGAGTCTAAACCAAAATAATTTAGTTGAACAGCTCTATCTAGCATCAATAATATTTCAAAGACTTAAATTGAAAGCAATGAAACATTTTAACATGTGTCTAGCCGATTCAAATGGCATAGACTTCTTCATAAACAGTTTATGCATATTCATGCTTTAAAAAGGTGCATTATAGCACAATCATTGAACAAGGTATATGAATATAGAAATTTGTATAACTTTGGTATCTAGCGAAATATGCGTATGGCGTAGTCCGAACATACATAGGATTTTCATAAAAGTAATATCGTATAAGATTTAGAACTAGTATGAAATCAAGTATTGAGTAAGAATAGAGAACTTGCATTCGACGTATAGGTAGAATGAAGTTTAAAACATTTGCATAGTTAGGAAACTTGCATATAAACAAGTATTTAGCAATGATAGAGAACTTGCCTTTAGCGTTCTTTAAATTTGACGTTAACTGTCCTTGATAATGTCCTACAGATTTGAGTTTACATAGGCATATCAATTAGTCACATTGTTGATGCACATTCTTGGTTTGCATTAACTCTTATTTATTGCTTATAGTGTTCAATTCATTTGAATTAAGACACTATTTGAGTCATTTACTTCTAGTCACGGCGTTTCGATGCCTAGACGTTGTGCGCCTATCTTCGTCCATACTAGTGCCCAAGCGGTACACTCGTGCGCACGCACTTAACACCTCATTACATTCATTGCATATAAATTGATAATTCTTTTAACTAACTTTTTAAATACACTTCTAAATTAATTAGAATTCTTCTACAATTAAGTTATTTTAACTTTCATATCCATAGAGGCTTAACTCATGCAAAGTATACATGTCCATGTTTAAAATAAACTTTTCTTGGAGCATCTGAGGTTCAGCGCGTCCGAGCACTGAATCCTTCAGTGTTCAGTGCTGGCGGCGCTGAAGGCTCTGTCCCAGCGCGTCCAAGCAATGAATCCTTCAGTGTTTAGCGTTGGCGGCGCTTAGGGCTCTACTCGAAAAATTCCAGATTTTCAGCAACTAAGTTATTTTCCTATCTGTTTTGGAAAATCATAACTTCCAATCCACATGCCCAATTGCTTTCAAATTTGGACACAACCAAGGTTACACTACCTAGTATTTTAGAAAATTATCATCCAACTAAATTGGGTTCTTTAACACATAATTACATAGACTTAAAAGTCTATGTTCTTCACAGCTTTCATTTGAATCCAATGAATTCAAAGTTCATGATATTGTTTTTAAACTCGTTTTGGTTCCTCTAATTAACTTAGGTAGCATTATAATACATACCTAAGTGTCATCTAGTCTCAACTCTTGGGTAATTATCCTTTTTAAGCTTGGAAATCTCTTTGACGCATTTTATCGAACACTTGGAGTGCAAAGCTTGAATTCTAAGATTTCTTAACCATTTAATTATGGTTTCACTAGAATTTCATCTAGAAATCCTCCACCCTTATTTCTCCGCATATCAACAACTATTCTCCATTGTTTCTAAGTTATATAACAACAACAATTTCATTCCCAAGCTATACATAATAACTTTTTTAGCATTTTCTACTTTCACTTTCAATTCTTTAGAAGAAAAGAAAGAGAGGAATTGATGGATTGAATTGAGTTCTTACCTCTTGTTAGCTTGATATTATGCTAGATTCTTGCTTCAATTCTTGTCGTAGTTCTGCAGAATTTTCTAAGTCTTGGGAGCTTGGATAGACTAAGCCAATTTGAGAGAGTAGAGAGAGAAGAAAAGAATAGAATGGGATGGACGAAAATGGAGAGGATGGAGCTGGGGGAGGAGGCTGAGTATGCTGATTAAACTATCCACCTAGCTTGCATTAGTCATATGCCTAATAACATACAACTCTTGTTTCTTAGTATCAGGAGATGGCACCTCCTGCTTATTCCTATAACTCAGCTTTACTTAATTTTTCCCAGCTCCTACTTACTTAACATACCCCCTCCGTATATATCGCGTAATGCTACATTAAGCGAATAGGTAACCCAAAATTTTCGAAAATTAAATAATTAAATATTTTTAAAAAATTACGAAAATTATTTTAATAATTATGAAATATTTCCATAATTATATATTATCACTTTTTACGCGATAATTAATTATTTCAGAATAATTATTACCCATTCAATTATCCTAATTAACTGATTTAATATATACAATTTATTTTTGTACAATTAAATCTAAGTGATCTCTTTCCTTCCATAAATTGTTTCATAACAATTTATTTACCTTATAGAAATATAATTTAATATACTTCTTTATTCATTCCATACGAATAAATTTACTTATCTGTTACCAATATACACATAAATACATTGGACCCTGACCGCACATTCACGTAATTATAACATTGAATATCACGCTGTCACACAGATGCATAATATTCATATATTCACTTTAATCATACCACATAATAAGAACAAATTCTTAATTCTTATTTAATAAACTTGAAAATTATGAAACGTCGCACACTCTCTCTCTGCTTCCACGCTGCTCTACGATTCTGAGATTTCATAGAGTGAAAGTTAACTCTACAATTCTTGTCTAGTTGGTTCGTAGAGTAAGTATTACCTGACTCTACGCTCCTTCAAGGCTTGAAGGTAGTGTTTGGCTTATCCTACTGTTTCTTGAACCCTAAACCATTGTGTGATATGTTATTCTCAGGGATCACAACTTGATCAACAAAGATAGTACAATTTGGAAAAATCGGCTCTACAACCTCTATGGATTTCACAAACACAATGCTTCTATAGGAGGTAGAAACACTGTTATTGTTAATCTCCAACGTTGTGCCCACTCTACGATCTGAGGATGAATCCCCAAATCCTAATCCTGATCAGCCTGAGACTGCTCTCTGACTTGTGATCAGGGAGTCTATAGAAGAAGAAGACATGTTTCATGTCGATATAATCTTCTCCAGATCCTCAATCTTGGAAACTAAAGTTGATTCTCTCTGTGCAGATTGCTCAATTATCTTTATTAATTTTTCATTCTCATCCTTAAGCTTGGATAGAGAGCTAGTAGTTCGTAGAGCTGTTTAAATCTCTACTTATACTTTCTCTTTCTCCTCTTGAAGAAGAGAATGATCCATTGATAGAACCCTGATCCACTTCATATATTTATGCAGATCAGATGTAATGCTATGCAATGCAGTTCTTAAATCATCTATATCTACATCTAGGGAATTGAAGTTAAATACCTCAATGATATCAATTTCTTAATGATCAATGGTATTGTTTGCTTGGGCTTCTATGGCCATAAGACAAAGATTCGCCATCTGAGGTCCTTCATCATCACCGGACTCTGAATTGAATCATTGTCAGAGTCACTCCACGGACCTTCTGCTACTAGACCTTTGTCTTTCTTTGGATACTTTTTGTAGCCTTTAAATTCTTTCTTTGATGCTGACTCTTTCCTCTACTTGTCTTTCTTCATCTCATCTCTCAAGGGCTTATTACCATCAGCAATATAGTGACCTGACTTTTTGCAATTGTAGCACATGTCTTTCGAATAATCTTTATTGTTGCTGAAATTGTTGTTGTATCTTCTAGAATTGTTGTTTCTGCCCTTTCTTATAAACTTTCTCAGCTTTCGAGCAAGAAGAGCAATATCTTCATCGTCGTCAAATTCATCTTCCAAGGGGGCTTTGGAAGATGCCTCAGCAGCTTTGAGAGCTACTCATTTCTCTTTCCTTCTGAATTCCAAAGTAGTCTCTGCCCTTTGGTTTAGCTCCAGCTCATAGGTAAGAAGATTACCATAGAGCTTCTACATAGTCATCTCGTGCAAATTCTTCGATTCTCTGATTGTCGTGGTCTTTGCATCTCACTTGCTTGGCAATGCTCTCATGAACTTGATGTTGAGGTCTTTGCTAGGATAAACCTTTCTATACGCTCTGAGGGAGTTGAGCAGTACATTGAATCTCTCATAAGTTGCTGTTATTTTCTCCCCATGAACATGGGAGAACATTTTATACTATTGAGTTAGTAGGTGTAGACACTCAAAATTTTGCATTTGTTCTCTAACCCTAATAGGAGGGCAAAAACATCATTTTACTCCAACATATCCGAGCAAGGATCGCAAGTCGAGAACAAGTATATAAAGCCACTCCAAAGAATCACGGCATCAGACTATTCAAGATAAAATGATTGACTACCCGATATATTGAGGAAGATCCTTTTCTGCTTGGTGCTCTATCTTCCAGGATCTGGAATTAGTCAAACTTGATGTCATTGCATAGCTCTCAGAAAGGGCTTTTCGGAATGGTATGATACGTCTCCCAATTTTTCTCGGATGGAAAGTTACGGACGTTCCCGTGCACAGTACGAAAAACTGACGTCGCAGCACGAAAATTGAGGCAAGTGGGTCCCACCTTACCAGTCCCAGGTGGACCTGCGGCCAGGCCCAAGGCATATATAAGGTAGATTTTAGCATTTTTTTTAGAGATAGCATTTTGTAGAGAGAGAAAAGAAGAGATTTTAGAGAGAGAAATAGAAAATACTCTCCATACTTAGCCTAGATCTAGTTAATCTCACCAAAAATATTGTTAGATTAGTATTCCTTCATCAAGATCCAAGTTCAAGGAAGCTCAAATCACCATCCCCAAGGTGAAAGATTCGATCTTTTTGTATGTTTTGTATAGATTCGATTCAGGTCTAATATATTATATCAGTTGTTATGCTTATGAGTTATTTATTTTTTGATTAATATTTTATCGAGGCTCTCCTTGTGCCTTAGATCCATATCTAAGGTGTGAGGATTGTCTTTATAGGATTATGGGTGATTAGAGAGGATTTCTACGGTTAAAATCTCCTCATAGTCATCTAATGATATCTGTTTATTGATTTATTGTTTTTATTGCGAAGTTAATCCCTTTTTATCGATTGTTTTATTTTGGGGTTGCTTGTTATCGATTTTGGTCACCTCGAAAAATCCTAGATTTATATCTAGTGGTGAGGGAGTCCCACCTTTTAGTCGTCAATGGATTCTAATAAATTGAATCACCTGATAGCCAATTTTGGGATATATTGTTGGAAATCCCGATTACATTATCGTTTAGATCTACTAGATCATCGATCTATGGATATCCTATCCTAGATACTAAATCTATTTGCTAGATCTCGTCGATGCGTAATAGTCCCTCGAAAAGTCAGTTTTGTTGTGCGATCTATGGATTAGGGTCTTCGAGAACCCTTTTTTTAGATTTTTTCTTTCGTTTCCATGTATTATTCATTATGATGTCGAATCATGTGAGCCTAGGAATGGAGTCGAGGTCCTCGAATTGAGTCTCGATGTAATTCCCACGATGGACGTAGCTTCGATTGTAATATTTGCAATTAGATTATTGTACATGTAATTTTTGGGCACTAAAATGGTATCGAGGGTTTCATCCCGCAAACACCGGATTTCAGGCCCCGTAATAGTGAAAATTATGATTGCGGGTGTTTAGGACTGTTGAGATAGCTTACAGGTCCACGAATGTCCCCGACCCCTTTTCGATGTTTGATTTTACCGTTTATCACCAAAAAACGATTTTCAAATCAAAACGATAAAGATCTTCTAAAACCAAGTCGCTCCGGGTTATTAGGACAACTTTAAGCTAAAATTAAAAGTAATGAAGAATCTCAATTCCTATTTGATGAAAGGTTTAAAAATCATGTTTTCCAAAACGTCACCCCAAAAGGTTTTTGTCAAAAATCAAAGCTAAAACGAACTTTTTCAAATCAAATCCTTCGTACATAGGCTCAAAAAGGCTCGAAGTTGCTTTCAAAATAACGCACTTCTCACGATTTTGACTCAAAGTTAGGTAGCCATATCCTAGATTTTCTTCCAAATCTCTCACATACACACACTTAGGAAAATATTAAGAAAGCGGTAACCGTGTTTTCACGAAAGTCGGGGGGTGCCTAACACCTTCCTCTCGCATACGCAAGCCCCCTAACTCTATGAATCTCGGTTTCAAGACCAATTTTACAGACTCACATTTAGGGTCATATTTCATTCAAATCCCAAAATCGGATGAGTTGGTACATCCATTTAAATCTTTAGTAATTGACGACTCTGTCTAATTGGCCCTGCATTAAAATCAATATTTCAAAATCCCGTTGGCATTTATATCGATTTTTTTCTTCTAAAAATCACCCTTTAATGAAATAATAAATCGAAATCTTAAAAAGGGTAGAAATCTCAATTTAGGAAGAAAAAAATTCCCCGACATCGACAGATGGCGACTCTGCTGGGGACATTAGAGGGCTTAAGTCGCGTTCAATCTTGTTGTTTTCCTTTTTATCTGTGTATACGAATGGCTTGAATGTGTGTTGTGATCAAATGCCTTATGCTATTGAATGCCTTATTTAAAGTGTTTCGCACAATGTCATCATATGCATACGGTAAGGTGCGATGAATGTGAATGTATGTTGTGTGATTCCTCCACCAGGAGGCGAACTCGTCGGATGTTGATTACTGGACTCAAGGGGGCGTTCCCCCACGAGGCTCAAGAAAGACACCACTCAGATCCACTCCAATTAAAAGATCGGATTCATTCCCATCCAGTAGGTTGCGAAGATCTGGGAACCTTCTTGCCGAAAAGCCCGCGAGAGTAACCCTATGGTAGGTCAGCCTCCGATAAACCCAACGTTACGGGAAGTCTCTTCATACCCTGTTACTCCTTATATGTTCAAAATGTCATCCATCTCATACTTAAATTAAAAGCATCTTGTATCTTATTATCTTGTTATTTTAAGGCCACTAACCTTGTTTTGTAGGAAAAAAAATAAAAAACTTCAAAACATACATAATGCATTGGCATGCATCCGTATTTACCAGATTTTAAAACTAAACTCTGTCCTTTTGCATATATAGATTGGTCCTCGAACCCGACTTCGAGCCCGAAAGGTCAGAACACCACCAGTCAAAATGTTTGAAAATCCTACACTAGATCCCATTCCCATTTCTCGGGAAAAGTTCGAAAGCTTCAAAAAGCAAGTCGCCGAGATGGCTAATCTATTGAAGGTACAATGTAAGATGACCCAAGATCCGAAATCAACCACTCAGCCTGAATCCTCTGCGCAAGGAGGAATCCAAATTCCAATCAAAACAAACAACGTACAAGTTCCCACTCCGATATTCCAATTCGATAGCAAGATTACCAAGGATACGACAAACAAAGGCAGAACAGAGGAACCCATTTATGTCCAGGATGACAAAGAAACTGGAGAAATCAAGAAGAAAATGAAATTAATGGAAGAAACCATACGATCAATGAAAATCGTTGGGAACTATGGCAGTGTTAACTTCTCTGATCTGTGTATATTCCTGGGAGCCAAATACCTTGACAAGTTTCAAGTGCCTGAATGTGAGAAGTATAACGAGATGGGATACCCCTATATACATTTGAAAGTATACATAAGAGAACTCGGATCCTATGCTGAAAATGGAAGTTTGAGAATGCAACTTTTCCAAAAAAATCCTGATCGGAGAGGCTAGAACATAATACGCTAGACTGGACAATACCAAGATCCACAATTGGGAGGAATTAGCCCATGCTTTCTTGACTCAGTAAAGCTTTTAGTCAAAGATGGCTCTTGATCGTTATCAAATGACCAAAGTAAAGAAACAACCCAATGAGTCATTTCGGGATTACGCCCAAAGGTGGAAAAGAATGGCTACGCAAATAAACCCACCTATAGACGAGAATGAAATGGTGATGACCTTCATCGACATTCAAGAAGCCCCGTATTATGAAAGGGTGTTAGCTGGCATAGGCAAGCCGTTTTTGAAAATGATAAAACATGGAGAAATGTCCGAAATAGGCTTGAAAGCAGGTAAAATCAAGGATCTCACGACATTGGAGACAGTAGCTGAACACCTTCAATCCAACAATTATGACAATGCACCTAAGAGAAGCCACGGAAAGAAAGAGGAAGATGTATCCCTTGTGTTGCAAGGGCAACCAAGAAGAAATAACAACAAACCGCCCATAAGGATGTAAGGAAATAACCCACCGTCACAGCAGCCAACATTTCATCAGAATCAAGACCAACAAAAGAATTTCGAGAATAGACACAATCGAGAATTCACCCCTCTCGGTGACTCCCTTGAGGATATACTAGCTCTATTATTGGCTCAAAAAAAATTACCGAGCTCGCTCCTCCAGCTAATCCCAAAGGAAAAAGATACAATCCAAACAAAAGATGTGTTTACCACTCAGGGTCTCCAGGACGATACACAAGACTGCTGGTCCCTAAAGCATAAAACCAAAAATCTGATAGAGAGCGGGGAAATTATGGTGAAACAACCGGAATAGCCCAACATAATGCAAAAGGTGTGAGTATGATAGGGATCGGGGGCGTTAGAGGAAATCCGAACCATAAGTACCTAAGGAGAATTGATGAATATCCTCAAACACCTGGACCAAATATTCTAGGATGGGAATACCCAAAAAGGAGCAAAGTGGTGGAACATGAATTGGAGGTGATTAAGAATCAGATAAAAAAAATAGGCAGAGTTGGTCCTGTATCTGTATCAACTCACACGACAACTTGTAAGTCAGACATCTAGAGCACTAAGCGCGGAAGAGGTCAAAACGACCTCACTCCCTCCCAAGATAATCCCGATAACTAGGGAGGATCAAATAAGGCTCAAAGAACAAGAGAGATGGGCTGATAAAATATTGAAAGAATCGCAGCGGTGGAATTCAGGGGAAATTGGTTGATCAGAGGTGCTCACGAGCAAGGAAAAATTGAACGATGAAGTAGCTAGGAATCAGAAATTCACTCCGTTAAATCAACCGAAGGAAGAGATCTTACACCTATTAATTAATAGAGGGAAGATCACAGAATTGTTACCACCGCCGAACCCAAAAGCAAAAAGATATGATCCCACTAAGATCTGTCTCTATCATTCGAACTCACCCGGACATGCCATAGAATAATGTTGGGCCCTACAACACAAGATACATAATCTTATCGAAAACAGGGATTTAAGAATAACAAGTAACATCGAGATCACTACCGTCAGGGAAAATAAAATAGAAATGAAGGCTTTGGCGCCTTCCAGAAGTTGAGAGTTCAGATGAAGTTGTGGCAGTAATCATCAATGAGACGCTAGCTGAACCTCTTGTAGTTCAAGGACTGGCAAATAGGGAAGGAAAAGTCCCTGTGGAAATAGCAGCGCCAGAACCCATCGTGCTAACAGCCAGGCCCCAATATCCCGTCGTAAACTTGATGGCAGTTTCATGGAACTATGGGATATAATTAAGAGAAGGGACGGAAATACACGGCAGTCTTGCCAAGAAATAATCATCTATGCCTACCAAAGCAAGTGATAGGATCAGTAACTAAGCTTGCTGAGAAAGTAACGGAGGGAAAGGTGATTGAGTTCCTCTAAAAGATGGGGCATAACGAAGTAAAGGTTGTAAACAAACTCGAAGAACCACCTGATCAAATCTTTATACTCAATCTAGTACTATTATCGAAGGATTATCGAAGGATCTTGGTCAAATTCTTGGTGGAAACACACCTCCCTAAAACAGTGGACATAGAGAAATTCGGCAACTTGATTGGATACATCCTAGATAGCAATGTAATCTATTTCACCGATGACGATATTTCCCGCTAAAGGAATTGGGCATCAAAAACCCCTACATATCATGGTCATTTCGTCAAGATATGTATTGGGCGGCGTGCTGATTGATGGAGGATCGACCTTAAATATATGCCCTTACAACACGCTGGAAAGGATGACTATCAACCCTAATCGAATCTGAAGCAGTCATGTTGTGGTCAGAGCTTTTGACAGATCGAGAAGGGACACTATGGGAGAGATTGAGCTACTTATGGAGATAGCCCTTACACTTTCAATATCACTTTTCAAGTGTTGAACATCACCACAGGTTATAACTTGTTGCTAGGAAGGCCATGGATTTATATGGCTAGGGCATTCCCATCCACGCTCTATCAGCAACTGAAATATATTGTCAACGAAAATTTGGTGACCATATCCACGGAGTCGAAATATGTTTCTTATCTCAAGGGTGACATCCCTATGATTGGTTTGGACGAGGCTGTCGAACCAGCTAGTTCTTAGGCTTTTGAAGTGAGTATTGCTCAGTACCGTCCTGTAGGCTCCCCGGCCTTAAAACCAAGAGTATTTATCCCTTGAAGTGATGTTGGTTGCTCAGGAAATGATCCCTAGACGATTTCAACCAGGACTAGGACTAGGAAAGGATGCCTAAGGGATCAAAGATCCGATCCAAATACCCCCACAATTGGGTAGAGCGGGATTAAGTTATCACAACAATTCAAAACGGAAAAATCCTTACAAGAGGATTCCACCTAAGTTGTCTGGTCTCCTTTTGCCAAAAGTCCACAGCAACAATTCAAAGGATCTTCCAAATAAAATTCCACCACACTTATCAGACATTCTGATGCCTAAGGTTGGCATCCCTTCCCATGATCCTAGTGATGATTTGGATTTGTCAAAGGATAAAGAAAGAGCCAAAAATGAGCAATTCTTGCATGAGATACAACATCAGTTTGAGAAGCAGTTCCATCTCTCCCAAAATCAAAGCCAAGTGCAGGGGAAAGAAAATGCAAAGGATGACAATCAGTTGGCTAATCAAGAGCCCATTCCCTTCATCGACTGGGCTAGTATGGACGTCCCGAAGAGATATAACGAATTGGGAGATGGTCAAGTCGTGACAATCATTGAATACATCCCCAACGGGAACATCACGTCCATTTCAAGCATTGGCAAGGACGTGACTACTGATAATTGGATAGTCGAGCCCCGGATAGTCCGAAAAAGGTAAAATTCGGAAGGCGTAATTATGAGCCCGGGAAGTGTGGGGGATATTATTATCTATTTAGATTTATGCTTTGTCTTATTTTCATGAATGCCTATGTTAAGTTTATCGCTTATCAAATGAAACCTTATGTATTGAAAAGCGGTTTTTTCATATAATGAGTATTTACGTTTCATTGTCAGGTTATCCAATTTGTATAATTCTAGCCTGATTGATGATTGGCCAAATTTGAGAGATAATTACGATTTTGATATAGAGCTGGACTTCGACTTGATGGGAATCGAATACGAAGAGGTGGATGATGATGAGCTGTCCCGAGAGATCAAAGGATGGGTCGAGGACAAGCCCAAACCTAACCTCGAACAAACCACCACCATCAACATTGGAACCCCCGATAAACCCAAAGAACTCCAAATAGGATCAGACCTCACCCCAAAACAAAAAGACGCGATAATCAAGCTCTTGAGCCAATATGAAGACATTTTCGCCTGGTCACATGAAGACATGATCGGACTATCCACGGACATAGTCGTTCATCGATTACCAATCAAAGAAGGCTTCAAACCAGTTAAGTAAAAACTGAGGACGCTAAAACCAGAATGGAGCCTGAAAGTAAAAGAAGAAATAATCGAGCAATTTAAGGCTGACATCATCATGGTATCTACATATCCCGAATGGCTTTCCAACGTGGTCCCAATACCCAAGCCAGGGGGAAAGTACGAGTTTGCATGGATTATCGAGACCTCAATAAGGCTAGCGTTAAAGATGACTTTCCTGTGCCATTTATCCACATCTTGATCGACAATACCGCTCCATTTGTAATGTATTCATTTTTCGTCTGTTTTGCTGGCCACCATCAAATTATAGTCGTAGAGGAGGACAGAGAAAAAATGACATTCATCACCTTTTGGAGCACGTTTTGCTATAGACGTCTAGCTTTCAGACTTACCAATGTCGGTGCTACCTATCAGAGGGCCATGATGGTTTTATTTTATGACATGATGCATAAAGAGATCGAAGTCTATGTCGACGACATTATTGTGAAATCAAAGAAGGAGGGAGATCATATGGTCCACCTCAAAAAGTTATTTGACCGACTATGCAAATACAACTTGAAGTTGAACCCAGCCAAGTGTGCCTTTGGCGTTAAATCAGGTAAACTTCTGAGGTTTCTTGTCAGCAACAGGGGCATTGAAATAGACCCTGCTAAGATCAAGGCCATTACTGAAATGTCAGCACCCCAAAGTGAGAAGAAAATTCGAGGATTCTTGGGAAGAAACAATTTCATTAGCAGATTCATATCTCAGCTAACGACGACTTGTGAACCAATTTTCAAATTATTAAGAAAGAATTCCTCTGGGAAATGGAACGAAGAATGTCAAAAGGATTAGTGTCGCCTAGAGATAAAGTTCCCCTATTTATGTACATATCTGTTAACTCTAGTTCTATGGGATGCATGCTGGGGCAGAAAGATGACATTGGCAAAGAGCGAGCCATATACTATCTCAGCAAAAGATTCGGCATTTGCGAGCAAAACTACACTTTGATGAAAAAACCTGTTGCGCATTGGCCTGGGCCGCCATGAGACTGCAACATTACCTGCAAGGCCACACGACTTATTTAATCTCCCGCATAGACCCTCTGAAGTATATATGCGACAGGCCTATGTTGAATTATCGATTATCTAGATGGCAATTAATTCTGCAACAATTTGACATCATCTACGTGACCCAAAAATCCATAAAGGGTCAAAGAATCGCAAACTAGCTGTCTGAGGCTCCCTCAAGAGGATCCGAACCTTTGGAGACCTACTTTCCTGATGAAGGTGTAATGACAGTTCAATGGACAAGGCGTGAAAACGAAGGTCAATTTTGGAGATTGTACTTTGATGACGTCGTGAACATGGAATGGGCCGGAGCTGGGGCGGTCCTTATATCCATTACAAGAGAGTATCCAGTGGCTATCAAGTTATAATTTAGTAACTCCAACAATACGACCGAGTACGAAGGATGTATCTTGGGGTTAAAATTGGCCCAAAGGATAGGAGTCAAACGACTAGCCGTTTTCGAAGATTTGAAATTAGTCATCTGACAATCTATGGGGGAGAGTATAGCACAAAGGGACTTCACCTACTGCCTTACCATCGACACGTCATCAAGATGGCCAAGGAATTTGAAGACATCGCCTTTAAACATATTTCGCGAAATAGAAATGACTTTGCAGATGCATTGGCTACATTGGCCTCATTAATCCATGTATCTAAGAGTAAGGGAGCGTTTGCCATCGAATTTACAGTACAACTACCCTCGCTTATGGGAATTACATCAGGAAAGTTTCAAACGAGACATCTCAACCCAGGAAACCCTAGTACCACGACATAAAATAATATATGTGTTATGGATCTATCCCCACTGGGGCAAATTAAATTGAAAGACAACGAATCCAAAAATGACAATGAAATTCTACTTGGGTATGACCACTTACTGAAACAGAACAAGTGAGGGCTACCTTCCTTTCTGATTCACCTCTGGTATAGGTATGGAGAATCTGAGTTACACTTAGGAGTTTTGAGCTTTCAAGAAAGTGACACCCGGGGGGGTGGCACGAACGACCTCACTCTAGGAGCTGTCCGACATGAGGCTTCCCCATCGCCCAAAAGTAGAGGGGAGGTCGTAATTCGGATGAAGCAGCTCCCCAGAGAGAGACGCTTGTCCTCCCCGAGGGAAGAGGAGCGCAGCGATGGATGGGATAGCGTTAAGGTTACATGCGCGCAGAAGCCAAAAAATGTGAAAACTAGAATGCACAACATTCTATTTTCGACCGCTCCACTGCTAAAAACCAAAAGGCCTGAGTGTGACTCAGATTCTCCATACCCACATTATACCGTATGGAGCCATCGTCAAGTATAGTATAGCAGCGACGCCGTAGTGGCATCACATCCCATGTCAGCATTGTCAGGAAACAGGTAGGTAAACCTACCCCAAGCTCTCGAGCCCTCATGAATCCCAGTAGCTTCATAGCGTATGACAACCATTTTCCTCGTCTTATACCGCCAATATACCGGAAAAGCTCGCTAAATGCGAGTATGATTCCGGTAAAAATGCAGCTATAAGGATCGATGGTCACTTACGCTTTTTTGTTTGGAGTTTTTAGCAATAGTACAATTACTAGAAGCTGTAGTACCAACACAACCTTACGGAAAGGGAAGTGCCTCCTGGGTAGGAGGAACGAACTATATAAGAAAGACCTCGGCTTAGGATTCCTGAAATGTCTAGGCAAAGACCAAGCTCAAAGGCTTATGGATGAAGTGCATGGTGGAGTATGCGGGCCGCATATGAGTGGCCCTCTACTTGCCAAGAAGATATTAAGGACAAGACACTATTGGTTGTCGCTCAAAGCCGATTGCGATGATCACATTAAACGAAGTGCCAGATTCATGCCAATGCAATCCATGCACCTCCTAACTAGCTCCATTGTATGACTTCGCCTTGGCCATTTTCCATGTGGGGTATGGACATAATAGGTCCGATCGAACCCAAAACAAGTAATGGGCACCGGTTCATATTCACTATGATCGATTATTTCACCAAATAGGTAGAAGCGGTGTCTTTCCCCAAAGTGACAAAGGAGGTTATCGTCAGCTTCGTTCGGAATAATGTCATATGTCGATATGGACAGCCAGAGATTTTAGTATCAGACAATGCAAAATACCTAAACAACGCAATAATGAGGGATTTGTGTGATAAGTTTAGAATCAAACACCTCAATTCAGTCATCTACAGACCAAAGATGAACGACGTTATAGAAGCTGCAGATAAGAGCATCAAAAAGATTATGGAGAAAATGGTAGCCAACCACCGAGGATGGCCAGATTTATTGCCTCTTACTTTACTTACTTACCGGACATCAATACGCACTTCAACCGGGGCAACTCCTTATTCCCTAGTATATGGCACGGAGGCCGTGTTGCCAATTGAGGTCAAGATGTCATCCCTCAGAATATTATTGGACGCGCAAATTGACAAAATCCAATGGACGCAGGATCGTTACGATTAACTGGCTCTGATAAATGAAAAAAGAATGGCCGTCATATTTCATAGTCGATTGTATCAACAACGAATCTCCCAATCGTACAACAAGAAGGTGCGGGCTCGAGAGTTCAAAAACAATGATCTAGTGCTAAAGAACGGTATCAAGGGTTTCATCCCGCAAAAACCGAATTTTAGTCCCTGTAATAATGAAAATTATGATTGTGGGTGTTCAGGACTGTTCAGATGGCTTACATTCCCACGAGTGGCCCCGACCCCTTTTCGATGTTTGATTTTATCGTTTATCACCAAAAAACGATTTTCAAATCAAAACGATAAAGATATTTTAAACCCAATTCGCTCTGGGTTATTAGGATAACTTTAAGCCAAAATTGAATGTAATGAAGAATCTTGATTCTTATTTGACGAAGGGTTTGAAAACCATGTTTTTTAAAACTTCACCCCAAAAGGTTTTTATCAAAAATCAAAGCCAAAACGAACTTTTTCAAATTAAATCCTTCGTACATAGGCTCAAAGAAGCTCGAAGTTGCTTTCAAAATAACGCACTTGTCACGATTTCGACTCAAAGTTAGGTAGCCATATCCTAGATTTTCTTCCAAATCATACACACATACACGCACACTTAGGAAAATATTAAGAAAGTGGTAACCGTGTTTTCACGGAAGTCGGGGGGTTCCTAACACCTTCCCCTCACTTAAACAAGCCCTCGAACTCTATAAATCTCGGTTTTGAGATCAATTTTACGGAGTCACATTTAGGGCCATATTTCATTCAAATCCAAAAACCGGATGAGTTTGTACATCCATTTAAATCTTTGTCAACTGGCGACTCTATCTAATTGGCCCTGCATTAAAATTAATCTTTCAAAACCCCGTCGACATTTATATCGGTTTTTTCCCAAAAAATACCCTTTAATGGAATAATAAATCAAAATCTTAAAAAAGGTAGAAATCTCAATTTAAGAAGAAAAAAATTCCCCCAATGTCGACAGTATGGATTGCTAGTTTTCCCTAACTTCTTCAATTCCCTCGTACATCACTCATTTATGTTGTATTGAATCTGCAAGCTTTTTTTAGATCTCTTTGAGATTGTCCCGTTTGAAAGTTGTTGTTGCTCATTTAATGTTCCAATCTTAGAAGATATCTGATTGTTGATTTTTGGGTGAGTATGTGTCAGCTTGCTTTCGGCTGTGACATGTCACATCAGACTGCTGTAGTGACCTGTAAGTAGGTTGTTATCACTTCACTGAACTAGCTATTTAGACACACTTCGATCTGATCTTCTTTTCAAATTTTAAGATGTTCAACAACTATCTTGGGATCTACACTCTACGAGTCTTGACAGTGTCAGTCCATGGTCAGAGCTGATATGCCAGTCCATTGTTAGAGCTAACATACTCTACAATTTTTCTAATCGTAGAGTTTCATGGTGGTCGTAGAGTATATGGCTAAATGACTTTACGATTAGCAAGCTCTACGATCTCTAAGTAGACTGCTCTACGATTTTTGACAGACTCTGCGATCTTGACCAGTATGCTCTACGATCATTCACTACTGTTGCTCTACGAACTCCAGGTTTTGAGCAGTTAGCTCTATGATCTTAGACCGCTTCACTGTCTTGCTCTACGATCAATTCCTGTCTTAGTTCTATACTAAGTATTCACTTTACGAACGTTGAGTGTTGGATCAACCTAACAAGTTTGATCTCTATTCTAAGTCCTTTTACATCAATTTCAATATAAGGACTGTACAATCAACTACTGGATACAAATATACATTATCTCATTTATCTCATCATCAAATCAAATATGCATTAATACAACAGCCAACCAATTTTAGCATATGATGATAAAATAAGAGAAAAACTTGGGCCGAAAGTTTAAGACATCCGACTTTAAAAAAATAAGTGTGTACTACCTCTATTCCGAATTATAAGATTATTATTGACTTTTGAAAATTAATTTGAGACATTTTCAAACTCAAAATTAAAATAGTTCAATAAAAATTATGAAACGATCAATTTTATAACGAGTAATACTCTTTGGCCATGTTTGTTTACAAGGATTATAATCCCGGGATTATAATCCCATGAATTATAATCTCAAGACTATTAATCCTAAGATTAAATAGTCATAATCACATGTTTGTTTTTCATGGGATTATTCATGGGATAACTTAAAATAATCTCATGTTATGTTTTAAACCTTCATGATGGGATTATAATACCTAGCTAGACATGGTATTAAATAATCCCTCATCTTAAGCTATTTTATAATCCTTGGACTAATAGTCCCAAGCTCCAATTTAAAAACAAACAAGACATTTGGATTAATAGTCATATCCCAAGTGTAATACTTGCAAACAAATATAGCATTTAGATAATTTACAATATTTATCATTGTTTAAAAATATCTTAAGTTGATTTCAAAAAATCAATAATAATCTTATATTTTGAAACTGATGGAGTTTATATATTGTGGTTAAGTAGGTGGAGGGATTATTAATAATATATTACCTACATACATCTAAGTAATATATATACACATATTAAGCATTAGTATATATAAAGGTATATTTTTAGAACAAAGAGAACTAAATAAAATTCTGAATTTTTTTGATATAGTAAAAACTAATAAAAATTATATATATATATATATATATATATATATATATATATTTATATAAATAAGTAGTATATTTAAAATGAAGATAAATGTATTTAAACAGTACACTTAAAAATAATATTCTTAAGACGGAACTAGAAAAATGTATAATATAATTTACTTCAATTTTGTTTCTATTGACTTATTTTACTCCTCTAATTTTCGACCTCGGACTTGTAACTAATTCCTCCATACATAGGTATGTATAGCAGTAGTTTCTAATTAATTTGGCCTTTTTATTTTTAAGCGTATGAAATTTGTCATATATAGACAATATCTAATTATATCTAAATGATAAAACTTTATTATGCCTCTGAAAAGTTCATTGCTAAATGAAACTCTGGTTTTTAATATGTACAAGTGGGTATTTGTTATTGTTTATTGTTTATTGTTTCAAGTTTCAAGTTTCAAGCTTCTAGTTTCTAAGTTTCAAGTTTCAACCACAGCCATTGATATAAAAGTTAAATGCAGTTTACAACCCTCATTATGCACTTTGCATCTTACATTTTATAAATTAATAATTTTTATCTCACATTTTCAACTTATTGACACGTAACACCCTCTAGCCAAAAAAATACTGAACTGAGTTGATAGAGTTAGTTTGTTTTGACTCACGTGCTGTCTTTTCAAGAATAAAAATTTCGCTAGTGAGATTAGTTTACTCCTAAAAAGATAGCATGTGGGTCAAAACAGTCTAATTCCGTCAGCTCAATTAACAATTTTTTTTATCATAAAGTGTTATGTGTTGGTGCGTTGAAAATATAGAATACAAAGTATATATTTATAAAGTGGAGGTTCAAAATGCAAGATAAAGATAAATTGGGAGATGCAAAATGTATTTAACTCTTAATATAATAATGATAGAAGTTTGACTTCAATATAATCAATCTTATTACAACTGACTTAAATATAAGAAGTTCTCAATAAAAGACTTAAATATAATGAGATTCGACGCAAATCATTTTGGAAGTGCATTCTCAATCGGGAAAAATTGACAACTAGACTTTTGTTTTGGGACAAGGGGAGTATTCATATGAATCATCATCCCATGTATATTAAATGTAGAAAGTAGTTGAAATTACATGAATGTAAAACTGTGAATGCCATCAAAAGGCACATCTTCTAGCTATCAGCATCTCTCTCTTTATCACCAACTGGGAAAAAGAATAAAATATGTACAAAGGAAACTTCTCTTTGTGGACCATTCTAGTGGCATTAGGAGCATATTTTAACCCTTTCTGTGTGTATGCTTTATATTATTCCAAATCCTGAAGTCTCTTTTAGGTCCAACTGATGGATACATTGTCCAGTTGTATCTCCCCTTCATACCCCCACCACCAGTTTGGCCTGGCATCTCTCTCTACGTATTTGTTCGTCTGTCAATTTATGAAGCATTTAACGTGTTTGAAGTTTTAAATACATTTGAGAATATTTTTCGTCTATTACTGTAAATACTATATACGCTGGTGACCAAACATACCCTGTATATAATATAAAAAAATTCATAACCAAAGTTGGTTAAATCTAGTAATCCGTCAAATTGTTTGACGGTCTGTATTTTGTACCAACAGTTCGTCAAACTGTTAAAAAGATAAGTGTAAACTAATCTATCAAACATTTCGATGAACTGTTGGATATTGGCTATGAATCATTAACCAGTATTTGTATATAATATTCATTTCATGCAACTTGTGCATGAATCTTTTGGCCTAGGTCAACTTTGGTGTTCCTAAGGGTCATGAAGGCTGAAAAGAGCGTCGAACCTACTGTAAAAAGGACCAGAATTCCTGAACCAACGTATACGCCATCTTTGACAATGTAGCACTCTCCATCCAACCATCCTTCTCCAAAGGGTTGCGTTCGGCTCATGCTCGTGGCCACAACTATTAAAATGACAGCGATTACGAAGCTGATCCTGCAAAATTATTCAATTCATGACTGAGCTTTATACTCCGATCCCTCCATTTCACAAAATAAAAAATTAAAATTAAAATTAAAAAAATAGGCCTTGTGTCATTTTTTTACTACAAAAATGTGTCATTTCTAAGTTGTTGAATCTTAGAACTGACTAATAAACAGAAGCTTATCTAGCTGCCCATGTTGAAGGTTTAACTATCTCGAGGTTTGTCTAATTTTTAATTTAATTAAATATTTCTTAGTTAATTATTAGGATTGGTATCTGACTGCTTGGTACTTGTCTCAAGGAAAGGTATTCCTAAAACTTGACAATCTGTATACCATTTTACAAAAACTGCTTATAATAATAGGCCAAGCAATTTGGGATGAAAGTAATTCTTGTACTTTTCTCTAAATTAAGAAATTAAATAGAAAATGTAACATCATTTTTGTGAGAATTTTCAAAGTTATCAATTACGTGGGGTCCATCAAGGAAGGATCCTATTGAAACTTGACGCACATTTTTATAGATCTTTCATTCCATACCGTGTAAAATGGGAAATTCATTTAATCAGTTTATAAAAGTAAGTTACATTTTATATAGCAAAAATTACAATCTTATAATACTTCTATATTACAAACGGAGAGGAATAGAGGGCGGTTACTTTTAATTTGGTGAAATTGTGTAACAATTTATGATAAAAGAAATATTTCTTGACATTGTCCAATTTCTATTTTCTCTCTTTAATTCATCCTCATCCCTAAATTATATTCCTATAATTAACTAACACAAGAAATTACCGGAAAACAAAACTACTTTAGAGTGTTTAAATTGTGTGTGTCAAGTAAGACTGGTATATAATAAAGGTTATATGAAATGCAAATATTTTTATAAATTTCCCAAAAGAACTGTTGAAATCATGATCCTATTTTATACCATTTTTCAAAGTTTTTTGAAGACTTGAAGGCCTTCAAATATCAAAGGGGCAATAAGTAATTTGGGACAAGGATTACTTTAACGATGAAATTTGATAGTGCTAGATATACCCAATTCATGTTTCATTTTATTTTTTTTCAAAGGCTTAGCAGCAGATTGTACAAGCAAGAGATTAGTGGGGAGAAATTTTTTTTAAAAAAAATAAAAATAAATAAGATTGACATACCATGAAACAGAGAGGAAAACAGTGGCAATGGTAGAATTTTTGGGCTTACAGCTGCTGCAGCCTCTCTCTCTTCCACAACAAAATTTTGTGCAAATTATCAAATTTCCGATCATCTGGGCAATAAATAAACAAATCAAAGCACTAATTCCGAGCCCAAACGCATGACTTCCTGGCAAATAACACAGCTTCCCATCCAATCTAATATCCTTCTTCTACAAATTATAAATAAAATTAATAAACAACCATTTACAATTCAACAACAAAAATACTTGAAAAAAGATCAAATTGAATGAAAATTAATCACCTTGGATCTCTTGAATTCAGCGGCAATGCACAGCGCGAAGGAGACGAGGGCGAGGACGATGAGGAAAGAGAAAATTAATATGATACCGTCTCGGTTTCTTTCCATGTGAGACAGAGGAAAATTGTGTTTTAGATTTTTTTTGTGCGAAGAAAATGGAGGAGAGAGAATTAAGAAGGCTTGGAAGTTACTTAAAAGGAAAGAGGTTGGGTGGTGTCCTCTTCCTTGACTTGTAGGGGAGGGGGGAGGAGGTTCAGAATTGAGACTTTTCATTGCTATGGCTACAATATTGTAATTCCTCCGTCTAATTTTAATTGTCCAAATGAGACTTTTCATTGCTATTGCTACTACTACCTCAATTTTATAATAATTTTTATTAATAATTGTTTTAATTTTATACATATGAATTAAAAAAAATTATTTGATATTATCACTTAATAACTAAAATTCGTATAAAATTTCATCATTATTTCTTTTGAAAAAAAAATTATTGGAGAAAAAATGGAGAGAATCTAATAATAATATAGATAAATACATAATTTTCTCTCATATAAAACTACAAATGGCAAGTAAATTGAAACATTTTTTTCTTTCTAAAAATCTGTTTATTATTAAGAAATGAAGGGAGTAATGTAGTCTTTGTGGGAATAGAAATTTATTGTACTAAGTGAAATTGTATCGTATGTTAGTTAGAGAGGTTGGCGAACTACTACGATCTATAGATTCCCCATCTATATCCAATCCCAACGAGAATAGAAGCGAGTAGCTTCTTGCTTGGCTTGTAGTAGAAGTCTTTTAGCTTATGTAGTCGTCGGCCTTCCTACACGCACGCGCACGCAAGAATGCCTCCTTGGTTCGGGACGAAGCTAAGCCGATACATACGATAGGTGAAGGAAAGACTTTCATAAGGCAGGCTGCTTAACCGACCCTGCATTCAAGATAGGCCTGGGATAAAAACCTCCCTTTCAAATATGAATATGGGCTCCCCGAGTCCTCTATTCCTCCTTCTGTTGCTTCTGTTATATCTTTTGCCATATCTCGTGTATTTATTACACAAATAACAACAATCAACCTGTTATCTGTAATATATAGTATTATTTAATAATGCATATAAATATAATAATAATAAATTTATGCAAAACATAAATAAATTATAAAATGAGAAACAAATAAATCCGAGTCCTTTGAATTCACAAAGTCTCCTTAAAGCAAATTTATTCCCTCACAGGTGCTAAGGATTAATGAATAATTGCTTCCCAAGATAAAACGGATTTCCAGTTCTTAATTAGAAGCACTTCAAAAATTAAGAACACTTCGAACCAAATTATATGTTATGTACCGAACTTATATGGATATTAATGATGCATGCATGAATGAAAACTGGAAAAACTTACTGCACAATTTTATTGCAGAAACGGGAATACAACACGTTTGCAGAGAACGGGATTCTGTAGAACGGGACTTTTGATATTGAAAAAATTTTAATAATCAGAAGTGCGCCCCACACTTTTTATTTATAGAAAATTTTCGCGCGTTATCAGTTGGGATATGGTCGTTAGCGTTCAACTGTTGTCAAAACGACGTAGTATCGTGATCAATATTATTAAACAAATTTTGTCTAAAAAATATATATCACGACCCACCCGAACCCGGCCGACCGGACGGCGGCGGCGGCGCGCGTGTGGGTTTGAACCATGCCTTGGCTAGGTCCTCTCCCTTCCACAAAAGTGGGGTGCCCCTTGGGGCCCTTCCCATTGAGCAAACATCTCATATATAAAGTATTCACTTTTTCCTCTAATGCCCTATGTGGGACTTTTGCAATTTTTCAACAATCAAGTAGGTGACTTTGGAGTCAATTTTTCTCATTCAATTCTTAATGGATTTGAACATATAAATATACCAAGTTATACTCCTCACAAAGGAGAACACATTGGTGCAAAGACCCGACATCTCCGGAGTGTGGGTCCTACAATAAATTGAGCATCAAAATGCTCTAGTATTTAATATTTCAATTCCATTTCCAACAATCCCCCACATAAATGTAAAATTGGCTTTATATCATGTAGAAAGAAAAAAAATATGTTATGAATATGCAGACACTAGTTCGAGTACATGAGAAAAGATACTTCATCAGGTTAAGTAGCCTAGTGGCTTTGAACTTGCCCTAGTAAAGTCTATCGGATTTACTTGGCTAATCAGTAGACTTGATGTCTTTGAACCGTCAGCTTTTCGTGTAAACCAAGACAATAGAATTCACAAAATATCTCTTCAAACATAATTGGTTCTCACGTTTGTGTTCATTTTGGCCTTGAAACACCTCTTGGTTCCGTGAGTATATTAGAGAATTTAGCCTACAAAATTCTCACAGAAGTGGCCCCCTTCTTACTCACATAGGTGACTTCTATTAAGAGTATCCTGCAATACTCCACTTGAATGTATTTCAAGATATAAAAGTCATTAAAAGCGTAACTTATCCTGATTCTCGCGGCAGATGTGCATTGTCTCATAATAGGAACGGTTAGGAGTAAATATCTCCTCAGTGCTTTACTGAATACTACATAGTTCGGTTTGCCCATTGAACCTAGATCTTGGGATCTCCAGCCAGCTAGGTTGGGTTGCCACTATGACGACTATTATTTAAACAGTAGGCTTTAAACCCATTCTCTTCGATGATCTTTCCACTTGCTCTCTTGTTAAACCTTTCGTAAGCGGATCCGCAATATTATCTTTTGACTTTACATAATCAATTGAGATAATTCCATTTGAGAGCAACTGTATAACGGTATTATGTCTTCGTCTTATATGGCGTGACTTACCATTATATAAATGACTCTGTGTTCTTCCAATCGCTGATTGGCTATCACAATGTATACATATAGCTGGCACAGGTCTTGACCAATTTGGAATATCCTCTAAGAAATTACGAAGCCACTCAGCTTCTTCTCCAGCTTTGTCTAACGCAATGAATTCTGATTCCATTGTAGACCTTGCAATACACGTTTGTTTTGAGGATTTCCAAGATACCGCTGCACCACCAAGGGTAAAGACATACCCACTTGTGGATTTTGAATCTTTAGTGTCAGATATCCAATTAGCATCACTATATCCTTCCAATACTGTTGAATATCTTGTATAGTGCAGTCCATATTTTTGAGTATGTTTTAAATATCCCAAAACTCTCAAGATAGCTTTCCAGTGATCTTTACCTGGATTGCTCGTAAACCGACTTAGCTTACTTACCAAATAAGTTATATCTGGTCTAATACAGTTCATGACATACATTAAACTGCCTATTATACGAGAATATTCTAGTTGAGATATGCTATCACCTTCATTTTTAGCTAGATGAAGATATATATCAACTGGGGTCTTATTAAGAATTATACTATACTTATTAAAATTTTCAAGTATTTTTTCAATATAATGAGTTTGAGATAATATAATTCCATCAGATGTTCTAGAAATCTTGATTCCTAATATTATATCAGCAATCCCCAAGTCTTTCATGTCAAACCTATTTGACAACATACGTTTGGTAGAGTTGATAACTTCATTGTTGCTACCCATGATTAACATATCATCCACATAAAGACAAACAATGACATATTCCTTTTGAGTGCTTTTGACATAAACACATTTGTCACACTCATTGATTTTAAATCCATTTGATATCATAACATTATCAAATTTCTCATGCCATTATTTTGGTGCTTGTTTTAATCCATACAAAGATTTAACAAGTTTGCATACTTTCCTCTCTTGTCCAGGAGCAATGAAACCATCAGGTTGTTCCATATATATTTCTTCATCTAATTCACCATTTAAGAATGCAGTCTTTACATCCATTTGATGTATTTCAAGTCTATTTAAAGATGTTATTGCTATTAACATCCGAATAGATGTAATTCTTGTAACAGGTGAATAAGTGTCGAAATAATCCAATCCTTCCTTTTGTCTATAGCCTTTAACAACAAGTCTTGCTTTGTATTTATCAATTGAGCCATCAGCTTTCATCTTCTTTTTGAAGATCCATTTATACCCTAAGGGTTTAGAACCAGGTGGAAGGTCCACCAATTCCTATGTATGATTTTGCATAATGGACTCAATCTCGCTATTTATTGCTTCTTTCCAATGAGAAGCATCTGGAGAGGATATTGCTTCCTTGTAAGTTTGAGGATCGTTTTCTAACAAAAATGTTAGAAAATCGGGACCAAAAAACGTTGAAGTCCTTGCCCTTTTGCTACGTCTAGGTTCATCCAATACAGACTCTTTGTCTATATTTTCAGGATCGCCGCCGCTCCTCCGCTCACTGCCAGGGCATTTTCAGAGCTCCTCTGTTCGAATCTCGTCGGCTGCCTGGGCAGCTGCCCAGGTATGCCAAAGGGTGGATCCGTCCCTGTTTGTGCTTGTGCATATCGGAAGGACTCGCTGAGTTATGAATTTCTTGCGGAGGAAAATGGGAGAGTAGAAGAAGACCAAAATGGTATTATTGGTCGCGTGTTCCGGTATAAATGGCAGAATCAACTCCTGACGTGTCCTTTTACACTGAAAAAGAGCATCCACGGAGGGATGATGCTTTATGTCATGGCGTAGCAGGATCTATGGCTATACCCGTGTTTGATTCTTCTGGTTGGTGCTGTGTTGGTGTTCTTGAGATCGTTAGGACGAGTCAATGGAATATTGATTATGAATTTTATGAAGATTTATACGATGTAATTACTAAGGTTTGTACCACTAAATTATTATCTTCTTCATTAGTCTCTTCTTGGTGAATGGAAAAAATATCAGTAAAAGAAATTAGCTTTGGCTTAATTTTCTTCATGGAAAATTGAGTATATAGCTTTGAGAGTGCCTTTTGGATAGAATTTGCAAACTAATTTTATACTCTCACCGACATTAGAATTCTTTTTCTTTTCTAATGTTTATAAATATTTTAAAACTTCGATATAATTAAAGTATATAAATTCTTCAAATTTTGCTCTCATTGAAAGTAAAATCTGCACCAAATGTGTTATTAGTGGCAATAATTTCCCATCATAGACAGCTACATGCTTTCTGGAAATCTGGTTTGAACCAAACATTTCAAGAAGAAAAAAGCCGTTATCTGTGTACTATGTATCCCAACACTATGTTTATTTTAATGGCACTACTTTCTAATCGCAGATTGCTACTAGCTATTTTGAAAAATATTCACTTCAAACATCTCAAGATTTCTCCTTAACATCCCCCTTTTTCTCGTAGATAACTGGTCTGAAGATTCCACAATGGTCTGCCAAGCCAGGAATGAATGTAAGTTTCAGTTTCAAATGCTAAATTTTGGATTCTATTAAACTCGTATGTTTGATTACATGTTGTCAAATTTATATTTACTTGACCATGGTAAGTAGGTCCTTGAAGGATTAGAACCTGCGCTAAATGAAATCAATCAAGTGTTGGAAGTGGTGTGTGAGAGGCATCTGCTTCCTATTGTTCAGTGCTGGGTGCCGTGGAGTTTTGGTCGTGCTATGGTTTGTTGTGGCACGAGAGATGTCTTGGCTCTAGCTTGTGAGGAATTTTGTGCTGAAGGTACTCCCATGTTTGGTGAGGAATTTTCTACTATCTTTAGAAAGGTCCAGGGGCTTGTAGGCAAGACACTCCTATCCCATAAGCCGTGCTTCTGCAGAGATATTACACAGCTCAGCTTAAATGAATATCCCTTCTCGAATCATGCGCGGTATTTAGAATTAACTCAATGTTTTACAATATGCTTGCGTAGCATTAGAACCAGAGATGAGGATTATGTACTAGAGTTCTTTCTGCCACCTTGTGATAATAAAGAATCTAAAGATCCACAGATTTTGTTGGACTCCCTATTGGCGACAATGAAGGAGAATTTTTAAAGTTTTAAGGTTGCACCAGGAGAAGAATTGGGAGAAGAGTTAGTGTGTTGAAGTTTATAAATCATTAAATGATAATGAAGATGAGTCTTTTAGAATATGTCAACCCAAGAGATCTCTATCTCATCCTGAAGCCTTAGAAAATGAAAGGGAAATAACGCCGCCAGATACTTCAGATCAACAATTGGTGGTGAAAGATGCTTTACATCAAGATGCGAACGTTTTTGGCACAAAAATAGGTGACACAACATGCATAAATGAAACATCAGAAACAGAACACGAGAAAACTGTAAACGATAGCAGTTATGAGGATCTCAAACAGCATTTTGGAAGACCACTTGAAGATATAGCAAAGATCTTTAATCGTAAGTTTTTAGCCTAGCCTCTGTTCTTATTCTTCTATATTCAACTTTGCTTTATTCATTATGTCTAGAAATTGGATTGCTCTCAAAATATTGGGTTGTTATTTAAAATCTTTTCTTTTGTAGTTAGTCGGTCTACATTTAAGCGTCTATGTAGAAAGCATGGTATACCTAGGTGGCAATCTCACAAGAGAAAGACGGTTGACAGCTCGTCATCTAAGCGCCGAAGAGTAGGTGAGGAACCTAGTAGGAGAGAACTTTCATGTTCGGACATGCCTCATATGCAATCCACATCTACTGTCGCTCATACAAGTCGAGATGTGTATCCGGTGGCTGTGAAGGCAACATATAAAGATTTTATTATAAAGTTTAAACTCTCTTCTTCATCAGGAATGGCAGAGTTGGAAGACAATGTGACTCAAAGGCTACACTTGGAAAAGAGAAATTTTAGTATCAAGTATAAAGATGAAGGTGATTTAGTTTTAATTGCATGTGACAATGATATGAAAGAATGTATTGGTAAGAAGACAACAATCACGATCTCTATTGATCCACCAATTACCCATTAGTAATTGGTCCAAAATATCCACCTTGAATCCAAGTGGTACTTTGCGTGAATTTGTATCTCAGTTTTTACATGTTTGTTCACTTCCATGCATAGACTGGTTTTACTACATTTTCTACATTCTTAGGCTCTGTTTGTTTGGTGCTATTTTTGAATTGCTTTACGGAAGGAAAATAGCTCTAAATATTTAGTAAAACAACTTGCTGATTTCAATTCGGCAAGTCATTTTCCGGAAAAGGAAAAGGCCCTTTTCTTCTCAATGTTTGCTCAAAGTTGCACAACTCTTCACTCTTATACAGTTTAGTCTCTTCATCTCTTCAATCTTCTTTACTTTGTCCTTCCATATGCTTATGCTTTTGCCGTAGAAATCTTAAAATTTGATCTAGTACTGTCTATCAATGCAAGTTTTTTCTTGCAATTATTAAAGGCTATGACAGGATCTTGTTTACTGTTTATGACAGGATCTTGTTTACTGTTTTACAGATGCGATATATAAGGACACTTGATCCATAAATTTTGTTGTTTTGGGTTATCTCTGCTCTATATTTATCTCCTCTTATTGACCATTTTTTTTTTTGGGGATATTTAGCATAGCCGTTGGTACTACAGATCTGCTACCCTCCAAAGTATAAAGTTCATTAAAAATTAATGCTAGTGAATCATGAAATTAGGATTTTTATTATCTACATATTCCAGAAATTTCAGTCATAAAGTTGGTGTTTCATGTTAAATTTACATTTTCTTCCACATATGCATCAGCCTGCAATTTTATTTTTCTATGAGAATGAATTAAATAAAAGTGTATAATGTGTCCTGACAAGAAGAAAGGTAGAGCATCCACCAAGAGACAAAATATAGAGGCCTGTCAGGAATTTTCATCCTTGATCAAGAAAGAAGAATTTGGGCAAGAGATTATGGTAGTATCTTAATTTACAAGGATCATCTAATAGGACTTCAATTGACCGACTGGCCTTGGAAGAATATATGAACTTGTTTTGTTGGTGATTTCACAACTTAGTCTAGCGATTCCAACTTGGTTTAAAAAATTGACCAGCTTCACAGATTTGCAAACAGAAAGGTCAGTTGCCTTAATTTTGATTTGAAAAGCATTCAGTAAATGTAACATAAGTCTAGTGCCTAATCCAAAGTTTAAAATTTCAAGAACCATTTTGTGTCCATGCAATACAACACAAAAAACAATGGCATAGTCGATTAATATAACAATTTAATGACAAATTTACCCAGAAGTTAAGGCAGACAGCTGTGGGTGCAGCTCCCTAGTTATAAGAACCAAAATGGTTGAGTAAGTCCGGCTGATTGACTGTTGTAGACGTATGATATCAGACTGCAAACTCTCAACACTTGCTCGAGTTTTCTCGGTCTTTGTCCAGTCCTGATCTTCATTTTGCTGTTTTTGCAGTTGTAAGTATTTTTTTTTCACTCTAATTTGGTAATCTCTTCCTCCTACAATGAGATCATAAAAATAACTTCAGAAGAGAGAAAGGATAAAACTAATTTGAAGTTACATACTTTAAAATAAAAATTGTTTCGTAAAAGAGGGCTTAATGATCCATTTTCAATTCTCATCAGATCCTAATCTATTGCAACTAAGCCCAAATTTCCTTAACCATATCAGAGGCATACCACTTGAAGAACTATACTGTAATGATCCATTTTCTATTCTCATCAGATCCTAATCTATTGCAACTAAGCCCAAATTTCCTTAACCATATCAGAGGCATACCACTTGAAGAACTATCCTGTGGATTATATCATTGCAAACATACCACTTGAAGAACTATCCTGTGGATTATATCATTGCAAGTGTTATTAAGTAATTTAAAGATGTTTTTCCTTTTGTTGTAGTATTTTGACATTAAGAAGATGCACTATATATCTCAGCAATGACCAACAGTCATGACATGGAATTGGGAAATACAAAAAAAAGGCTTATTTCCTTCGTTGCTCATACACAAGTTTCTCAGTTGGTTGTCCTATTGCATGGGAATATGAGGCTAAAGTATCCTCTGAAACAGAGAGAAATTGACACTGAAGACCCTCATTTACTAGTTCTCTAGACATATTAAGCATCAAAGCAGTAAGCTGACAATGACTTAAACCTATGAAATAATTGTTGTTCATATGGAAACAAACAGGCACGCTAATAAGACATGTATAAGCTGCATGACATAATAAGCATCTCAAGTTTTTTCTTTCTTAAGTTGTGGAACATGATAATATATTAGGCTTTTTTTTTGTAGATAAGTTTGGCTCCAAGTATGGGGGATAGGAGTCCGAGACCTTGAGGTTATTCATCAAGGCCTCTGCCATGTCTCCCATCCCCTTGGGTTAATATACTAGGTATTAATACCTGCCAAGTGAAGAGTTTTTAGTTTTCAAAGACTTTGTAAGATACAGGGAAAAAAATGCATTCGATAAGAAGTACAAAGATAACAATTGCAGGAAATAGGTTCCCCAGTAGAGTATGGAACCGGGCATCAACATTAAGTCACCAGCGTGACCTATTTCTTGATAGCCATACACAACAACATTGTGTAGAAGCATTGATAAAGTGACAAATATGAGAAGTTTTCCTGATAACCATATGGGATGCCTTTATCCTTCATTCATATCCATATGGTGATCCTCATTTTCAAAATTTGCCAGCACCCAGCAGCCACTATCCTCAAGGCTTACATCACTATGAGAAGAATTAATATTACTTTGAAAAAAACACAAATCTAAATGCAGTCGAATCAACTGGGACAAAGAATGAGAGTTGTATTTTACACTATTGAGTTGTTCAAGTTAAAACTATGCACATTTTCACTTTTATTGCATTAAGTAGCCACTACCTTGACTTCTTTATAGAGCCTATTCTCCTCATCATATAGCTTTCCAAGGGTAATACAGTGAGGCAGTGAGCTCCAGGTTTGCAGGCTTCACTAGGACCAGAGAACTCTATAGCATCTCTTGTATGATGGAGTGATTTGGACGATCAACTCCATGTCAGTGCACTAAAGACCTTTGCAGAATTGGATCTCTTTCCTGTGCATGGAACAATTACCTTAAGTTCCAGGAAACATTGAGAATCAACATTCAATAATAGAAAGACTTACAACTAATTCACTGTGAACAAACATACAAACACACACAGAGGATATCACAATCATATCTAAGTATCTCGATTCGATGAATGGATAGGAATAAGATTCCTCACCAAGAATACAATGTGTTCTGGAATGACCTAGTCTTTTGTTGGATCAAAACTTAGCAGTCTTATGAAGCCCATAGCTAATAGTCCAAAGGGTCTAAGAGTATGTTTGGGATTGCTTAAAAATGCGACTATTGCTTTTGATTATAATCGGTTTTTAAAAAAGTAATTTGCGTTTGATAAATAAGAAACACTTAAACCAGTAAAAAGTGAAAAAATGTTTAGTATAAAAAAATTTGCTAATCACTTATTTCAAGTGTAAATTAATGACGTCATTGGGGTAGTTGCCTCGGTCCCCCAAGATCAGTACATTTTCTTGGAGAAGCTGCAGGCGAACTTGAGACGGGTGATAAAGGGTGTGGGAGGATTGAGTCATGAGCATACAGCGAGAAGAAAACCGTAGATGCTAAGAATTTCTTGGATGAGGATCTGATCGAGTCATCATTTCTTGATCTTGGCCGGAATAAAATGGAAGAGATCTCGAAGGCCAGGACTGTACCAGTTGAGGAACTTATGAAGAGAGTAGAAGAGTTAACAAGGTTGCATTAATCAATGTTATTAATTACTTGTTTTTTCTCTGCTTTTATTTCTATTTTCTTTCTCGTATGTAATTTTATTCGTTTAGAATATTCAATATGTTACCATCTTTTAATCTGCTGGCTTGTATGTGTATCATTGTCTTAATTTTCCTTTGCTTCTCCTGCCAATTCTCAAGTGTGTTGTGGGTTTTAAAACGGCGGGAAAATGAAAGATTTGTATGGGTTCATTCAATTTATTATAACGTTCATTCAATTTATTTATATAGCGACATAAATATTATTTTTAGCGAAAACGAAACCACTTGCAATGAATAATTGTTACTTTTTTATCACTAGATGTTTATTAGAAAAAATTGGATAAAATTGTAACGAAGAGCAGAATCCAAGGATACTTGTAGGCAACCTAACATGCTCAAAAAATAAAATACTAATATACCATGCAAATAGTACCAGTCTACCATCAAGTGCTAGCTATTTCTAAAAACCTTCTAACTATTTTCCATATTCTTAATTTATATTTATTTCTATTTTGACTCTTAACCAATTAGCTGTACATGTTCCGTATGCGGGAAATCTCATCTTCTCTTTGAGGAGTCCATAACACCTCAATTGTCTTTATAAAAGCAAGTAAATATTAAGCACGTAAAAATACTGAAAAAACTAATTAGTAAGACAGATATTAAGTTACCTTAACTTTGCTACTTGGAATCGAGCGAAATATTTGCAAAACAATTCTTGTCATGTTCAATATACCACTTCACAGACGGAATCATGTATTTACCTCTAGCAAGTACCAAAATTGTTACCTGAATAAAAATATAAATACAAAAATATGTTCAAACTCAGAGTTGCCAAATTTTACAGACTTTTGGGTCTAGACAAACAATAAGTATGACCGAAAGTAAGTGTTATTAAAATAAGTATTAAACATTCGTTAAATACATATTTGTTTTGGCATTATCAACGACCGTAAAGTTAGTCTAACTACACTCATTATTTCAAACCGAAAGCACCAAAAGATTTGATTACAAAATAAGAAAAGTATATAGACAATGTATAAGAATGTTAATGTCAATTTGAAAACATTATACATAAATAGTAAAATAAATAGATGCAATTTAGAAGTACCAAGTCACGTGGTCTATTAACCACTTGAATAATAAAAAACTCTATGAACACATGTCTATGTCAGAAGTAGGTGAGAATAATCTTAACCAACCGTCATGACAATACAACAAGTGACTGAAGGCACGTGAGTGTCGGGTCACGTGACCTTTCCAATATTCATAGTGTTAGAATTTGAGCAATTTTTAAATGGGTGCTCAAATCCATGAAATAATGAATGAGAAATTAACTCCCAAAGAATTATGTGTTCACGGGTTCAAGTTCGAACAGTTACGTCGTTTCAAGCCCGAACGGTTACGTCGTTTCAATTCTGAATGGTTATGTCGTTTCAAGCCGAACGGTTGCGTTATTTCAAACCCGAACGGATGCATCCCATGCCTTTTCAATGGCATCCAAACCTTTTCAAAAGGTTGTGACCAATCTGAAGGATCACTTAATTCACCTATAAATAGATGGTGAGGGTTGTCATTCGAATTCATTCAATTCACAAGCAATCAAGCAATATAAGTCATTCGAGTCATCTGTATAATTCATTTTTAGAGTCTATTTAGAGAGAGAGAGTCAGAGCATTTATTTTGGTTCGCTGAGTATACTATTTGTAGTGCTGCTATAATATACGTTGTCATTGTATCCTAGGAGACAAGTGCCGCCAACTCTAAGCACCAATAAGGAGGGCATAATTGTCTTAAGGACATAGTGCATTGTACTAGCCTTGACATACATTCTCTGTGTTTCCAAGTTTGATTTTATAGATAAGTTTATATATATATTGAGCATTATATATATATATATTATATATCAGTTTCAATTATTATTAATTTTTAGTTGCAAATATATATTATTATATATATATATCTTCCCTAACAATTTTAAGACAATTATTATTATATTTAATTTATATTTGTAAAAGTATGGCTACCGATTCTGTTATTACAATCGGTTCTTCTTTTTCTACACCTATGATACCAAATGTTCCTGTGAACCATGGTGAAAAATCAGAAAAGTTCAATGGAACAGAGTTTAAAAGATGGCAACAGAAGATGATGTTTTATCTCACTACGCTTAACTTGGCAAGGTTTTTTCATGAAGACCCTCATGTGCTTAATGAAGATGAAACAGATAAGCAAGTTGTTGCCGCTATTGATGCATAGAAACATGCTGATTTTCTGTGCCGAAACTATATCCTCAATGGATTGGATAACACATTATACAATGTGTATAGTTCTCTCAAAACAACAAGAGAACTATGGGATTCCTTGGATAAAAAGTATAAAACAGAAGATGCTGGCACGAAGAAGTTCGTAGTTGGCAGGTTTTTGGACTACAAGATGGTGGATTCCAAGGCTGTCATCAACCAAGTCCAAGAATTACAAGTAATCCTGCTTGAAATACATACAGAAAGTATGTCTTTAAGTGAATCTTTCCAAGTTGCTGCTATTATTGAAAAATTACCACCACTGTGGAAAGATTTTAAGAATTATCTCGAGCATAAACGTAAAGAAATGAAACTTGAAGACTTAATCGTGAGATTAAGGATAGAAGAGGACAACCGTGCTTCTGAAAAGAAAGTAGAAAGGACTTTTGTGGAGCATAAAGCCAACGTGGTGGAACAAGGTCAAAAGTCTAATAAGAGAAAGCACTCCGGCAATGGGCCTAAACAGGGAATGAATAAAAAGTTCCAAGGCAAATGCTACATTTGTGATAAGCCCGGACATAGGGTAAAGGATTGTCGTAAACGCAAAGACCAGAATAAGAAGTCAGCACAAGCCAATGTAACGAAAGTGGATGGACTTCTTCAAGATGTTTCTGAAATGAACTTATCAGCGGTTATTTCTGAAGTAAACATGGTTGGAAATCCCAAGGAATGGTGGATCGATACTGGAGCAACCCACCATGTGTGTTCTGACAAGAAGATGTTCTCCACATATCAAGAAATTGAGCATGGAGAACAATTAGTTATGGGAAATTCTTCATCATCCAAAGTTACAGGGTAAGGAAAAGTAGTTCTAAAAATGACATCTGGCAAGGAACTCACCCTCAATAACGTGCTCCATGTGCCCGATATTAGGAAGAATTTAGTGTCAGGATCTCTTCTTAGTCAAAAGGGATTCAAATTAGTCTTTATATCGGACAAGTTTGTCCTAACTAAAAATGGAATGTATGTGGGGAATGGATATATGAGCAATGGACTCTTCAAAATGAATGTAATGACTATTGTACCTTCCAATATTAATAAAATTACATCTTCTGCTTATATGATTGAGTCTTCTAATTTATGGCATGGTAGATTATGACATGTTAATTATAATACTATACGTAGATTAATTAATATGGAATGTTTGCCAAAATGTGAGATTAACTCCAATCATAAATGTGAAGTTTGTGTTGAGGCAAAACTTAAGAAATCTTCTTGTAAATCAATTGAAAGAAGTACGGAACCTCTTGAATTAATACATACTGATATTTGTGATTTAAAGTATATACAAACAAGAGGGGGTAAGAAATATTTTCTTACTTTTATTGATGATTGTACAAGATATTGTTATGTTTACTTATTGAGAAGTAAAGATGAGGCTTTGAAAATGTTTACACATTACAAGAATGAGATTGAGAATCAACTTGATAAAAAGATCAAAATAATTAGAAGTGATAGAGGTGGAGAATATGAATTTCCTTTTGTTGAAATTTGTTCTCAACATGGTATAATACTCCAAACAACTGCACCATATTCACCACAACAAAATGGTGTTGCTGAAAGAAAGAATAGAACTTTAAAAGAAATGATGAATGCGTTATTATTAAGTTCTGGATTACCTCAAAATTTGTGGGGGTAAACAATTCTTTCAGCAAATTATATTCTCAACCGAAAGCTCAAAAGAAGTCTAATGCATCACCTTATGAGTTATGGAAAGGACGAAAACCGTCTTATAAACACTTAAAAGTGTGGGGCTGCTTAGCAAAGATAATGGTTTCTCCACCCAAAAAGGTAAAGATAGGACCAAAAACAATAGATTGTATATTCATTGGTTATGCTAATAATAGCAGTGCATATAGATTTTTAGTTAATAAATCAAAAATAGAGGAAATACATGAAAATATTATTATTGAGTCAAAAAATACTGAATTTTTTGACACAGTGTTTCTTAATAATAAATCACAAGAGCGAAGTTCTAATGAACAGGAAATAAGTTCAAACAAAAGAACTTATGACACTATTAGAGACAGTGATCATGGATTAGAAGATATTGATGAACCTAGACGTAGTAAACGTGCTAGAATATCAAAATCTTATGGTCCAGATTTTCTAACTTATTTGTTAGAAAATGAGCCTCAAACTTATAAAGAAGCAGTATCGAGTCCTGAAGCTCCATATTGGAAAGAGGCTATAAATAGTGAAGTAGAATCCATACTGCACAATCATACATGGGAATTAGTAGATCTCCCACTAGGTTCTAAACCTCTTGGATATAAGTGGATATTCAAGAAGAAAATGAAAGCAGATGGAACTATAGATAAATATAAAGCAAGACTTGTAATCAAAGGATACAAGCAAAAGGAAGGTTTGGATTATTTTGATACCTATTCTCATGTGACAAGAATATCATCAATTAGGATGTTAATAGCCATTGCAGCTATATACAATTTAGAGATACATCAAATGGATGTGAAAACAGCTTTCTTGAATGGTAATCTTGAAGAAGAAATATACATGGAATAACCAGAAGGGTTTATTATTCCAGGACAAGAAAAGAAAGTTTGTCGGCTTGTGAAGTCCCTTTATGGATTAAAACAAGCACCTAAACAATGGCATGAAAAATTTGACAGTGCAATGATGTCAAATGGTTTTAAAATAAATGAATGTGACAAATGTGTATATGTCAAGGACACTGCGAAAGGATTTGTCATTATTTGTCTTTATGTAAATGATATGCTCATTATGGGTAGTAATAACGAAATCATTAAAACTACCAAGAATATGTTAAATAATACATTTGACATGAAAGACATGGGTGTTGCAGATGTAATATTAGGAATTAAAATTTCTAAAACATCGGATGGATTAGTGTTATCACAATCACATTATATTGAGAAAATACTCAGGAAATTCAATCAATATGATTGCAATCCTGTGGGTACACCGGTAGATATAAGTCTGTACACTTGTCTAAAAATAAAGGTGAGAGTATATCACAACCTGAGTATGCACAAATAATTGGAAGCCTTATGTACTTAATGAATTGTACACGTCCTGACATAGCACAAGCTGTTAATAAATTGAGTAGATTTACAAGTAATCCAGGAAAAGATCACTGAACAGCGATCATAAGAGTTTTAAGATATTTAAAATATACTCAAAATTTTGGATTACATTACTCAAGATATCCAGTAGTACTTGAAGGATACTGTGATGCGAACTGGATATCGGATACAAAAGACTCTAAATCCACAAGTGGTTTTGTGTTTACACTAGGTGGAGGAGCGGTATCATGGAAATCTTCTAAACAAACATGCATTGCTCGATCAACGATGGAATCTGAGTTTATTGCATCAGATAAGGCTGGAGAAGAAGTTGAATGGCTTCGTCATTTTCTAGAAGATATTCCGATGTGGCCTAAACCTGTGCCTTCGATTTGTATCCATTGTGATAGTCAATCAGCAATTGGAAGGGCACAGAGTTATATGTATAATGGTAAGTCTAGACATATTCGTCGTAGACACAATACCATAAAACAATTGCTCTCTAATTGTATTATGTCTATTGAGTACATAAAGTCAAAAGATAATATAGCGGATCCGTTAGCTAAAGGTTTGACTAGAGAGCAAGTAAAAATAACATCGAGGGGAATGGGTTTAAAGCCTATAAATAAGGATCATCATGATGGAAACCCAATCTAGTTGACTAGAGATCCCAAGATCTAGGTTCAAAGGGACAACTAAGTTGTGAACGATTCAACCAAATCACTATGAAGAAATTAATTTCTTCTATCCATTCCTATTGTAACACCCCTTCCCAAAAATAGGAAAGGGAGGTCACGTGCAAAGCACAACAGAAATATAAACTAATACTGAAATTATAAACCACAAAAGATTAGTCTAAAGAGATACTAATAACTGCCCAACCGGCTCAAAATACATACTGTTTAGTACAACCTAATCTTAATAAAGATTGAATACAACTCTAAACAAAGATCCGAACATCAAAACATAACCAAAATATCTAAACCATCTAGGTGAGGAGCTCTCATCACACTTGCCCATGATCCCCTTGAGTACCTGTCGGAAGAAAGATACAGCATGAGCCAAATGCCCAATACGGATATAGAGTACAGAATTATGAACTGAATTTAACTAAATCAATTAATGAACTGAACTAAAACGAACGAACACAACGAAGTAATAGGCTGAATCAAATGGCTGAGTGTTATTTCATACCGAGCTCAGAAATATAGCTTGTCACATAGACAATTCAATAATGCCACATAAGCAAATCAAATAATGTCACATAGGCAAATCATACATTGGACCACGAATCCAAATGCATGCAAAACCGGAAGGTGTGTTCGGCACAACATCACCAATCCACAGAACAGAATAAAAAACTAGGGCCGACCCATACGCCTCTCACACCAATCACCAAATGGCCAACTCCCATCGGAACACAAAACAGAGACGTCGTGGACTAATCACACCGCCACGGAAAGTGTCATGTCTCTCGTGCCAAGACGACATGCCTGTGGTACCTCCATAGGTGGTTATAGCTCAAGTATACCCTACAATATATTCTAACAAAGATATGAGGTCACAACACATGCGACATAATATCAACAAAAATGGGGTTCTAATATATATGTCAAAACAAATAAATCATCGATACAAGCCTCCAAAATATATTGACATATACATTTCTATAAATATCAAAATAAAACTAGAATGATAATTCAACTCAAAGAGTACAAATACGGTTCTATGTATCAACGCTAAATAAAACTATTATATTAATTTTACATGAAACAATTATGTGAATTAATAACGAAATTCAAAACGAGGAACAAAACGAATTAATTAAATTTCAGAAGACTATCGCTGAAGGAGTACGGAATCCGTACCTGGAGTACGTAATGCAATACCCACAATTACAGATGCAACTGGTTAAACTCGCTTAAAGTAATCTATTCACAAAAATAATACATTTTATTAAATACTACAATATTAATATTAATAGTTTGTATGCATATATTGAACCCTCCCTAATATTTATTAGATTAATAATTTAAAGAGATACATAATATTTAGTCAAAATAATACCAAAATATTAACTAACAAACTAACTAAAATATACTAATTATAAAATAATAATACAGAAAATTAAATTAAATAAATACACAAGAAAGAAAGAAAACATACCCGAAATTATGAGGTACGTAGTCTGCCTATGCCCTCGATACTGAAAATATTAACTAAGGAGGTCCTTACCAAAAAGGACTTCACACAAAAAGTCTTTTCTTAAAATAAGAAAATCCTTATTGTTTAATAAATAAAAAAAATATTAGTTATATATATAGGTAAGGAAAAAGGAAGTTCTTTAGTAGTGGGGCGATGTGGGACAAACATGGGTATTACACCTATGATACAAGATAGTGATACCTGCAGAGATTTCAGGATAAGCTATGCTTTTAATTATTCTTAAATCTTGATAAACAAGTGGGGTATGGCAGGATACTCTTATTAAGAATCACTTATGTGAGTGTGAACTGGGCCAATTCTATGAGAATTATAAAAAGGCTATACTTCTCTAGAGCACTCATAAATCCGGGATTGTTCAAGGCCAAAATGAACAAAGTTATGAGAACCAAATAATGTCTGGAAAGATTCTGTGTGAATTTTTATTGTCTCGGTTTACACAAATAGTTAGACAGTTCAAGACATCATGTTCACTGGACAACCAGTAAATCCGATAGTCTTTCACAGGGGAAGGTTCAAAGCCAAAAACTACCTCTCTCTATACAAATGATTTCCAATTCTGTCTCTCTCAGAGTCTGCATAATATTTGCATAAGGCTGACAGTCAATTTTATTCATGTGGGGGATTGTTAGAATTTGAGCAATTTTTAAATGGGTGCTCAAATCCATGAAGTAATGAATGAGAAATTAACTCCCAAAGAATTGTGTATTCACGGGTTCAAGTTCGAAAAGTTACGTCGTTTCAAGCTCGAACGGTTACGTCGTTTTAATTCTGAACGGTTATGTCGTTTCAAGCTGAACGGTTGCGTCATTTCAAACCCGAACGGATGCATCTCATGTCTTTTCAATGGCATCCAAACCTTTTCAAAAGGCTGTGACCAATCTGAAGGGTCACTTAATTCACCTATAAATAGATGGTGAGAGCTGTCATTCGAATTCATTCAATTCACAAGCAATCAAGCAATATAAGTCATTCGAGTCATCTATATAATTCATTTTTAGAGTCTATTTAGAGAGAGAGTCACTGAGTCAGAGCATTTATTTTGGTTCGTTGAGTATACTATTTGTAGTGCTGCTATAGTATACGTTGTCATTGTATCCTGGGAGACAAGTGGGCATAATTGTCTTAAGAACATAGTATATTGTACTAGCCTTGACATACATTCTCTGTGTTTCTAATTTTGGTTTTACATATAAGTTTATATATATATTGAGCATTATATATATATATATATATATATATATATATATATATATATATATATATATATCTTCCCTAACACATAGTCCACTCTTATAATAGAGACCGTTACACAAGGAGAAGGATAATCATTATCTCTCTCTAAATTTTAGAATATTTGTTGTTAAAATTACCTTTCCTGTACAAGCTAACTTACCCTTGCACCGGAAATTTTTACTCAATAAAAATGACTGTTAGGTCACTGTCTCGCTGATTTGTTAGTTGTGCAAGTTAAAATCCCCGAGACAAAAATGAGCGTTAACAGTGACATTGTTAATATGTTAACATTATTAATTGTTATGTTTTCTTCATTAATTGATTTTATTTTTCAGGCCTCAACAACTATTCCCAAATTAATGCCAATAGTTTGTAGCAAAGAATTAATGGAACAAGGATCCAAGACACACTAGCAATATTAATTCAAGAGAAGATATTGACTTACAAAAAAATAGGCAAAATGGCAAGAATCATAGTGTTGAAGCAGAGCTTTCAGCACTTCTACAACCAAGGAAAAAAATGAAAAATTAATATCATAATTTCAGAAACAATTATGATAAATGAAGTAACTTGATATGTTGCATAACATATAAGAGCAATGAATTCTAAGAACAAGATATGGCAAGCATTGTAGTAACATACTACTCCCTCTGTTTCAAAATTAGTGATACATTTTCTTTTTTTAATTCATTTCAAAATTAGAGATATATTTCTATTTTAAGACTATAAAGTGACATGATGTTCCTAATTTGCTCAATCATTTTCAATATCGCAACACCATAACCAAATTCCTAGCTAATATTGATGTTAACGTTATATTTGAGAACATAAAATTATCTTTAAAAGTCGTCGTTTTACAAATATATCTCTAATTTTGGAACGGGGGAGTAATATTCATATTCCAAAATAGGTTCAAAAATAGGATTATCTTATAATTATTTTTATTTTATTTTTATAATTAAAACATGAGTACCTTATAAAAACAACCAATATAAATCGTTTAGTTAAATAAATATATGCCTGCTGTAAAATCCTTACCTTCAAGATACAAGAATAATGAACTTACTAACAGTCTAATGTTACTAACAACCATAATCTAAAATTTTGATATACTTCAAAAACTTTTTAATGAACTTCCTTTTATAACATAAACTTCATATAATTTGTAGCCGCACCATATGGACTGTGCTTTTTTAACAAATTAGTATCTTTTGGACATACAATTTCTTGGATGAGGATCCCTTCATTTATACTTTTCACGTTATTACTTTTAGTATATATTTATCGAGAAATATAGTGATTTTAGCGACCACTTTCGGTGACAATTATTCGCGACAAATTATGTATTTTCACTAAATTTAATTCTGTTACTAAATGTATATTGGAAGAATTGGAAAAAGTGTGGTGCAAAGGATACAGGTCTTTCTTAAAATTCTTCTGGTAAATAATTTGTTATTTAGTATCACCGAAAGTAAATGCATCATACAATTAAAAGGCTTCTACTAAACAAAGAATAAAGTAGGGATGCATCTTGATAATGACCAAACAAGCATTAGAGAGTTGTACCTTGCGATACATAGTTCCAACCCTCAGGGGTGGATGTATATCTGCAGTTTTTGCTATTCTATTAATCTTCCTTTGCAATATTTGCCTTTTGTCCAAAATTCCAAACTAAGTACAAAAAAATTTAGATACCAATATATTAAAATATTGACAGATCCACCTATCATTAAGTTCAAAATTTTGTAAATCATTTAGAAAAATGTTAGGACATTTGGAAAATATGTAGATCATATCCATAAACAAATAATTAAAGAAACAAGAAAACATGTAGATTATATCAAAATTTGGCACCATGAAGAATTTTAATTCATCGTGTATAGGGATACTATTAGTTACATAATAACTTTTATACGAAATAGTGCCAAGTATCTACTAATATTCATGAGAATATTATTAAAATACTTATATAAAAGGTTTTATTGAAAACGTCAAGAAACATCAAGAAAACAAAATTGTTATTTGGTTTTGATGCTATGACATTAAAAGAATAGGATAAAACCTTGTACAAAATATTTTAAATTTAGAACGAATCAGTTAACAAAAACTTAACTAATTTAAAACTTCAAGGTAACCGAATCTAATATTAATATTGTACTGGAAAAAAAACAAGCTAAAAAAGGTACCCAACAAAAGCATAAGAACACTTCTCATTTTGGTTTTTACAATTGCAACTAAACAACAACTATCTTGCCTTCTTTTTTGCAATTGCAAGTACAACAACATTTAGAAGTATATTTTTTTTTCTTCTCGTTTGTTGCAATTGCAAGTACGACAACAACTAGCTTTTTTGCCTTCTTTTCGCAATTACAAGTGCTATAACTTTTAGACCTATACGAAGAACACGAGGACGAGGACCGAGACGAAGAATTTGAGACCCCTCCACCCATGTGACCATATGAAGCGGCCAAAGCTAAATTTGAGTTGTTCAAAGCCAAGCCCATAATCACCAAAAGCCCATATAATAACAATGAGGCCAAGTTTCTAGTGAGGGTTTCCACCCTTGGACCTCCATTAAATGCAAAATCTCCAAAGAGTTTGTCAAATGAACAACTCCCCCAACAACTTTTTATCAATTTCTTCACATCAAATTGAATATCTTCTTCTTCTTTTCTATAATTACTGGGCTTGGTTATGATAATCGAATGTGTCTTGGAAGCCCAATTGGCGGTGAGAATTGGCAATTTGGGAGGTTTTGGATTGAAGGTAACGAATTTCAATGAGAAATTGTAACTGGACAATTGGACTGCTGAAATCTTTTATATTTTAGAACGGAATAAGTATATAACACAATTAAATATATTGATATTCTTAATATCAAAGTTTTTTTTTAAACTGATCACAAAATTACTTTCATAATGTTTATACCATTCAATTTTAACAGTCGTGTACTTCATCCGGTTCCAAATTACAAGACCATTATTTAATTTTTAAAAGTCAATTTTAAATATTTTCAAACTTAAAATTGGCATAAATTCATTTAGTTTAAGTCAATATAATTATGACTATCATACACTATCTAAAAAGTATTACTAGTTATAAAATTTATTATTTTCAAAACTTAAAAGAATTATCTCAAATTTAAATTTAAAAATATCTCAAATTGAATTTTAAAAAATCAATATTAATCTTATAATTTAAAACGAAGAGAGTATTTATTAATGGATAATATGTATGTACTGAATGCTATTTCTTCTTCTCAAAAGTCGAACCAGTTATTATGCATTTATTTATATGAACATCACTTTTTGAGTTTGTATAGAGTTACTACAATTTCATTGAAATTGATATTAGGTAAAATAGTTTTATGCCAGTCCACCAGATCTTCATAAAGAAGCACCCTGTTGAAATGAATGTCTCTACCTCATCTGGGTTGTTCTTCAACTCATTATTGTAATTAGTACAACTTCATCACATGCCATAACCTTTCTACAAGCAATTCACAAAACTAACACTTCACTCTAAAACAGTACTAAGGACTAAGGATGAGTTTGATAATACAGTGTAGTAAATAAACACAATACTAGAGAGGAGTACAGTTCATGAAATTCAAATACAATTTGGTTGTAAAACGAAAAACAAAAAAAAAAAACTTACAATAATTCAAAAGGATCAAGAACCATGATAAGTAGAGTCATCAATACCTAAATTCCATTTGCAATAATCGCAAGCCCTAGTAACATGATTATCTAAGCCAATAGGTTGAAGCCATTTATTGTTTAAGCAAATCCACATGCTTGTAACATTGAAGAACCCACTAGGGTAATATAACTGCATCACTGTACTAGTACTAATCAAAAAAATTAATTCCCAAAACTTTCTCAACATAAATTTGCAGAAACTGAGAGAGTACATAAAAGAACAACGAAACAACTACCGCTAAACTTCAGGTTATCCATAATAGAATGTAAAAGATATCTGCAATATTAGAAACAAGTTTCAGACAGAGTTAAGAAACAACAGAAAATCCACACTTCTTGAACCGATGAATGAACTAAAACAATAAATTATATACATAATAATTTAGTAATTGAAGTATTAATTATTAAATTACTAATTTACAGTTTATGATAAGTGATAATAGTAGTAATTGAACTATTGAAATTGAAGTATTACCAAACAGAGGCGCAGCGGGGCGCAGCTAGGGGTGGGCATTTTTTTCGATTTTTTCGGTATTTGACCAAACTGAACCGGTTAGAACCGGCTGGCTTATTCGGGACCGGTATCGGGATGTTATTTTGATTGTTAAGTATATCCCGTACCGAACCGGTATACCGGTTTATTTGTATAGGACCTAATTGTAAATTTGTATAGGAGTATTAGACCATTAGTGTATTACAGAATACAGAGTACAGACCCAGACACGCTAGACCCTCACCTAAGAATTGGAAATCAAAGTTGTTAAACTCGGACCACCGGTTGAACTAGTTAAAATCGAAATCGGTCAGCACTCCGATCTGGATTAAACCAATAACTCGGTTTAGGCCAAAACCCATACAAACCGCTTGACTCGTGAATTGATAACTGGTTCACGGGTTTGACCGGTTCCCTACTTAAATAGATAAAAAAATTAGGTCTTCAGCCTTCAATTCTGCTTTTTCTCCTAAGTTTATTATTTGTTGGGCCCAAATGTGTCGTTTCTCTCATCGCCATCATCTCTCTCTCTCACGGCTCACCACCAATCTGCCACAGACCTGTACAGTGTATCCAACTCTCCTCCCCTCCCCTCCCCTTATGCAGAACCTAAGCGTGAACCAAGCAAGCAACGGTAATAAAATTCTCATAGCCTTCCAATTAGGGATCGAAACCCCCTCACTTCTTTCCCATTCAAAATTCTCACCACCTTCCTCCTCTTAGCGAAATCTCTTATTTCTGTTGTGCTTTTGAATCACAATGCCACCACGGCACCAGTCGGGACTCATGGCCTACCTCTTCCCCAGTCCAGTCGCGTCTTACCTCTTCCCCAGCCCAGTCGCGAGCCTGCCCCAGCTGTGCCCTAACCCTGCTGCCCCCTGCCTAGTCGTGTGTTGCGCCTCTGTTGCTCTCCTGCTGTGCGTCTGCGCCCCGTTGTGCCTCTGTTGAGCCCCATTTGGTAATACTTCAATTTCAATAGTTCAGTTACTACTATTATCACTTATCAGATTATGTAAACTGTAAAGTGTAAACTAGTAGTTTAATAATTAATACTTCAAGTACTAAATTATTATTATTAATTTATTATGTATATCCGAGAGACCATTTGACTGATGATTACCTAGTTGTGTCTAAACAGTTTATAATTCAATCTAAATTGAGCTTTACATAATCAGTAGTCAATTGTACTGATAGCTGAAGTAAAAGGATGTATAGAGTCAAAAAAAAAGAGATACGCAGAACCTCGTCACAGACCTGTATAGTGTATCCTCCTCTCCTGCCCTCCCCTCCACTTATGCAGAACCTCGTCGACACGCTTGTGGCCTAACGCGGTTGTGGCCTAAGCGTTAAACCCAAGCAAGCAACGGTAATAAAATTCTCATAAAGGGATCGAAACCCCCACTTCTTTCCCATTCAAAATTCTCACCGCCTTCCTCCTCTTAGAGAAATCTTTGATTTCTGTTGTGCTTTTGAATCATACTGCCACCACGGCACCACCCACGGAGCCAGTCGCAACTCGCGGCCTACCTCTTCCCTAGCCCTGTTGTGCCCCTGTTTGGTAATGCTTCAATTTCAATAGTTCAATTATTACTATTATCACTTATCAGATTATGTAAACTGTAAATTAGTAATTTAATAATTAATACTTCAATTACTAAATTATTATTATTAATTTATTATGTATATCCGAGAGACCATTTTACTGATGATTACCTAGTTGTGTCTAAAGAGTTTATAATTCAATCTAAATTGAGCTTTACATAATCAGTGATCAAGTGTACTGATAGCTGAAGTAAAAGGATGTACAAAGTGAAAAAAAAGAGGAGATTCTAAATAACATACAAATGTTTCCATATTAGAATGTCTGTAAGTTAAGGATTCTATCAAACATGATATGGAAAGCCACATTGGAATGTATCCTAGAGATGTTTATGTTTATTTGTGTTTGATTTTATACCTCTAGAGTTTGAGTTATGAGCATGATTTAATATCTTTCTTTCATATAAATTTGGTATTTACTAGTTGATAACATGTACAATGCACGGGTTAGTTTGAATAATGGATTGTATAATTTATCAGCAAGGTCGTCCTCGAAATTGAAGATGTATTATCTGTTGTAACAATTAAAAATGACTTTAGAGACCATTCATCATATTTAGATCTTAATTACTCGGCTTTATCAAACACCACCTTAATTAGCATGATTTTTTTTCTTTCTTTTTTGATGTGTAGTATCTCGACTTGCGTCGGACTAATCTCTCCACCCCGAACAAGGCTTCCGAAACAGGCTTACACTTGCGGTCCATGGCCCCTATGCTGATTCGAGTGGGAGTCGAACTCAAGACCTCCGGGTTTATGCTTGGAGATGAATACACACCTGGAGATTTTTATAACTAATTCATACTTAACACATGAAATTTCAAAGGTTGTATGTCACTTTTGTCCTTCCAAGTTGCCACCCACTTTTAAAGTCCTCCCTAAAGTTCATTTTTGGTCAAGAAAACCCTTAAAGTGACATTTTTGTCGATTCCGTTCCTTTTACCAAACCCAGTTTGACCAAATTTTGTCCCAACCCGACCTATTTTGACTCGACCCAAACTTTACCAATTCAATTTTTTTAAAAAACTAAAAAGTTTTAAAATTATTTTTAAAAATAGTTATTATTTTAAAATAATATTTTATTTTAGAATAATAAAAATAATTATTATTTTAAAAAGTTTTAAAAAGAAAAATTATTAGAAACTTTGTTTTTCATAAAATGAGAAAATTTTCATAAAATAAAGATTCAAACTAATTAAATAGGAAAAGAAAACTTTATTTTCAAAAAAATGTAGATTTTTATTTTTATTTTTATGTAAAACTTTATTTTCAGAAAAAAAAAACTGATTTAAAAACAAAAACTAAAAATAATTTTAAAAACAAAAACCAAATATATGTATTCTTAATATTAGAAATTTTAAAAACAAAAACTAAAAATAGAAATTAAAATACAAAAACCAGTAAAAGAAATAAAAAAACTGATATAATTTTTTTTTAAAAGAACTTAAAAAGTTTTAAAAATAATTTTTATTTTCAGGAAGAAAAAATTAGAAAATATTCATTTTATAAAAAAATGAGTAAACTTTTATAAAATATAGATTCAAAAAAGTAGAACTTTATTTTCAGAAAAAAGATAGAAATTTTTATTTTTTTAAAAAATTAGTAAAGTTTCATAAAATATAAATTCAAAAAAAGAAAATAAAAAAAACTTTATTTTCATAAAACAAAATTAGAATTTTTTTATTTTTTAAAAGATGTGTAAATTTTCGTAAAAATAATTAAGAATTAAAAATTTTTAACTTTAATTTTTTTTAATCTATATTTTATGGAACTTTACTCATTTTTGAAAAAATTAAAATTCTAATATTTTTTCTTGAAAATAATAATTATTTTAAAAACTTTTTAAAATAATAATTATTTTTAATATTTTAAAATGAAATATTATTTTTAAAGGAATAATTATTTTTAATATTTTAAAATAAAATGTTATTTTTAAAATAATTTTAAAACTTTTTAGTTTTTTCTTAAAAAAAATTTAAATTGATGAAATTGGGGAGGTCGGGTCAAATTGAGTCGGGTTGGGTCAAAATTTGGTCAAAATGGGTCGAGTTACAGTCAAATCGAATAAAAGGAGAAACATTTTTTTGTTGCTCCCAAAGTTCGACAAAAAATGTCATTTTAAGGACGTAATTGACGAAAAATAAACTTTAAGAATGACTTTAAAAGTGGGTGGCAACTTAGAGGGACAAAAATGTCATTCAGCCATTTTCAAATACCCACTACAAATTCACAACAAAATTCTCTTAAGTTGAACACGACAATTACAAACGGGATCAAACCCATCATAATCTAATAAAGCATGATCTTACATATATATATATACATATATATATATATATGTACATATCTCAAACTACAATTCATCGCCAATTTGACTTAATGTCTAATTTTTTATCACTAAAAACAACAACAACAATTCTTAATTTTAGATCAAGTAAAGCAAATGAAAATTACCGGAAGTTTTACGATCCGAGGCAACTCTGGTGCATTTGACAATCGAAGGAACAGAAGTCAGCAAATTGGACATCGGAGTCTAGGGGACGAACTACGGCGTGGCGGCGGCAGAACCAGCCCGAGATCGTTTCTATCCTACTGTTATATCTTACCTAATTTCCCAACCTCTTTCCCAAGTAGATTGTCGTTTACATTTATGTTATAGTTTATAAAAGAGAAATCTATATCATCATATTGGGAGTTCTTATAATGATCTACAATTGCTTCAAAACAAATTGTATCATATGCAAAATGCATTCTCTTTCAAAAATAAAAGATTCACAAGAATATACATACCTTGTAACGTGATCTTCCTTGGTCATGTAAAGCTTTACTTCGTGAAACATGACTTTATCACCTGTTATCCTTAATGCAAGTGTGCAACTGTTGCATTCCGTCTCATCCGACCACTGCCACTATCTAATTTTGCATATCAAAACAACAATCAACATATAGACATATATAATTTAGCTTATTTAATGCAAACCTTAATATTGATGCCAAAAGAAGGTAGTAATAAGTTGCAATACCTAAATATTGATCCTTTTATCAAACAATAATTAGATTAGATGGTGACAAAAGCTCGTGTATAGGTGCTGAGATTAGAGCGTTCCTTGGTTTTATCAGCTGCTTTATATTTCCAAAATAATTTGATCTGTTTGATTTTGATTTTGAAATTCAGAAAGTTTAAATTAAAGCAAAAACAGGATCACCATAATTAGAATTCCAATAATAGTAATCAATTAAAATTCAATTCTCAAATTACGTTAAAGCAACAAAAATCATCACCCAAAAAAAAACATTTTTTGATATGAAAATGGTAACGAATAGTGACTGTGTTCAACAACTAAATTTGAGGTATAAAGTAACGACTATCTCATTATGTATATGTACATCGAAATCAAATATTAAAAGTTTATATCCAAATCTATATATACTACCTCATTCCCATAATGAGGGTCCTAACTCCTAATTCAACATAGATTCAAACCAGATATAACTACCAGAATTAAGAAAATTGTCAATTCTCAGATACATAATTTGGGCACAATAGAAACTTACCTCATTCTAAGTCCTCGACCGAGACCCCAATTTTGGCGGACACAGGGGCGGCGTCGAAGGCCGTCAACTACACAACTGCATCTTGCCGTCAGGCTCTGGCCATGGCAGCGACAAAACCATCGAGGGTCAGGCGATTGTGATGGCGCCACAGAAGATAAATGGGGAGCCTGGAGACAAGGCAGTGAAGAGGAGACGGATCGTTTATGGGTGAGGACGAGGATGAGGAAGAGGAAGAGGAGACGATCCTTTAATTCACATTGGACCAGACTCGTCAGTAGTACGAACGAAATCGACTCTAATTAATTAAGGTCCGACTCAAATTGGGATAGCAAACTTTGCTGCTTTTATATATTATATTATATTATTATTAATTTAAATTGTATAAAGTAAATATTGTACAAATAATTTTAGTTTTTTTTCAGATAAATTGATTAATTTTACATATTTACTAAATATTATATATAATATTTAATAATAATTAATATATTTAATTATTTATTATTTATTACATATTAATAACGTCATTGGATCAATAACGGTTCGACCACTAGTTGAACTAGTGATCCATGCACCCGATACTTTTTTCGATTCGATGACCGGTCCGAATTTGAAAATCTATTTAATGTGTATACTCATGGTTTTGTTTTCATTTTAGTTCTTCTATTTTATTTTTATTTTTTTATAAAAATCTCTTTGTACTATTTTTTAAAGTATTAATATAATCCCTATCACTGTCACCTCATTAAAGTAATCATACACGGCATTAAAAAAGGAACAAAAATATGAGATATAATTCTTTTAATTCCAAGCAAGTGAGATTAAGGAAAATAATGTCTTTTACAATATCCTTCGTATCTAAAATAAAATATAATTTATAATTTTTCTAGTTAATTTGTGAAATTTTAAAATTCTCAAAATTGATATTAATTTTATTTTAAAGAGTGCAATAGTTTATATTAGAAACTGTTTAAAAATTATTACTAAGTACAAAAATTATTTTAAAAATTAAAATAAATTTATGCCAAAATTTAAATTTAAACTTTTGTAAATTAACTATGATAATCTTTTTATTGATTAAACTGATAAACTTGATTTGTAAAGAGATTATATTCACTTTAGAAGAATGACATTTTTATATATTTAAAAATAAAATAATTGCAAGTCAACATTTTTTTCTTTTTTATTTCTAAATGTCATGTCATCTTATTTAATAATGTGACACTATTTGGCAATTATATTAATATTATAAAAATAGTATAAGGATATTTTTTTGGAAAAAAAGGGTACAAAGATTAAAATGAAATCAAACCATTAATACACGGATTAAATGATTTGTTTTGCCTATAAAAAGTGAAACTTGATTTTTGGATTGTTTGTCATGTTTTGAAATATGTTGTACACGTGTGTTTGGCTTTGAAGTGTTGCATGTCTGGGTAATTGACGGATAAACAGCTTTATAAATTCTTTTTAGCCTTGTTTCTAGCAGCTAATTTTAAAATGCCCTAAATATGAATTAATATCTTAAATTTTTATTATTTTTCATTTTGGAGATTGTCTTTTCAATTTTTTCAATTAGGGGATTAAACTTTTAATTTTTTTCACTTTGGGATTATCTTCTCAACCTTTTCAATTAGGGGATTAAACTTTTAATTTTTTTTCCACTTTGGAAATTGTCTTCTTAATTTTTTTCATTATGATTGAACTTTTAATTTTTTATGATTACGTCTAATTGATAGTATCACGTCAGAAAATTGATGACATGACAACGACACGTGACTAAAAAAAAATACTTATGTGTAATATTGAGTCTAATTTTAACATTTATTCAATTAATTTTTGTACCAAAAAGGATAAATATAAGACCATTATTAATTTTAAAGTAAATTATTATTATTATAATTTTAATATAAAATCATTATTAATTTTTAAAGTAAATTTAATGATAATTTTACCCTTTTCGGTAAATTATTAATTTTTTAAATTTATTTTTTTGGTAAATTTAATTTTTTAAAGTAAATTTAATGACAATTTTTAAAGTAAAATTAATAATGGTCTTATATTTACCCTTTTTGGCACAAAAAATTAATTAAATAAATGTTAAAATGAGACTCAATATTACACATAAGTATTTTTTTTAGTCACGGGTCGCTGCCATGTCATCAATTTTTTGACATGACACTATCAATTTAGACGTAATCATAAAAATTTAAAAGTTTAATCCTCTAATGAAAAAAATTGAGAAGACAATCCCCAAAATAGAAAAAAAATTAAAAGTTTAATCTCCTAATTGAAAAAATCGAGAAGACAATCCTCAAAATGGAAAAAAATAAAAATTTAATCACCTGATTGAAAAAATTAAGAAGACAATCCCTAAAGTGAAAAAATATTAAAAGTTCAAGGTATTAATCCCTATTTAGGTCTTTTAAAATCACAAAGGGAAAAAATAAGAATTAAATTTGGGAACTAATGATTCCACAACTTCAATCTTAATTATCACAAAGGAAAAAAATAAGAATTAAATATTGAGTTTAGCTTATGTAATGTACACTATTATTGGATAGTGTGCTTTATTAAAAAAATAAAAATAATTTAATTTAAATATCTTATGTAATACTACTACTACGTTAACTTGTTTGCCTCCACACTTAAACTTAAAATATATAATAAGTTGGCCGTGCATATTCTAATCAATTTATATATTGTTTTAAACAAAAATATAGTTTAAAATGAGTTTTAAATTACTCTAAAATAAGCCATCTGCCATCGACAAACACTTTGTCTGCACCGGATATTATTCCATAAATTAATAATGTGATTCTTATTCCATGATAGATCGATCTTCGTCAAAACTAATGAATTACCCATTATAGTTGGCACGTTTTACTAATTACACCATTGAACTTTTAATTTTTCAAATTACCTCAGTAAACTAATTATTATTTTGAAATTGAGCCATTCCGTTAAAAAATTAAACGGACGTTAATTTCTTATCGGCAAAACTAATGAATTACCCACTGCAGTTAACACATTTTACTGATTACACCATTGAACTTTTAATTTTTTAAATTATCCCAGTAAACTAATTATTATTTTGAAATTGGGTCACTCCATTAAAAAAATTAAAAACAAATTATACAGACATTAATTTTTTTATCTACTTGACTTTGGAAAAGAAGTACAAAAATAAAAAATATTACTTATGTGGCAAAAAATTAATAAAAGACTTGAATGGAAAATAATGCATCAACAACAAAAATAAAAGCACAGTAATTGACAACAACCACCTCTTGCATCTGCCTCTGAATTCTCTCTACATCCACCCGTAAAATGGAGGCAATCGAGAGTGAAGGACGGGAGTTCCGAAGACATAAGGCTGCTAAGAGTCGGAGGCAAGAGGGAGGAATCCTACTATAATACTATTTATTTTGTCTGTTGTTGTTATTGTTGTTGTTGTTGTTGTTGGGGATTCGGACTCCATTGTTATATTTAATGCTGAACTTTGAAGCTCAATTCAATGTTTTGGAAATTTTTTATAAATTTTAGAGAGAGAAAATACGCAGATCTATTTGATCTAGAAGAAAGGGGAGAAGAGAGAGATGGAGGAAGGAAGAGAGAGAATAAATCAGATTTATTTATTTTCTTTTTTAAATTTATTTATTTTCTTTTTTCTTTTTTCTTTTTCACGTCAACGTAGGATAAAAACTAGAACGATTTAACGGTCGTGAGGTAGAGATAACAGAATGACCCAATTTCAAAATAATAATTAGTTTACTGGGGTAATTTGAAAAATTAAAAGTTCAATGGTGTAATCAGTAAAACTTGCCAACTACAGTGGATAATTCATTAGTTTTGCCGATAAAAAATTAACGTCCGTTTAATTTTTTAACGGAATGACCCAATTTCAAAATAATAATTAGTTTACTGGGGTAATTTAAAAAATTAAAAGTTCAATGGTGTAATCAGTAAAACGTGCCAACTACAGTAAATAATTCATTAGTTTTGCCATCGATCTTCACTACATGGGGCCCACAGGTCGGAGATTCCTCCCCAGTTAATTCTATATAGTACTCCCTCGGTTCCTAAATAACTGACGTTAGTAGCCAAAGCACACTAATTAAGAAACTTAATTACTCCAATTCATTTGTCTATTCATCCAATAGGAAGGGGAGAGAGAATTGCACAGATATACATAAAAAGATAAAAGAGTCCAATAGAAAGGAGAGAGAGAATTCTTAAGTATTTAATTTTTTATAGAACTCCAATAAGAAGAAGAGAGAGAATTTTCAAATCTTTAATTTTCTTTAGGACTCCAATAGGAAGAAGAGAGAGGATTATATGGATATATATAAATTCTCCTAGAAATCCTATAACGTCAAATATTTGGAAACAAAAAAATTAACCTATAACGTCAGTTATTTAGGAACCGAGGGAGTATATACTATTCTGTCTGCCAAAAAAGTCTTCATTTTCTCTATCCACGCAAACTTTTCTTCTAGGGAATGCCGTAAGGCCTTTTTGCTGTATCTCTTCATTGCTGATTCAATGTATGTAGCCATTTTCATTTTCAGGGTTGTAATTTGTTTAATCTGAGATTCATTTATATATATATATATCTAATTGACTATGAATTGCAATTGCGTGTTGATTATGAATTGCAATTGCATTATTTGATTTTTGGTTTTAACTTTATGTTTCAGTTTCTATTTGGGTAGTGAGGGGAGGAATTGATTATTTATCATATAGATGAGATTACTGAGTCTGAGTTTTCAACTGGGTCACTCTAAGTCGACTCCCTTCCCTAACTGACCTAGTTTACAAATTCATTTTCCAAAGTAACCTACTTTCTTCGATCATTTCCAATCTAACCTCATTTACTGTTCATATTCCAAATTTTCACTTATTAAATATTTTTACATACTTTTTATATGTACATATATTATTACTAAAATATATATTTATATATACATATATATATATATTAATTATTTAAAACTAAAATATATTTAATCAATTAAATTAATATAAAAAATGCCAGAGTTTGTGAAAAATACGGAGAAAAGAGTTACAACAGACGTAGTCAACGATGTCCTCAAAATGTTCATGAATAATTATCAAAATTATGATAATAGTGTTTTTATTTTAATTAATATGTCTTTGTTTTAATTATTAGTATGTTCTTTTTTTATTATTTTTTAACTAAGATTTTTTTATTTTCAATTTTTATTTGTTGTCTAATTTAAAAAATATTTAATTAAATGTTTAGTATTATTTTATTTCGTAAATGATCAAATAGATAATTTAAATTTTTTATATTAATTTAATTGATTAAATATATTTTAGTTTTAAATAATTAATATATATACGTATATATAAATATATATTTTAGTAATAATATATGTACATATAAAAAGTATGTAAAAATATTTAATAAGTGAAAATTTGGAATATGAACAGTAAATGAGGTTAGATTGGGAATGATCGAAAAAAGTAGGTTACTTTGAGAAATGAATTTGTAAACTAAGTCAGTTAGGGAAGGGAGTCCTCTAAGTCACCACTATTTTTTTTTTTTTTTGGAAAATAAAGTGATATTCAAGGAGTAGATTTTGGAGACTACTTTTTGCTTAACAGAGAATTAAGTATATAGTATATTATTGTCTCCCAAACATGGATTCATGGTTGTTTTTATGAAGTAACGTTATTTTTCAGAAGCCAAACATAAATGTTTTTATTAAGAGGACTTGGTCTCCAAATATTTAACTTATTATTACAAAATCAAGCCTTGGATGATTTATGGCCTTTTTTGAGTTAGATTGAGAATGAAAAGTACTTCATTGAATTGACACTTACTATTTATTTTTATTTAGACCCCAAAAAAAAGTTGCAATTAGTATGGAGTATATAATTGTGATATATATATATATATATATATATATATATATATATATATATTTCTTTATTGTCTTTATGGATGACATGAAATTGGAATTAATATGTTTTTTTTTCCTTCAGCAGTTTTATTCTGTTAAAATGAACAATTGTTGAATCATCTTAGTAGTAAAACTACAAGTCTATCACTCAAAGGAACTCTGGTGAGTGATGTGCTTGTAGCAGATAGCAGTGGTGTAGAAGCAACTAAAGATGGCTTGTGAGCCATTGTATTGGTATTGTCGGCCGGTGGCAAATAGGGTGTGGGCAAAAGCAGTGGAAAATGCATTTGGAGCTTATACACCTTGTGCAGGCTCTCTGGTGATCTTTATCTCTTATCTGATTCTTTTGTGTCTGTGCTCATATCGAATATGGCAGACCAAGAAAGATTTGAAAGTTCAGAGGTTCCGTTTGAGGTCAAGTTACTACAACCATGTGTTGGAATTTTTGGCTGCTTACTGTACTGTCAATCCTTTGTTTCGATTGGTCATGGGTATATCTGTTGTAAATCTAGATGGACAGACCGGTCTTGCTCCATTTGAGGTGGGTCTTCTCCTCAATGATTATGTGTTATGTATGTTTCTCTCTTCTTTATACTTTCTGAATTTGAGATAAAAAATGATAAACAACAATGTGACTTGATTATGTATATTGTGTGCCAACTTCATGTCGTTTGTTTATATTACATACACCTCTTGTAGAATCACTTCAAGTGAAATAAAAAAAGTAATTATTGGCAATTACTCTTTAGTATTTTGTCTTCATTGTCAAAACCTAGGCAGATAATAGTATGGTGTGTTTTTATACAACATATATGTACGAATATTTTCTACAATTTAAAAGAATTCACAAAGATAAAAAGTTTTTACCTTTTATTATATAAATGTAAAGATATTTAGTTCAAATGAAAAGATAGTTCTTAACCAACTTGACATAAGCAACCCTTTTTCATATTTTATTATCTTTTCCATACAGTATAAAGAATTAGAAAGCTACTTTACAACAGTTTTTAGTTGACTTCATAACCCAACTTCGATTATATAGGATTTTATATGTTGTTTTACAAATTTTAAATTGATAATCAAAGTATATCCAATGGGTTCCATAATAGGAGCGAGGGAGACATTTTCAATAAGTGCAATTAAGGAGAATTTTAATGACAATATTTTTTCTGGATTCCTATGTCAAAATTTCCTGAAATTGCACTCTTTCAGCTCAAATATGTTTGATAAGCTTAAATACCTAAGACTTTCCATGGCTACATCTTCTCAAATGTTAATGACAGTGTAAAAGATATTGGACTTTCATTTTGCTACTTTTTGGCATTGTGATTTAGGTATATTCATAAATATCAAATTGCTATTCTTGGGTTCTGAAGACATCCATCGCCATAGACTCTAAACTCTATGGATTGATGTATAACAACTTAACATTATTTATTGAGTTTGATTTATCATTGAGCATGCCACTCAGCTAGTATGTGAGTACTTTTCTTTTCTGGTTATCTAAAAACTAATATAGTTACTACTGATATGGGGGTGGTTCTTCATTTTTCCACCAGATTCTCAGCTGGGGCTGTACATAATTTATGCTGATGTCCCTTTATCAATTGCGGTACATAGTGCCTATGTAGGATTTTTTATTTGTATTTATTTTGACACCTTCCCTTCATCTAGCCTTCATCGAAGTCAATAATAATTTTTACCCTAAACTTTTGTCTCTGTTTATTTCCCCGTCTGAATAAATTATCCCTTGTTGATGTTACATGATGTTCAATTTCGGAAAGAGTAAATTGTTATGAGTTACATAACATGGTAAGATAATACAACAACCAGTTGTAAAAGAATTCTATATAAGTTATACATTTAATTTTGTTTTTTGCAGATGGTCTCCCTGATTGTTAAGGCTCTTGCATGGTGTTTCTTCCATCCATTCTGTTGTTTCTGAAAATCCCCCCCCCCCCTCCCCTCTCGAGGTACTTTTTAAACATACTTAGCTTATAAGAAAAAGGAAGCTTCTAAATACACATATGTGCATTATTATACTTTCTTAAAAAAATATGCACCCACTAATATGTCAAGGTAATGTTGAAATTAATTGAGAATTTAGGTTAAGTCCCATACTTAAAGAAAAACAATACTGAGAATCTAGGTCACATTATAATTTATTTTAAAGAACAATGTGATAAGACACATCATCAGGTGCATAACTTAAGTGAGTGAAGCAGTACTAAGAAAAAATATTATGGACTCATGTGACCCTGAAACCTCAACATCTACCAGCGTTTTGTCCACACGAAAAGAGACATAATTGCCCAAATTGTTTTTTGTTTAATATCACGAAAAATTATGAACGTAACTTCTAGGATACTTTACTTGTCTGATATCACTGGTGCAGCGTTTGGTTTGCAAACATTTGCACTCTTGATTTGGTGCTGATTAGGATTATCTTTCTTTATCTGTTATGGGCTTATGCTATGGTCTACAGGGGTTGTTATGCATTTTTTAAGTGTTATTTTTTTGTTTCCATTTGTTCTTTGGAGGGTGAACTTGTTGTTCCCCTCTTCTTGTATTTTATACCTTATATTGATTAAATTTCTATTTCTTAAACAGATAAGTTTATCGATCTCCATTATCTAGAACAAAGAAAATCAATATCCCCAATAGTTATAAATAATCTATTAAGTGTCATCTTCAGTGCTTGCAAATTGTGTAGAACTGATGCATGCAATTCGGATAACTGGAGTATGCGGGTAGAAAAACTATATATATCTTTATATATGTATGGTCGGGCAATGAAGCTCGTGGGGTTTTGTTTTTCCGATTAAACGCTCATAGTGTTTTTTAATCCTTGCAGATCTGTGCTATATCTGTACATCAGCGAGGTTTTCATCCAGGTTGGATGCTTTTGTTATTTATTTATTCTTCTAATATTGTAGTTTATAGGCCTCTTTTCTAAATTTTCTTCAGAAGTATGTAGTTTGGGACTAAAGCTGGAAATGTCCCTTCCAGGCTGTGCCAATAAACTCCTATTAGATCATACTACTGTTGCCAATTGCTAGGCACTGGCTGAGGTTGTTAAATGACGCCTTGACAGTGAGGAAGAAATTTTGTGGGGTTTCAGCTGAATCTTAGTAAATGGAAATTAACATGCATGAAAGATTGAAACTCATTTTTGATAATGTACGTGAGACCTGGTTCTGTTCATCATTTATAATAATGCCTGTACTGGAAAGGTCTAGTGATCTAGTCTCTGCTTAGCTTTTAAACCTGACAATAATTGGATGCCCATTTTGTGATTTTGCTTAATTGATCTCTACCAGTTGGGACAAATGATGGTGCTCATTAGTAATGCCTTAAGGATTTGAACTTGTGCTTTTAACATTGCATCTATTTCCGGTAGTAATCAATTTAAGCTATGCTTTTGCTCTGTTGTAGGTTTTGTTTGGAGTTCTGTTGCTTGTGTATGTTCCCAGTTGGATCCTTATCTGGGTTATTCCCCTGTGCAAACCGAATCTATGGACAACAGTGAATATGATGAACTTCCTGGTGGAGAATTTATCTGTCCAGAGAGGCATGTCAACATATTCTCTAGTACGTGCTAATTAAATGTTCTATACCAAATGGTTCTATTTGGATAACTTAGCCTTTTTCTTGTCTGAGGTGATTAGACCTTTGTTTGACATACAAAGTAAAATTTTGCTCCGCAAGCTCATCCTTGTGGGAGTACTTATTTACTACTTATCTTAAAACTTAGTTCTCTTTTGCACTTAACTTCTTTAGTAACGCCATTGTAAATACGGTTTATGCTTATATGTATCATTTAGCCATTCAACTGCTTCACCTCAACTAATAGTTTTACTTCCGTGATGCTCTTACAGATATTACCTTTGGGTGGATGGATCACCTTATGAAATTAGGCTACAAAAGGCCTCTCACAGAGAAGGATATATCATATATGGCAGCTGGATGCTTGGGATAAGACTGAAACACCGAACAACAAGTGCGTGCTTGTTTCCCCTTGCAGATATTTCTATGTTAGCTCATCAATGGAATTGTATTACGATAAATTTTGACTCTTTAGGTTCCAAAAATGTTGGGCTGAGGAGTCTCACAGGCCTAAACCATGGTTATTAAGAGCGTTAAATAGTACTCTTGGGGGAAGGTATGAATAGTCATATGTTGCTTGAAATTTCATACTTTATACTCGGGAAAGTCTTTACAAGAACTTTCAGAGCATATGTTGTGTACATGGAAAGAACAAAGGTATGTTCTTTGATTTTGCTAAGATCTTACTGATCTCCATCCTTTTGGATCTTGCAGATTCTGGTGGGGAGGCTTCTGGAAGGTAGTTGGTCTTATCTTGCATTAGATTCTCATTTCCGTTTGAATGAGTTCTATAATTGTTAGATTCTTGCTTCCTGATGCAACCTGCCCTTGTAATTCTGCATCCATCTTAGTAGGAACCTGGGTAATTGAAATGTTAATTTTTAGGAATGTTATAATCCAGGATTTTTTTATGTCCTTTTTATTCCTTCAAATATATCATATATGATATAAACTTGGCAGATTAAATTTTTAACTAAAACTTATATTTGTAAGTTTAAACTCCTAGTAGTCTGTTTGTTAGCAATTTGTTGACTTTTTTGTTCTTCTTTGGCCAATATGTAGATCGGTAATGGTCTTTCCCAGTTCGTAGGGCCGATGATATTGAACAAACTCTTAGAGGTCAGTTTCATTTCATCAAGTATCCGGTATAGTTGATTTACTGTCTTCTTCATGTTCTCTGATATATGTCAGATTCTAAAGGGATTGCCTGTGTGACATTATTTTGATTGCCTATGTGGCATTATTTGACTTGTCTGTGTGGCAAGATATATTTTTGTTTTGTTGTGAACTCGGTATGAAATAACACCCGGCCATTTGATTCAGCCTATTATTTCGTTGTGTTAGTCTTGTTCGTTTCAGTTCGGTTCAATTAATTGAGTTAATTATATTCAGTTCATTATTTCTGTACTCTATATCCGTACTGGACATTTGGCTCATACTGTGTTTTTCCTTCCGACAGGTAATCAAGGGGATCAAGGGCAAATGTGACGAGAGCTCCCTTTTATCCGAGTGGTTTTAAATATTTTGTTTAGGCTTTGATAATTCGATTTGCGTTATGGAGTTATTTAGTTATTGGAGTTGTAATAAACATCTTAGATTGTGATTTGAGTCAGTTAGGCATTTATTATGGTTTAACTTGTGGCATTTATCAGTTATTAGATATATTCATTTTTTGGCGTAGAGCTCTCGATTTGTTTTGTAAGTTTTGTGCGTAACCTCTCTTTCTATTTCGGAAAGAGGGTGTTGCATGTAGGCTGTCAATTAATTCTGTTAAAAATATAGTTTGCTGTTTCACACATGAACGTGTAATCTAGAAAGTGGTAGAATAAGATCTCCGGTGTTAATTATTTACTAATTTGTGATCTCGTATACAAATATAAAATTAGATTCACTAAATCATTTTTGTCCAAATGAGATCAATAATTCCTTAACAGTAGAGAATGTTGATATACTTTGTGAACACGATGTATGCTGGCTAACTATATATCAATGCTTCCTTTTTATCTTAACTTCATCAAATGGTTTCCTATGCAATCTAGTAAATTTAATTTTGTCGTTTCAAGGTCTCAGAGGCAGGGGAGAATTTCAGTGTTGGGCAGAGGCAACTATAAAGTCTTGCTCGAGCTTTGCTTCGCAGATCAAAGGTTCTAGTTTTGGATGAAGCAACTGCTGCTGTTGATGTTAGAACCGACGCTCTTATTCAGAAAACCATTCGAGAAGAATTTAGATCCTGCACGATGCTCATTATTGCTCATTGGCTAAATACCATTATTGACTGTGACCGAATCCTTCTGCTTGATGCTGGTCAGGTATGGAATGTTTTCTTGTCCCCGTGCTTCTTACACAGGTTTTCTTAATATGGAAGAGAGAAGATGAAGTCCGGGTCCAAATGAGATGCTTGAAGCTTGTCTCTAATAATTCTATAGAATCTGCGAAGGAATTTCCCTTTGTCTTAGAAAATATGTTCTTTATTTTAGTTTAGCTACTTTGTCACGTCAGAATGAATTTTCGGCAATCTATACCAGGTTCTGGAATATGATACCCCTGAGGAACTGCTCCAAAATGAGCGAAGTGCTTTCTATAAGATGGTTCAAAGTACTGGGGCTGCAAATGCTGAGTACTTGCGTAGTTTAGTACTTGGAGGGGAGGGTGAAAACAGATTGGTGCGACATGAAAAAAAGCAACTAGCTGGGCACAGGAAATGGCTTGCCTCGTCACACTGGGCTGCTGCTGCCCCGTTCGCTCTAGCTGTTAGCCTCACTTCGTCACAAAATGACCTTGTCCAGTTGGAACTTCAAGAAGGTGATAACAGTATCCTCAAGAAAACAAAGGATGCAGTTGTAACTCTTCAGGGGGTTTTGGAAGGGAAGCATGACAAAGTTATTGAAGAGACACTTGATCAGTACCATGTTCCCAGAGATAGATGGTGGTTGGCTCTCTAGAAAATGGTTGAAGGTATTGATTAATCCCCAGTTGCATTACATCCATCTGCGTGGACCATAATATATTATGATTAATTTGACGTGTGAATAATATCATATGAACAAATTCAGATTACTTCGGTCCAAAGTTGAAAGAAATAAAATTTATTAAATATTGAACTCAACAAGATTTTGATTTATGGTTTGATAATAAGCACTTGCGAGTTGAATAATGCAGATTTATCACACATCTAAATAGGTACACTTGCAAAGAGGAACTTCTCTTTTACCCTACCAAACAGAACCTTCATAGATGAATTTCATGTTACTTGTAGGTTATTATAAAACCAAACAGGGTTATATCAACTTAGCTACATGCATAATATAGTTACAGAAACACAGAATAAAATAAGATACATATTAGTAATACACGAACTCTAGTTTATTCGAAGTTATTTTTTTTTCACATAATTTATTTAGGGTTTAATTTAATACAATCTCGTCCTACCCTGATATTGACAAATGGAAAAACCCCTGAACCTTTAAACTCAATTATATCATGGCGAATTTTGTACCAAATCCTTCTTATTTTTGTCTGGCGCACAAAATAACAGACCTACCTGAATAATGGTGTTTCTGTTCTTCTTCATTTCTGTTTAATAATCTAATGACTAAAGATATTTTTTGTTACACTTGATTATTCAAATTTGTTATTATTTCCAGGTCTTTCAATGATGAGTAGGCTGGGTCGAAACAGGCTTTATCGATCAGAAGATGGTTTTGAAAACACAACAATTGATTGGGACCAGATTGAGATGGAGGAGGAGAGTCTGGTTTGTACAATTCAGTAGATAATATATATCTGCGCTATCTTTGGCTATACCAAGGGTCATTCAATGATGCAAGATTGTGATATCTGATTCTGCAGTTAGTTTGGCTAGTATTGTATATATAATTTGCAAGCTGCTTAACTTGTAGATAATCTGCAGATGACATGGTCCATTCAAAAGCTTGTAACTTGAGACGACAGTAAATGTCATTATATAATTTTTTATACAAAATTTCATTGATGTTATACTTGGCAACTCAATTTCAGGCTTTGGAATTGATATTAATCTTATATTTTGACACTCTCCAGGATGTGGAGGTACTAATGGGTCTTCCCACTCTTAGATCCCCTGTGACACATACTAACGATGGGAGTGCTACCATTCTGGAGTGGTGCAATTTAGTTGAGCATCTTCTCGGAAGTAGACCGACTCCTCATGTAGATATTAGTTCTAATAGTCTTAGGTTGGGGTGGTTGTTAGAGTTAATAGATACAGACGTTACTGATTATACATTATCATACCACATTAGGGCTCACTTGCTTATACTAATAACAACATACTTTGTGATTGTATACAAAATCGTGTTAAATTAAAGTTTTTACCTTTACTAGAGGATCTAGGGACGGTGCATACATACAGTTGGGGTAGTGCATGTCTAGCTTATTTATATCATCATTTATGTCGTGAGACTAATGTAGCTACCAGCGATGTCGCAGGCTGCTTAGTATTATTACAGGTAATGATTTATTTGACTTATTTGTTAATAACATATTCATACATTTTTAATTACATTGTGTAAATTGTTCTTGTACGGTTGTAGATAGGGACTTGGGAGCGCTTTACATCTATAGCACCGCGTAGGCAACCAAATCATGATGACATGCTTACAGACATGTCAGAATCTAGCTTATCTACACCATTTCCTCTGTCACGTAGGTCGTGGGGTGCAAGGTAATTGAAACTTATCGTATGTTGATATTGAAAATATTTAATTAATTAAAATTATGTTATATTAGTTACAAAATTAATTTATCATTGATTTCTTGTCTAAAGAAAAATACAAAATGATACGTAAACAGATAAACTATTAACAATAACTACCCCTTGTAGGTGGAACGTGCACTATGTGTTGGACCGTGTTGCTCAACATACTGTGCCAATCCATCGATACAACCTAGACACACTGAGGGATGATCAGTTTATTTGGCAACCATATACAGAAGATGTGATGAATTTGTTGCGAGCATATTGTAGTACCGGTCAGGGTCTTTGGCATGTTAGATGCCCACTGATATGTTTTGATGTGGTGGAATGACATTAGTCGACAGAGTGCCGACAGTTTGGTATACGACAGTTCATACCTTGGGCGCCAGAAAATCACAGATATCTTCTTAACATTACTAGTCGCTCGCATAAAATCTCGGAGGCACAACACCGCTACTACATAACATTGTGGGGTAAAACTCTCGTGGTTACTGGAGAGGATACAGATGAGCGTCCAGAGTGTGACCCTGATTACATGCCTTAGTATCGCAGCGTTACACGGCGTCAGATTTTAAATCCTAGGCTGGTTGAGCAGACGACCGGGGAGTTTGAGGAGACACATGGAGTTACAACTTATTTGGTATGTTAGAAAATAATTAATTCATTGTTACACTGCTATTTTTAAATGATGATGATTATTATTTGTTATAACTTTGCATAGACTAAAATAATATAGTAAAACACTTTAAATACATTGATACATATAACATTTTACCTATAACATGACATATTCTACGCATATTATCTTACAGGTTGAGAATCTTGCACGTGTATACCATACATTGGTAGAGGAATACAACTGCGTAAACGTAAATGATAACGCATTTCTTCATATTACTGAAGGTTTGGAAGTAGCTGTAATGAATTGGATGAGCAGATAGTGATTATTCAGAGAAATTCAGAAGAAGAAAGTAGAAATTAGAGTTGAGAAAGGAGAGCTAGAGAGAGGGATAGAGAGAACAAATAATTGAGAGAGAAAATCAGATGGATTTTATTTACTTCATGCTTACAATCAGGATTGATTTCCATACATATACTCTCATTTCACTCACACCTCTCACACCTCTCACACCTTAGCAAACGAAAGGAGTTGAGCACATGCTCCCCTAATTAACATCAGCTCAAAACAACAAAAATAAAAGAAAGACAATAATGACCCAAACATTACAACTGAAAGGACTGAAATACCCTGCTACTACTGGCTTAGCTAACTTAATCAACAACTGCATTCCTTACATTCCTCCCTCCTTAAAGGTACCCTTATCCTCAAGGGTGAAATTGTGGGAACCTTTTGTGCAATTGATTCCAATTTTCCCATGTGGCTTCAGAGGGCAAAGTATTGGCCCATTGCAGCATAACTTCCACCTCAGCTGCATTATTTCGCTTGACCATTCTTCTATCAAGGATAGCAATAGGCTCCACTAGAAATTCCCTTACCGAATGCATAGGAGGTAATATAGGTGAGGCAGTACAGTGTATCCCAATCTTCTTCTTAAGCAAAGAGACATGGAAGATAGGGTGGATCTTGGCATACCCAGGTAATTAGAGTTTGTAAGCCATTGAACCAACCCTATCCTCGACCAAGAATGGCCCATAATATTTAGGAGTCATCTTTCCATGCTTGGACTGTGACAGTGAGTTTTGCTTGTAAGGTCTGACTTTGAGGTAGACTATATCCCAGGTACAAAGGACCTTTCTGTCATACTTCTGTCAGCATAATACTTGATTCTGGACTGAGCTTCCACTAAATGTTGTTTCATCATTTGTAATAACTGAGATCTATCCTTGCAAAATTGTCTAGTAGTGGGATCAGTGATCTGCCCAAACCGGTGGAAATTTAGGTGAGGAGGCTTATATCCATATAACATCTCAAAAGGAGTAGCTTGTAGGCCTGTGTGAAAGTGAGTATTATACCACCATTCAGTCAAGACCAGCCATGATGCCCACTTGTGAGGTTTCCGTGTGACCATACACCTGAGGTAGCATTCCAGAACCTGGTTCATTCTCTCAGTTTTCCCATCTGTTTGAGGGTGATAGGCTGTACTCATTTGTAGTTTAGTTCCCACCATTCTAAAGAGGGACTGCCAGAAAAGACTGATAAACACTTTATCCCTGTCAGATACTATTATGGAAGGTAATCCATTTAATTTATAAATGTGGGTAATGAAATCCTGAGCCAATTGTGCAGCAGTAAAGGGATGTTTTAATGGCATGAAGTGCCCATATTTGGTGAGTCTGTCCACGACCACCCAGATTACTGTCATTCCTTCTTAATTAGGTAAACCTTCTATGAAATCTATGGAAATGTCAGCCCAAGGAATTTCTGGAATGGGCAAAGGTTGTAGTAGTCCTGGAGAAGCCACAATTTCATGTTTTTGCTGCTGGCATGTGTCACATTCTTTCACAACCAAAGTGACATCATGCCTTAGAGTTGGCCAGCATAAAAACTTGTTGATTCTCTCAAAAGTTCCCTTGATGCCTGAGTGCCCTCCAATGGGAGAACTATGGAATTCAGTCATAAATTTCTTCCTTAATTCAGAATTTGGACCTACTACCATTTTGTCCTAGAACTTGAGTCTGCCATTATTGAAGGAGTAGCCAGGTAGAGTACTTGGGGTCAATTGCAGTTGGAGTATAATATCCTTCAACCCATCATCTTTTTCCCATGATTGAGCTAGTTCTTGCACCCAAGTAGGAACCACTGAAGATATAGTGTTGCAATCTTCCATATCATCTTGAGTGATGGTCACACAATAGGTCTGAGGAGTGGGTTCTCCTACCTTTCTAGATAAGCTATCAGCTATAATATTTTCTTTACCCTTCTTGTATGCTATCTCATAGTCCAACCCCATTAGCTTAGTTATCCACTTCTGCTGATTTGTAGTAGATATCCTTTAATCTAATAAGTATTTTAAACTGTGGTGATCTGTTTTAATATAAACCTTGTTCCCCAACAGGTAGTGCCTCCAGTTGTTGATTGCATAGACTACTGCCATTAATTCCTTCTCATATGTCGACCATCCCAAGTGTTGAGGAGCTATGACTTTACTTAAATAAGCTAAAGGCCTCCCTTTTTGCATTAACACTGCTCCAATATCAGAGTGAGATGCATCTGTTTCCAACACAAAGGGTTCATTGAAGTTAGGCATATCAAGAACTAGGGCATGTGTCATAGCTTCCTTCAACGCTTTGAAAGCCTCAGTAGCCTCAGTATTCCATATGAACTTATCCTTTTTTAACAATTCAGTTAGAGGCTTGATGTGACGCCCCCAAAATAGGTCCACACAACCCATTTTGAGTCGCCAAAATACATAATACAAAATTCAAATACAAATTTTCCCATTTACAACTATTAAACTGTCGCGCAAAATATAACAACACATATACTGTGAGTCTCAATATAAATTGTACCGTATCTAGTACAACAATATGTACACCCAACTTAAGTTCTCAATACAATTATTGTCACACTATTTTATAATATATTGAGATATTTCTACAGTCTCGGACCATCACTCCATTCCCCGGCTAGTCCCATCTACACTCTCCTTTCCTGAGGAGGACAATGGAACAAAAAGGAAAATGGTGAGCACAAATAGCCCAGTAAAGAATATCATGACTAAGATAATGAAGAATAAATTATCTTTAACCTTCAACATTGATAGATCAGAGATTTAAAAATAATATAAGTTTTCAACAATAACTGCAGTGGAACAAGCAATCCATTAGAAGAGTCAGGCAGACTATAATGTCCACTATCTTCTACAATTTAAAAGTTCACCATCAATATTTTATCCCTGTAACACCAATCAACAGTTCCTGTTTATGAACATCCAAATCAACAGTTTATTTTTCACTACAGGCCAAAGATATTTATTTGTAACACTAATGGTCATGATCATGCCAAACACCCGTTCATCTTTGCACTACGGGCCAAAGAGAACTTTCACCACAAGTATTTGTCTGTAACACCAAAGGTCAAGATTATACCAATACACAGTTCCTGGTCATAATCATGTCAATCACCAGTTCATTTTTGCACTATGGGCCAAAGAGAACTTTGCACTACAATTTAAGTCTAATAATTATAACAATGATATAAAGGATGAATAGAAACAAAATAATGAGATCAAGAATAAGAATAAATATTAGAGATTGTAATTTAATTTATCCAGAGACCAAGAATGTCCAAATTGTCAACATAATGACCAAAATGTAGAGTTCAATTCAAGAATGATATTCAAGATTCATATTTCAAAGATAACGATAAAAATTCAATAGAAAGTTGCTGGTAAAAATATTAGATGAAGCACAAACTATTAAGGATATTATACTAATTTCAGGGATTTTCACCATTTAATAATAAGGTTATGGAAACAAACAATAATTTCTTACCATAAATGGAGAAATATGAAAGAAAACGATATCGCTTGACGAGTATAAAAGAAAATGATATTACATACGAGTATGAAATAAAGTGTCATGCGGTAATCCACGTAGACAAATCATTTCATTAAAAGACTAATAATGAATGAATACGAAGGGTTATTCACCAAACATGCGGTAGTCCGCGTAGTCAGGTTATTCCCACAAGTTAATACATGGAATAAAATGACACCCCTTGTGAGTATGAAGTAAAATAATATCACTTACGAATATGAAAGTAAATGATATTACATACGAGTATAAAAGAAATGATACACCTTACGAGTTATGAAGAAAATAACATCCCTTACCTTAGTAGGAGGCTAGATCTGACCGTTATGAAGGAGATTATCTTTAGAAAATCTTGCACTATAAGCTACACTCAAAGTATTCTTATAATCAAAAGAAATACGCACAATATTATAGAAGAAGAATTTTGTGATTCTAGTGTGAGTTTCATTACTCAACTGAGCAACCTATTTATAAGAGAATGACAATGTGCTATTTAAGAAAAGAATCACGGACGAAACAATCGAAATTCGTATGATTTTTACTGTGCAATAAAATATTCTAATAAAACAAATAATTTTATATATAATATCATATATTTTAATAAAACAAATAACTTTATATATAATATAAAAGCTTTCTGCTTTATATAGAAAATTATTTCTGAAAATTTCTTCCGACGGTTGACGAATTGGCAAGTGGTGGGTCCCATGGAATCAGTCAAACTTATAACAAACGCTTCATAACAAACTCCAAAAATTGAACAAATAACTACCACATATCCCTTATCTTTAATCAACACATTTTCAATTTTTCAATAATTATTTACCATTAATAATATAGACTCACAATATTAACAACCAGATCATTCCCAAGAAAGATGGGGCTTTCTGTAAAAATAACGCGCAATTAAATAACCCATTTCCTTGACAGAACTTCTAGACATTGTCAATAGTGCTAACTGGTCTAATAACTGGCCTCCATGGCCTCAACAACCTCATCAGCTTCATCTGCCTCATCTTCGTCGTATGGTCTCAACTTCGACAGCTCGACTAGATTCACCAATCTCCGTCATCCTACTGTCATAACAAAGGACAAACTTCAGTACAACAATAAAATATATTCATTGATGAAATGAAATAGTATTTTATCATGCACTACGTCGGCTCGATGAATTTCCACAAATCCACCTCCAGACATATGTGTCTCAATGAATCTCCTCTATCCATGTCGTAGCGCACTCAATACGAGTTTAATACTAAGGTTATAACCTAGGTTTCGCGGTCCTAAAGTTTATAACCTAAGGGTCTGATACCAACCTATGACACCCCCAAATTCAGGTACCAATATCTCGAATTTGGCGCTCACGATAAACAACATCCAATCACCTTTAAATCAACATATGGTAACTAATGCGAAATGAATAATCATATATGGATCATTACAAAAGGTTCAATATGGTCCCAAGGTCTATAACCTTAAATAAATACATCATGACGTTTCAAAATAATAAATAGTATTCGTGTTACATATCTGATATCTAATCAGAACATAAACAGATAATTATGTCTATCCGAAGCCTAGAGCTTCATCTTCTTTTTGCCCTTATCTCCGTTTGAGCTCTCGGGCTTAGTTGTAATATTTTCATGATAGCAAAGGTGAGCAACGAGTTTGCTCAGCAAGTTTAAAATGAACAAAAGATATATCATGAATGAATATGAAGAATAATAGCAGGTTCAACAATAACAAGAATTGATGAAACAACTTGCACAAGATAATCGAAGTTCAAATAAAAGTATGAAGATTGATTATTTACTGCTGACAGTTAAAATAGACTATGAACTCGTTTTAGAGAATCAGTCGCGTTGACAACCCCCTATTAGGTTACAACTACCAGAGTTTTGTATACAAGGGGATCAACCTCTTGTACCTATGAATATGCATACCATTTAATTCTGCTTTGTACCATGTTTCAGATGCTTAGGTTACTCTCCATCATGGGGTTTGTTCATCTCAGTCTAAGAATCTGTGCCAACAACTAGTTCAGATGGCTTTTAAAATTAATAAACTTATACAGGTCTAACCGAACAAATGGTTTAGACTTATCTTGCATAGTTCTTGAATGACAGAACCATAAATAGTAGTACAGTCCAGCCACATAACTGAATTCGACTGCACTAGGTATGAATAACGATAATATGGATGTGGAATAATTTTAAAGTAATTAAAGCACTTAGCACATGCTTGAGAAATGAAACTCGAGCTTACTTTAAGAAACTTGCATTATGTAATATATTTCAGAACTTGCTCAATATAAGAGGGTCAGGAAACTTGCAAAGATATACTCAATGGTATAACAGTTAATCTGACAGGTTCAGAATAAGGGAAACTTCCAACAGGTTTCACTCGACGATTGGGAGGTTTCACTCTACGGTGGCCGAGGGGTTCGGCTACCTTACTCTACAATGGTTTAGTAAAGCTCTACGATCAGTAGAATTGATTCTACGATCGGTAGGTTTTACTCTACGGTCACAGGGTTTACTCTTCGATCCGCCCTAAGGCTGACTTGACTTACTCTACGATGGCCGAGTGGAACTCTACGATCAGCAGAGTCCACTCTACGATGGCCGAGGGGTTCGGCTATCTTATTCTACGATTGTCGAGTGGAACTCTACGATTGGTAGAGTCCACTCTACGATTTCGGTGTGTCTCGACTGGATGGTTATGGTGATCCAGCAGACGAACTCTACGGTTAAGCGAGGTTACTCTACGATCGTAGGGTTCATTCTACGATTCTGGTTTAGTCATATTCTGACATTACAGCTCAACAAAAGTCTTTGGCTAAATGGTTTGAGGTTATGATCTTATATTGGCCAACTTGACACGTGGGCTGAGTCTGACTGAGTCTATCCATTAGCATGCAAGGATCTAATAAGGAATAAATACATCAGACCTTGAGTTTTCAAACCCAGGTCTGCTACAATACTGCAGAAACCAAGTTGGGTCTGGGGTAATACTAACTGTTGGTAATACTCTATTGGCATATAGCCAGATTTATGAGACTGGGTTACCAACAACCCTCTTACTAGGATCATGGTTACACCTTACATTGGTTTATAAATCGACTATCATCACCTATAGTCTGTAAACACAAGTCCTGAGATTTACCATAAGGATCATCTCAAGTTGGTCTTATTACTTCAGTTCTGATCTAAGCTTAGCTCAAGTCAACAGCTGATCTCAAACAAAATAAGGTGACTAAGGCCATTGTTACGACTCTGGTGTGAGTCTTTATTCAGTCCAACATATCACACATGCAGGTCTTTGTTCGACTACTCTATGGCTGCAGAGTTTAACATTATTCTTACATTACAGTTAATCACGCTTGACTCGGCATCTACTGACTCATTCAGCAGAAAAATCTAACTGGACAAGGTAAGATTAATGCTTGAAATAGAAAAGAAGGTCTCACCTTTTAGGAGCTTCGGTGGCTAGTTCTCTAGCTTTTCAGATTCTTCTCATCTTTCCGAACGGCAAGAACTCCTCTCCGAGATTACCTTTACTTCTCAATCTCACAATATCTCTTTATAGCAGAACTAATAAACTCAACAAGCTTCTCATATGGAATAGTGGTTCTATTTATAGAGAAACCATTACCCAATTGCTGGTTATTACACCGAACTCAGGACCGATTCTTAATGGAATTACCTGTTGGTCACGAGGGATTAGGTGGAAAACCGCACCAACCCACTGTTAAATTAATCGGCAGGTTGTCACCTTTTCGGCTTGGGTCCTCGCGATACCTGGCGTAGGCCATTGGTCTAGCTCGGCTGATAGGAAGTGATGGTACCGTGTGTGAAGCACAGAGGAAATCTTATAAGGCTGATTTGAATCTTACCCGCTACAGTAAGGGTAAGTCTCCCAATTGGGCTTGCTGATATGCACCTCTATTGGACTCCTTGTATGGCTGACCATATATACCAAGCTGGCCCAAATAATAAAGCTTAGAAATTCGCGATCATTACATCCTCCCCTTTATAAGAATTCCGTCCCCGAAATTTCAACATAAGGTTACTCGAAAAGATGAGGATAGTTCTCCCTCATCTTTTCTTCCAGTTCCCACGTAGCTTCTTCGACTGCGTGGTTCCTCTAGAGCACTTTGACCGAATAAATGATTTTATTCCTTAATGTTTGTTCCTTCCTATCGAGTATCTGGACAGGAATTTCTTTATACGATAGATCTTTCTCTACTTGAATTGGTTCATAGGATATGACGTGCTTGTAATCAGGTTTATATAGCCGTAATACTAAAACATGAAACACATTGTGAATGTGCTAAAGCTTAGGAGGTAAGGCTACCTCGTACACTACCTCACCTACTCGCTTTAAAATCTCAAAAGGCCCTATGAACCTAGGGCTCAATTTCCCCTTATTTCCAAAACGGATCTTCTGTTTCTAGGGAGATACTTTCAAGAACACAAAACTACCCACCTCAAAGTCCCGCTTCTGACGATGCAGGTCAGCGTATTTTTTCTATCGATCCTGGGCTGCTACTAGGCGAGCCCTTACTAATTTAATTGTATCTGCGGTCTGCTGTACCATCTCGGGTCCCAGTAGTCTTCGTTCTCCCACTTCGTCCCAACACAATGGTGTTCGACACTTTCTCCCGTATAACGCTTCGTACGGTGGCATGCCGATACTAGCGTGATAGTTGTTATTATAAGCGAACTCCACTAACGGTAAGTGATCGACCCAACTGCCTTGCAGGTCCATCACAACCGCTCTAAGCATGTCTTCTAAGGTCTGAATCGTTCGCTCACTTTGGCCATCAGTTTGAGGGTGGTATGCAGTACTCAACCTTAACTGTGTCCCCATTCTTTCCTGCAAACTCCTCCAGAAATTTGACGTGAAGCGCGGATCCCTATCAGACACAATAGATACCGGCACCCCATGTCGCGACACAATCTCCTTCACATAAAGCTTTGCTAACTGCTCCAGATTATACCTGATCTTGATCGGTAGAAAATGTACAGATTTAGTCAAACAATCTACGATCACCCAGATCACGTCTAAACCCTTCTGTGTCGGTGGAAGTCCTACCACAAAATTCATCGTGATGTGCTCCCACTTCCACTCTGGAAGCTCTAGTGGGTGTAGCAGTCCACTTGGTCGTTGGTGTTCTGCTTTAACCCGTTGACATGTCAAACATTGGCTGACACATTCAGCTACCTCCCTTTTCATGTTCGGCCACCAGAAGTGCTGCCGCAAGTCTTAATACATTTAGTACCCCCAGGATGAACAAAATACCTAGTACTGTGAGCTTCTTGTAGAATCTCCTCTCTCAATTTCAGGACCGTCGGTATCCAGATCCTCCTTTCAAATCTTAGCAGCCTGGTGCTATCAACCTTACACTTCAGCTCTTCCCCTTCGGAAAGTCGCTTCCTTATGCCATCACATTCTTCATCCTTCTCTTGAGCCTCCTTTATCTTATCTAGTAAAGTCGGACTCGCCTCCACTGCGTATAGTTTCTCATTCAACTCCATCGGACATCTCACTTCCAATTCCAGTCTTTCGAATTCTTTTACTAACTCCTCTTGAGTTATTATCATCAGTAACTTCTCCCTGCCTTTTCTGCTCAAGGCATCAACCACAACATTTGTTTTGCCCGGATGGTACATAATTTCACAGTCATAATCTTTGACCAATTCTAACCATCGTCGCTGCCTCATGTTTAACTCTTTCTGAGTGAAGATATACTTCAAACTTTTGTGGTCTGTGTATATCTCACACTTCTCTCTATAACTCGTATAACCCTTCTCGTAATCCTTTAGTTGGCGTGACGCATACGCAATGACCTTGCCATGCTGCATCAGTACACAACCAAGCCCTTTGTGCGATGCATCACTATATACCACAAATCCCCCTGTATCGTCAGGTAAAGACAACACAAGTGCTTCACTAAGCCTCTTCTTCAGCTCCATGAAACTCTCCTCACATTTATCCGTCCAAACGAACTTAATCATCTTTCTGGTCAGATTGGTTAACGACGATGCTAGCTTTGAAAAATCTTAAATGAATCTTCGATAGTATCCTGCTAATCCCAAGAAACTTCTGATCTTCGTCGGTGTCTTCGACTGCTCCCAGTTGATAATTGCCTCTACCTTTGCTGAGTCCACCGAAACACCATCCTTGTCGATGACATGCCCCAGAAATTGCACCTTCTACAACCAAAATTCGCACTTCGAGAATTTCGCATACAACTTCTCCCTTCTCAAAGTTTCTAGCACTATTCTTAGATGTTCAGCGTGTTCCTCTTCCGTCTTTGAGTATACCAGAATGTCGTCAATGAACACAACAATAAACTTGTCCAAATCTTGCTTGAATACTCTGTTCATCACGTCCATGAAAGCTGTTGGCGCATTTGTCAACCCAAACGACATCACCAGAAACTCAAAATGCCCATATCAAGTTCTGAATGCTGTTTTCGGAATATCATCCTGCCTCACTTTCAGTTGGTGATAGCCAGTCCTCAAGTCGATCTTTGAAAAGTATTTCGCTCCTTTTAATTGATCAAACAAATCGTCAATTCTGGGCAATGGGTACTTGTTCTTAATAGTTACCATGTTCAACTCTCGGTAATCGATACAAAGCCTTAACGATCCATCCTTCTTCTTCACGAACAGAACTGGTGCTCCCCAAGGTGACACGCTCGGTCGAATATAACCATTATCTAACAGCTCCTGTAGTTGAACCATAAGTTCCTTCATTTCTACCAGAGCCATTTGGTACGGTGCCTTGGATATCGATGCGGTTCCTGGTACCAAGTCGATCACAAACTCTGCTTCTCTATCTGGTGGCAACCCCAGAATTTCCTCTGGTAAAACATCAGGAAATTCCCTCACAATAGGTATCTGACCTAGTTCACCCTCTACTCTTCGAGTATTAACCACATGAGCCAGATAACCTATGCAACCTTTCCTTAGCAATCTTTTCGCTTGCATCACCGTCAAACAACAAGATTGCCTCGGTGATTTACTACCATAAAATACTACCTTCGACTTACAGGGAGTCTTCAGGTGCACGCATTTCTTCTGGCAGTCAATAACTGCTCTGTGATTCGATAACCAATCCATTCCAAGAATTACGTCGAACTCTCCTAAGCGAATCGACATCAAATTCACGCTGAGCTTAAACCCTCTCAATTCAGCATAACAATTCCTATGAATGTAGTCTATGTGGATAATTTCTTTATTTGCTACTTCTACATTCATAGGATTCTCTAATTTCTCACGGGGTGAGGCTAACCGTTTAGCAAAATCTTCCGAAACAAAAGAACAGGTAGCACCCGAATCAAATAATACATATGCATTGATATTATTAATCGGAATAATACTTGATACTACGTCCTTCGATTCCATTGCATCATGTGCGGTCATGTTGAAGGTGCATGTTGTTGGTCTATTTGCTTGATTAGCTGGCCCTCCAATAGTCAGCTTGATGTTGTTGTTGTCCCTATTACCACTGGCTGCCTCACCCTTCCTCTTCGGACAGTCCTTAATCTGATGATCTGGTGCTCCACACGAGAAACATCATCTCCTCTTTCCCTTAGGACACTGAGGAGCGAGGTGCCCTTGCTGCCCACAGTTATAGTAGACACCTTTCCCCTTCATGTATTCCCAGAGTGATTTCTCCTGCAATTGATGCATCTGCTCTCTTTCTTAGCCTCCCTTCCGGACTTGTTTCCTCTAGAAGATTGGTTGTCACTCCACTTCCTCTTGTTCTGGTTGCTACCTCCATTACTCCCTCTTTTGTTACCGTCGTGACCCTTCTTCTTATCCTGGTTGTACTTGGCCAACGCTTCATTTCCTCCCTCGATGATGATTGCTCTCTCCAAGAGTGTTAAAAATGTGCCAATCTGCAAAACTGCAACCTTGCTGTAAATCCATGGTTTCAATTCTTGCTCAAATCTTCGTGTCTTTCTAGCCTCAGTATCCACTTGGTGTGGGGAAAATCTGGCCAATTCGTTGAACCTAGTTGCGTACTCAGCGACTGACATGCTCCCTTGCTTGAGTTCTAAGAACTTCACCTCCATATTCGATTGCATACTCTCCAGGAAGTAGTTCTCGAAGAATAATTCTTTGAAGCGTTCGCACAGAATCACTCCTTCTCCAGCACTCCTTTATTTGCCTTCCACCAATAGTTTGCCTCGCCCTTCATCATGAAGGTGGTGAATCCCATCTTTTGTCATTCGGTCACCCGTGCGACCTCGAACACTTTCTCCATCTCCTCTACCAATGTCTGAGCTTCGATTGGGTCTAAGGTTCCCCAGAACTCCGGAGGTCCTACCAATTTAAAGTCCTTGAAGCTAGCCAAGTGTTGCATTGGCTGCCCTACTGCTGGCGGGGGTCTATTCTGCATTACTTCTGCCAACATATTGACAAAGTTTTGCATTGGGTCAGCATTCCCTCCTTCGTTATTGACGGATCCTTCCTCCCTTTGGTTTCGTGCTTGTCTTCTAGGCGGCATGATCTAATAGAAGAAAAGGAAACCTTAAGCTTTAACTAACAGCTTTACGCGATATGCTAATCATGTTAGCATTTAAAGTTATGGCATCCATCAAACATATTTGATTCAAATAAAACAACTGCATTTATATTCATATACCACTGTTTTAATACACAAGACCCAACATGTGGCATACTTCTATAAATGCTCATGGCATAGCCTACCAACTGCTATCTATCCCCTAATGAACAAAAAATGGGGATTTACCACATCCTACCCCTTTAATAGCAACAAAGCATAGGGATTTACAACACAGATATGCCCCTATTATAACAAAAAGTGGTACTTACTGCATCTATAACATAATAAGGCATCTCACTAATACTTCACTGCATGCCATGATGGACATGTCCCTGTTGAACTATCCAGGAAATACTCCATTCATGACCCGGCGGCGAACCGAGCGACTTGACTCTCCCACCTTAATACAAGGCCTCCTGTCTTCAACTCTTGGGTTCCTATAGGCTGCATCTAATGCCAGCCCCAAGGTATCTATCCTTACAGTGCCTGCCTCCAATTCTTCTTCCAGATGATCAACTCTCCTTGCTGCTCGAACCAAGGCATCCTCAACCCGAATCCTTTTAGCAATTTCTAAATCAAATTCGAACTTCATGGCATTGTGCACAACTTTTAGTTTTGCCAGTTCTAACTCTGCCTGCTCCTTTTTCTCTCTTAGTTCAGTGTTTCGGGCGACTAACTGATGAAGTAGTGGCCCCACCTGCTCTGCCAAAGTCATATAACCTTCCAATTATTCTTTCAGCACCTTCACCTCATCCTCCAACTGATAAGCTAACTCTTTATACTGATCCTCCATACTCTGATGGGTCATATTTTGTTCCTCTAAATCTCTAAATTTGTCTTCTAATTCCATATTCCTATCGGCTAGCTGCTCGATTAGGTAATCCTCAGCTGACAGCTCCTCTAGTAAAGTATAGGACTCTACTTCCTCCGTAGCCTCGGCTATAAACTCACCTACGCTAACTGGTCCTTCGGCCTCAATGGCCTCAGCAACCTCATCGGCTTTGTAATACCCTGAATATTTATGAGGCTTATAAATACGATCATATATGGTTAGCGGTTAATTTAGTGACCTAAAACTAGGTATTGAGAAGTTTAAAATCTTAAACCCCAATGAGATTCAAATTTTGTATCATATGTGCTTAAATAAAGATCCAAGTGATATTTTGAAGCATGTGTTTTGTGATTATATCGTGTAAACGATAAATTTGGTCAAATAAAAATTTTTCGCCAAGCAGCTGTGTCGTGCTTACACGGACAAAATGATTTGTCGTGCTTCCGGCAAATTCACCGAGAAGCGTCTTGACAAATTATTTTTAGTAAGCTGTTGTGTCGTGCTTCGAAATGACAAAGTGATTTGTCGTGCTTACACTTTGACGTGCTTACGCATTGTCGTGCTTACGCTTTGACGTGCTTACGCATTGTCGTGCTTAAGCTTTGACGTGCTTACGCATTGTCGTGCTTACGCTTTGACGTGCTTACGCATTGTCGTGCTTACGCTTTGTCGTGCTTACGCCTGGCACACGCTGGGTACTAAAGTGTAATTAACCTATGTACTAAAGTGTAATTAACCTATTTTTATTAGCTTAAAGTGTAATTAACCTAGGTACTAAAGTGTAATAAGCCGGGTGCAAAGTGTAATAAGCCGAGCCCCTAACGTGCAATTAGCGAAACTTGGTTTTTCTATAAATAGCAAGCTCAGTTCATTCATTCCTTACTACTTTTCAAGAGCAGTTCAAGAGCAAAAACACTCTATATTTATATTCTGAGAGATATTGTGAGATAAAAATTACTTTCTAAGCATCGAAGCGCTGCACGATTGGAAGTAAAGCTAGCAACTACAAGAGGTATTACTCTAGTAGTTATTATTTTCATTCTTTTTCTATATATTTAGTAAAAATATACTTTTATAAGCAGTTATAATACTCAAATTATTTTAAGTATATAGTACAAAAGTCCTATTTACAAGCAGTTATAATGTCCGATTTATTTCTCTTATATATTAGAAAATATACTTTTATAAGCAGTTATTATGCCCGATTTTTTCAACTATTTAGTAAAAATATTCATTTTATAAGCAGTTATAATGCTGAATTTTTCTCAAATCTAATAGCCGAATATTCATTTTATAAGCAGTTATAATGCTCAATTTATTTTAAATATAATTGAAAAATATTCATTTTATAAGCAGTTATAATGCTGAAATTATTAGGAGTCTTATTTATAAGCGGTTATGATACCCGAAATAAAACTTTAAGGAGTTAATCGTTAAATGCTTAATTGGTCTACATGAAGTTATAATCGTGTAGGATTTACGACGAACGTGTAGACTGTTATATTTATCTGTAAAAGATATACGAGGCAAGTCTCCCAACTTTGTTATATTTAAGCAAGTATTATACATCTTGCTATCAATTATTGTGAAGTTATTGCTTCTTGTTCAGCATAACTTAAGAAATGAATCATTATTCATATATTGTTTATTCGAGCGTAAATTGTTGTGTCGAACCAAATTGTTTGGTAAGACATCTTATACTGAGTAAATAGAAATGCCTTCATAGGAAGGCCAATAAATGTCGACAATATATTGACCACAAATGGTAGGATGATATGCATACTCCTAGGATATTGGTGAGGCTGATCCCCTACCAGATATCCAAAACTCAAATGGTTCTAAGTCATTCAAGACTGATAGAACTAAATGAAATATATGGTTCATGTACAGAACCCTCAGTATACATCATTGACATCTTTCAAATCAAACACATGGTGTTTATATTTTTAAATGAACTTGCTGAGCATTTGTAGCTCATTCTTGCGCATATCTTCTTTTGCAGCTTTAAATGATAATCCCAGCACCTCTGGTACAGATAAAGGAAAAGGACATGTTTATTAGTTTTATTTCCGTTTTGAATAATCCAAGGCTTCTATAAGGCTTTGTTGTAATAACTTAGTACTGAGAACGATGTAATCGAACAAAATGATATGTAATATATTATGATCCTTTATTTCATCGAATGCGTTATACTCTGATCTTTATTTTGTTTAGCATAGTTGTACTAAGTTAAATACAGTATCTATACGAACTATACATCTGAATGAGGGTATTTAAATGATGTTGAAAGTTCTGTAAGCGCTGAGGTTACACTTAATGAGCGCCGGTAAGGTGCCACCTTTACCGGAATGCGCCCCTCAGTTCCAAGAACAATCATATCATTAATACTGTGAATGTCAGATAGATAGGGAATATAAATATGAAAGAGGTATTCATTAGATATGAATCTATACATCCAAGTGAGGGTATCCAAACACAGACAACGTTCTGGCCGGAATTAGTACCTGTTATGGGATACTGTGAACCTTGGATAGATAGAAGTTATATATTATGGAATATCTAATAGGTGGCAAACTGATAGGTACACTTGTCAGGTGCTATCCAGTTATGGATATGAGTGACATTTTGGTTACAGAGGTATAAAGATTTAAGTTGAAGATGTAGAGGTCATTTTAACTATGTTAGATTAACATTATTGACAATGTCTAGAAAGTTCTGACGAGGAAAGGGGTTAGGTCATTTAATTGCGCGCCGTTTTAACGGAAAGCCCCCTCTTTTCTGGGAACTAACTGGTTGCTAATACTGCAAGTCTCAGATAGATAAATAGAGATTTGTTTTTAAGTATTTTAGGACTTATTTGTAATAGAACAAGTAAACCTGGGAATGATGTAACAATGAACAAATGATAGTTTATAATAATATCACTTTTCCGCATTTTACTCTGATTATTAGAAGTCAAGATTTCTATATACGATTCAAATCAATTATATTACGAGTTTTTATAGAAACTTATCGTGTACATTACCTTTAAGTTAATGAATGTTTTGAATAAGGTTATACAAGTCAGCACGAAATCCGACCTAGCTAAAAGAAGCTAGCAGGTGGATTTTCGGGGGCGTGACAGGCTTCATCTGCCTCATCATCTTCATCTTCGTCGTATGGTCTCATTACTCGACCCACGACTAGCGCTCCATCAACATCCAACTCAGACTCTCTCGGTAGTAACGGCACTACTGGCTCGGTTGGCTCTACCAAGACAGTATGCTTGTCTACAGTCTCAACTTCGACAGTTCGACTAGATTCACCAATCTTCGTCATCCAACTGTCATAACAAAGGACAAACTTCAGTACAATAATAAAATATATTCATTGATGAAATGAAATAGTATTTTATTATGCACTATGTCGACTCGATGAATTTCCACAATCCACCTCAAGACATATGTGTCTCAATGAATCTCCTCGATCCATGTCTTAGCGCACTCAATAGGAGTTTAATACTAATGTTATAACCTAGATTTCGCGATCCTAAAGTTTATAACCTAAGGCTCTGATACCAACTTGTGACACCCCCAAATTCAAGTACCAATATCTCGAATTTGGTGCTCACGATAAACAATATCCAATCACCTTTAAATCAACATATGGTAACTAATGCGAAATGAATAATCATATATTGATCATTATAAAAGGTTTAATATGGTCCCAAGGTCTATAACATTAAATAAATACATCATGAAGTTTTAAAATAATAAATAATATTCGTGTTACATATCTGATATCTAATCAGAACATAAAAAGATAATTATGTCTATCCGAAGCCTAGAGCCTTATCTTCTCCTTGCCCTTATCTCTGTTTGAGCTCTCGGGCTTAGCTGTAATGTTTTTATGATATAACAAGGGTGAGCAACGAGTTTGCTCAGCAAGTTTAAAATGAACAAAAGATATATCATGAATGAATATGAAGAATAATAGCATGGTTCAACAATAACAAGAATTGAAGAAATAACTTGCACACGATAATCGAAGTTCAAATAAAAGTATGAAGATTGATTATTTACTGTTGACAGTCAAAATAGACTATGAACTCGCTTTAGGGAATCAGTCGCATTGACAACCCCCTATTAAGTTATAACTACCAGAGTTTTGTACGCAAGGGGATCAGCCTCTTGTACCTATGAATATGCATACCATTTAATTCTGCTTTATACCATGCTTCAAATACTTAGGTTACTCCCCGTCACGAGGTTTGTTCATATCAGTCCAAGAATCTGTGCCAACAACTGGTTCAGATGGCTTTTAAAATTAATAAACTTATACAGGTCTAACCGAACAAATGGTTTATATTTATCTTGCATAGTTCTTGAATGACAGAACCATAAATAGTAGTACAGTCCAGCCATAGAACTGAATTCGACTGCACTAGGTGCGAATAACGATAATATGGATGTGGAATAATTTTAAAGTAATTAAACCACTTAGCACATGCTTAAGAAATGAAACTCGAGCTTACTTTAAGAAACTTGCATTATGTAATATATTTCAGAACTTGCTCAATATAAAGAGGGTCAGGAAACTTGCAAAGATATACTCAATGGTATAACAGTTAATCTGACAGGTTCAGAATAAGGGAACTTCCAATAGGTGCGAAGTTAGGGTTAAGAACTTGCTTAATGTAAAAGTTGGGTAAGATAGAACTTGCCTGATGCGCTGCTTATAAAGTTACTCTACGATTTTGCTCTGCAAGTATCCTACAGTAATCATAGTTACTCTACGATCAGTCACAGTTAAGCATCAACATAGACTTACTCAAGAACTCATACAAACTGTGTTATGGTTTATGTAACTATCCCATGGTCTGCCAATAACTCTACGATTAGCAGGGACTTACTTATCTCGGTAGAATCACTCTATGATCACTTAGATGACTCTACGATTACTACAGTCTCCACTGACTTGGTGGAATGGTTAGTCTGTTTGGCTCAGTGATATTCTGCTATGACTCTACGATTGCCTTCGGGTCTGTCCAACCCATTCTATGATGGTCTAGTGAAGCTCTACGATCGGCAGAGTTGCTCTGCGATCGTAAAGTTCACTCTACGATTGGCTCCAGGCATAGTCAGGTCCACTCTACGATCTGCGAGTGCACTCAACGATCAGAGTGAAGTCACTTGACGATCGGGAGGTTTCACTCTACAGTGGCTGAGGGGTTCGGCTACCTTACTCTATGATGGTTTAGTAAAGCTCTACGATCAGTAGAATTGACTCTACGATCGGTAGGTTTTACTCTACGGTCACAGGGTTTACTCTACGATCCGCCCTAAGGCTGACTTGACTTACTCTACGATGGCCGAGTGGAACTCTACGATCGTCAGAGTCCACTCTACGATGGCCGAGGGGTTCGGCTATCTTATTCTACGATTATCGAGTGGAACTCTACGATTGGTAGAGTCTAATCTATGATTTTGGTGTGTCTTGACTGGACGGTTATGGTGATCCAACAGACGAACTCTACGGTCAAGCGAGGTTACTCTACGATCGTAGGGTTCATTCTACGATTCTGGTTTAGTCATATTCTGACATTACAGCTCAACAGAAGTCTTTGGCTAAATGGTTTGAGGTTATGATCTTATATTGGCCAACTTAACACGTGGGCTGAGTCTGACTGAGTCTATCCATTAGCATGCAAGGATCTAATAAGGAATAAATACATCATACCTTGAGTTTTCAAACCCAGGTCTGCTACAATACTGCAGAAACCAAGTTGGGTCTGGGGTAATACTAACTGTTGGTAATACTCTATTGGCATATAGCCAGATTTATGAGACTGGGTTACCAACAACCCTCTTACTAGGATCATGGTTACACCTTACATTGGTTTATAAATCGACTATCATCACCTATAGTCTGTAAACACAAGTCCTGAGATTTACCATAAGGATCATCTCAAGTTGGTCTTATTACTTCAGTTCTGATCTGAGCTTGGCTCAAGTCAACAGCTGATCTCAAACAAAATAAGGTGACTAAGGCCATTGTTACGACTCTGGTGTGAGTCTTTATTCAGTCCAACATATCACACATGCAGGTCTTTGTTCGACTACTCTATGGCTGCAGAGTTTAACATTATTCTTACATTACAATTAATCACGCTTGACTCGACATCTACTGACTCATTCAGCAGAAAAATCTAAGTGGACAAGGTAAGATTAATGCTTGAAATAGAAAAGAAGGTCTCACCTTTTAGGAGCTTCGGTGGCTAGTTCTCTAGCTTTTCAAATTCTGCTCATCTCTCCGAATGGCAAGAACTCCTCTCCAAGATTACCTTTACTTCTCAATCTCATAATATCTCTTTATAGCAGAACTAATAAACTCAGCAAGCTTCTCATATGGAATAGTGGTTCTATTTATAGAGAAACCATTACCCAATCGTTGGTTATTACACCGAACTCATGACCGATTCTTCATGGAATTACCTGTTCGTCACGAGGGATTTGGTGGTAAGCTGCACCAACCCACTATTAAATTAATCGGCAGGTTGTCACCTTTTCGGCTTGGGTCCTCGCGATACCTGGCGTAGGCCATTGGTCTAGCTCGGCTGATAGGAAGTGACAGTACCGTGTGTGAAACACGGAGGAAATCTTATAAGGCTGATTTGAATCTGACCCGCTACAGTAAGGGTAAGTCTCCCAATTGGGCTTGCTGATATGCACCTCTATTGGACTCCTTGTATGGCTGACCATATATACTAAGCTGGCCCAAATCATTAATTATAATAAGTCCTAGCCACAAGTCCACAACCCCTTGCTTCAGATTGAGCTTATGAAATGAGTAAACTGGGTTGGTCCACTATTAATAAATCCCCAATGGTACTATAAATTATTAATACCATCATTACTACACTCCATCGTTAAACATCTACAAGTCCAATGCACCATTTATTGCTTGGGCTTGTTTAAACGATTTACTAGGCTAGTCCATTTATATTTTAACTACACACATGGACTATTAAATCAAATAACACATAGGCATACATAGTTATCCAAATCATTTAAGGATTTAAATTAATATGCAAGAAAATCAAATAAAATTCTAAATCTTATTAATAATAAAGCTTAGAAATTCGCGGTCATTACATTTTGTCCCAAAGAAACGCTTACTTTTTTTTGGCAAAAGGCAATGGTCTTGCAATAACTGCAGTGTTAGTCTCAAATGCTTCAAGTGATCCTCATAAGTTTTATTGTAGACTAGTATATCATCAAAGAAAACTAGTACAAATTTTCTTAAGTATGGCTGGAATACCTCATTCATCAATGATTGGAAGGTGGCTAGAGCATTAGTGAGCCCAAATGGCATCACTAGGAACTGAAAGTGCCCATTGTGAGTCCTAAAAGCTATTTTTGGTATGTCATCCTTGTTGACTCTAATTTGATGGTATCCAGACCTCAGATCCAATTTGGAAAACCAACTAAAGCTATGGAGTTCATCAAGTATTTCATCAATTGCTGGGATGGGAAATTTGTCCAAACTGTCATATTGTTTAGCACCCTTTTGAACTCACCACAACTCATGTATTGGATGTTTGGGGCCACTTGATCAGATTCCCCTTGCAAGACAATAGTCCTTCCTTCCTTTTCTAAGGTTAACTGCAGATTGTGGAAATCAAAAGTAACTAGATTAAAGAGCTTTAACCATTCGACCCCTAAAACTGCATCTATACCTCCTAGAGGCAATATCCTAAAATCTGTTTGAAATTCTTCTCCTTGTATGGACCAAGTCAGCTCTGGGCAGTGTTGATGGCTAGAAACCTTGAATCCATTTGCAACAGTCACAATGATGGCATTGGTCTCCTTTAGTGCAGCCTTGATTTTTTTAGCTGCTTGGGGGGTCTAGGAAGTTGTTGGTGCTACCACTATCCACCAATATCCTCAGAAATTTTCCATGTGACATCCCCAAGAGCTTGACAGTATTGTTAGTGCTATGGCCAGAAAGAACATGTAGTGTGATATGGGCTTCCTGCACTTCACACTTCAATGGCACCCCTCCTTTCTTTGCCTCCTCACAGAAATCAATGTCCTCAAGTTCTAGGCCATCTAAATATGAGGGTAACATCATAAATAACTGTGGTTTCTTACATATGTGTCCTGGCACAAAAGGCTCATCACAGGAGAAACATAGTCCCTTCCTTCTTTTCTCACTGATTTGTTCCCTAGTAAAACCCCTTATTGGTAATGCCCTCACAGTATCCCCATCCACCATGGTAGTAGACTTGTGTGTTTGCATCAGTACAGGTTTAGGGAAAGTGGAACCCCCAATAGGCTTATTCATTACCTTACTCCTTTTGACCCATGCAAGCCTCCAGTTTGGCTTCCTCCACCCTTGATAACCTAATCATGTCCTTGAGAGTTTTTGGCTTGAGTTCCTGGACTCCCAACTGTATTTCCAATTTTAATCCCCCCATGAAACAGTCCATAAAAAACTCCTCATTAAGGTTAGAGTTCCTTACCAAAGCCCAACTTCTCAATTCCTCAAACTTTTTTCGATAATCATCTACTGATCCAATTTGTTGTAATTTCTTTAGTTCTCCTATTGGGTTATCACTAGCCTCTAGGCTAAATCTGGCAACAATTTCCTCTATTAAACCTTCCCAAGTCAGCTGTTGTCCTTCCTGCACAAATCCTGAGTACCATAACTCAGCCTCTCCTTCCAGACTCAAGGTGGTCAAGTAAACCTTCTAAGAGTCAAGAACCTTATAGTAAGAAAAGAGTTTATTATATTTTATGATCCATAACCTAGGGTTTTCCCCATTAAACTTTGGAAATTCAAACTTAACAGTTCTGAAAATATCATCAAACCTTTCTGGTTTAAGAGGGGACTCATAAGGAGGGAGAAACTGAGGGACCTGCTTGATTAGGCTCCTTCTGTTGCACTCGTTGAGCGAGGAGAGCCTCAAAATTCTTCATCATCTGCTCCAATTTAGCATCAAATCCTTGTTGCAGAGTTGAGACTGACTCCAACAACTGTGTCTGCAGCTGTTATATGGATGTGTTTTGCTCGTGAACATGGGGTTCCAGATTGCTCAATCGTTGATTGTTGGTAGCCATAGGTACAGGGTCGAGGGCTCTGATACTAATTGTAATGAATTGGATGAGCAGAGAGTGATTATTCAGAGAAATTCAGAAGAAGGAAGTAGAAATTAGAGTTGAGAAAAGAGAGCTAGAGAGAGGGATAGAGAGAACAGATAATTGAGAGAGAAAATCAGATGTATTTCATTTACTTCATGCTTACAATCTGGATTGATTTCCATACATATACTCTCATTTCGCTCACACCTCTCACACCTCAGCAAACGAAAGGAGCTGAGCACATGCCCCCTAATTAACATCAGCTCAAAACAATAAAAATAAAAGAAAGACAATAATGACCCAAACATTACAAATGAAAGGACTGAAATACCCTGCTACTACTGGCTTAGCTAACTTAATCAACAACTGCATTCCTTACAGTAACATGGTCGCGGTGGTTCTGATAGTGAATAGTTGTGTTGGCATGAATAGGGAGTTGGGTAAGAGGGGGAAAGAAGAGGAAGATAGAGAGGAGAGAAAGGGCGTTGAAGAGAGAAAGAGAAATGGTTTTGAATGTTTCGGGTGAGGAGACTTCGAACAGAGAGTGACCATGAGTGAGGCTGTCGGAGAACGACCATGAGTGAGGCTTTTGGAGGACGGCCATGAGTTGGGTTATTGCAGTAGTGATTGATTTGCAAGAATGTGTAACAGTAAAGTGAGAAGGCTTGCAAGCGGAGGTCAACCATGAGAGAGAGTTATACCAAGAAATGGGGACTAAATTGCAAATCTAACCCTAATATTTGTTATGTTTTTACAAAAGTGTTCCCTATTTTTTTTTCTTAGCACAAGTCTTCCTTATAGATATATTAGTTGTGCAAAATTGTTCCTCCAACTCCTTTTGTCAATAAAAAATTGAATTTTTTTCAAATTAAATTTGACAAAAAGTGCTAACATATTATTCATGCCTAAAGTAAGGTTATTATAGTCATTATGGTAGTTAGACCTATTGAGATACATTCACTACAAAAAAATGGGCATTTAGCAACGATTTTTCGGGCAACGACTTTATAAGTCGTTGCTAAACGTATATGTTTAGCAACGAAATGTTTCCTTCGTTGTAGTTTGTGTCAGGCTTTCACTTTTTGCAATGAAATTCATAAGTCGTTGCAAAATTTCGTTGCTAATTCATTGGCAGGAAAAACTTTCGTTAGAAATTCGTTGCAAAATTTTCGACCACTTGATTTCCCGTCATCGTAGGCAACGAAAGTTTTTGTTGTTGCTAAAAATGTGGCTTTAGCAACGATTGTTCAGGCAACGACTTTATAGGTCGTTGCTAAAAGTGTATGTTTAGCAACGAAACTTGTCCTTCGTTGTAGTTTGTGTCAGGCTTTCACCGTTTGCAACGAAATTCATAAGTCGTTGCAAAATTTCAAAACAAAATTCGTTAGAAATGCGTTCCAAAATTTCTAACCACTTGCTTTCTATTCATCGTGGGCAACGAAAGTCGTTTTGTTGCTATATTTCGTTGCCTAATATGGACCACATTCATTGGCAACGATTGTATTTGCGTTGCGTATTTTATACAACTTTTTGCAACGACTGGTACATTTGTTGCCCAAAATTAAGATAAACCGAATAAGGTTTTTTTGGTATTTTTTTTCCCCAGAACACATTATTTTTGTATTTTAATTTTTTAATTTATTTGGACGTAATTTTATACAGTCAAATGTTTCACTTCATCCGTCTCAAAATAAGCTAGAGTACTTTTAATATGTTATGTTAGAGTTATAATCTTGCACTGTTGTAACAATAAAATCTTGCTCAGAAGTATAATACCTTGCATAATATTTAATGAGTAAAATCGTGTTATATATATATATATATACACTTTTAAGCAACAGACACACCATAGATAACCTTTACATGTCATAATTAAGAATTTATATATATATATATAACTTATATTAAATAAAGAATTTAATAAATTCCAAAACATGCATATTTCAATTTTTTTTATTTTACTAAAAAAGAAACATGCACATATACATGATCATACTTCATACATATGACCTGTAAGCTCACCTTAAGTATCATAGGTCAACTAAAGTTTTAATCCATGAACAATGAGCATGGAATAAAATAGGAAAACAATAGCAAAACTCCTACTGCAATAATAGATGAACTAAATTTCAACTTTCATTCATATTTAACTAAAATAGGAAAATCAAAATCCAAATAATAGTTCAACAGTTTAATAAAATATCCAAATAAAAGTTCAACACTTTAACAAAATATCCAAATTTAACATAATCAGCTTTACCAAATAAAAGTTCAACAGTTAAACAAAATATCCAAATTTTAAGTTCTATCCACAGCAAAAGTTCAACAGTTTTTAATGTCCATAAATTATGATCAAGAGTTATTTTTAGCTCTTTCTGCACCTGTGCTGGTGCTGCCTTGAATCAAGTGCAAGAATTCTGGATTGTCGGACAGCTTGTTCATTATATTTTTGAGATTGTCAATCCGTTTGTCTTGGGCCCGAATGGTAGATTACAGCTCTTCATTCTTGGAGCGAGTTGCTTCCAACTCCGCTGCCAATGCTTTTTCTTTGTTGGTTGATGTAGTCTTCTCTGCTCGAGGTCCAAAACCAAAACCAAGCAATCGTCCTGCCTTCTTGCCCAAAACTTTAGTCATAATCTCTCTTTTGTCATTCATGTCAACATTTCCAGATTCTGCTTCCATCTCAGAGATGCATTCAGTCTCAAGTGATTTCATTTCATCCTGTGAAATTATCAACAAATGTAAATAATTGAAATGTATAGTCTGTAACTTTAGTTAAAAGATTACAATGTAAATCAAGACTAATGCCTAAATCATATGTTTGACTACCTCTATTATCAAAAAAAAGGTAAAGTTTGTATAACTTACGTATGCAGATTCATTTTCAGGTTGTACCCACTCTTTTGTTTTCTTCTTTTGATGTGTGCTTTTGTAACCTTCAATTGGATCTCCCTGAAAAACAAATTAGAATATCAAGTCAGCCATAGTTCAGTGCGTTAGGTATTAGTAAATACCAAGTGGTTTGTCAGGTGTGCTTTAAGTCTACTATAAGATATGTATTTGATAGACGGTAGGCATGGTACAACCAAAAGAGTAGATATACAGACGAAGTAAATATCACAGTTGGGGTTCCTCCAACAAATTAAACTCCAACTATCCTGCAATGAGCTAAAGGTCCTCAGATTATATTGATTCAAATGAATCTCAAAGTCTTAAAGACTGTCACCAAGTATTATTTTCATAGTAAATTATTGATATACAGCACATTACATTTCAACAAAACATTTCAGAGCAAATTCAAATTTGTGCTCACATTAGCATAACAATAACACATCTCAACTTTATCACTTCTCTTATTTAACAAGGATGCAAACCAACTCAATACATAATTACATATTGTCTGAAAAATATGTTACATTCTAAATAAGGATTTCTAGTACCAGCAAGTTCAAAATAGGACTCCTCATTAAGCAAACTGCCAGAACATGGATTATTGTAGCAATCTAAATTTCAAAAGAGATTTTGCAGGCTTCTACATATTGTACTGCAAATTTCTCAACTGTTCACAATATGCATCAAAGCTTTTTTAAAAGAATTAGAAGTACACAAACCAAAATCCATATATTTACCAATTCAGTATATCCATCCACTGCAACTTATTAAAGATTTGTTAATGTTCAAGAGGACTATTTGATTAGATAAAACAAAAATATGCAACCAATTTCCAAACCAGATAACAAATAATGGATAACTTCATATCAAAAAATCATATGACTCAACTTCTTCAATAAAAGATCTTCACAACCCATTTTCAAATTTCAGTACAATTTTCTTTTGATTTCTTCAAATCTCCAGGAAAATAGAAAGACATTTCACCCATTCCTACACTACACATTAAAAACTGAGATATACTAAATTTTCAACCGCTACATTTCGTTAAATTTATAAAACTTCAATTTGAATCTTGTTATTGAAACTAAGTTGAATTGTGAAAGCTTCAAGCTCCTTCATAGAGCACAATATTACTATGGTGGGTTAGAAGTTTCAATGCAAACGATAAAAAAATACAAAGGCCAAGCAGTAGCTCTAACATGTACATACATACGTACCTTTTCTGTATGATGAACAACAAATGGTTTTGACCCTCCACTGTGAATGGCCTTATTGCCTCGATTTTTCTTGTTTACTTCCGAGCGATGCTAGAAAAAAAAACAAATCATTGAAGAAATAATATAAATCTAATATTCTTTGATAAATTAAAATAATATGCATATAAAGTAACTGATTAAAGTTAGAATAACCATACAATAAATTTGGGCGATGTCCAATAATCACACATGTCACTCCACTTGGAGACATCAATGTTGTTTGGAGGGTTGTTCCTCGCTTCTTCGACTGATGGAAAAGTCTTGAAGTATTTGTATAGCTTACACCTTTCCCCTCTATTCCTATCCTTCATAATTCCAAGTGCCACACGCTTCACATGGGGCTGTGAAAGGTCGATATCGAATCGAGCCTGAAGAAATAAACCATTACTACATCAACGACTTACATGGAAAAATTAAGAGTTAATGAAATGGAGAGAAATAATGAGAGACTTGAGTTATATTAATCAGCCACAAATTGATTTTTGTAATGATAATGCTACTTGTTTTGTCATGCTGGAAATTGGAGAATTGGATGAGGATACATAATCTATGAATTAGGTTCTTTGCCACCATTTTTGCTTGTTTTTGCTGGGAATGTGGAAGGAGTTGAGCACAGATGGAATCAACAATAGTTCAAAAAAAAAATTGACATCAGTAAAAAATGTGTTTTATATAGAGACATTCTGTTTTTTAATTAAATTATAAACTAACAGTTTATTTAACTAAACTATAAACCAACAGTTTATTTAACTAAACTACACAGTTTATTTAACTACCTATGATATCACATCAGAATCATATCATACTCTCTTTCCAAATAATATGGTTTACCAAATAAACTGTTGGTTTATAGTTTAGTTAAATATAAATAAACTGTTGGTTTATTGTAATCGATTATTAATGAAGTAATATAGTTTAGTTAAACTGGGGTTCCTCGATTATTATCTATTATTATTAGATACACAGGTCACATAAAACAATAATATTTGCTATAATTTAATTTTCTAAAAAGTAAAACTTATTTCAACCCTTGACAATGACTCTTCAATCACTCCCTCTGTAATATCCTTGAATTTGGTGTTCAATGGAAGGTGGTGGCGGACCATCAATCCTATTTCTGACGACAACTTAGCAGATTCTACAGGATCAGTTGGCCTTCCTTTAGTAGGTGAGACATTAATAGTCAGCTTCTTTCCTTTGGACTTTGTGAGTTTCTCTAGTCCAATACCGCGAGTAGGTCCACAAATTTTATTTGCGGTAGATGAAGCTATTAAAAAAATTAGATGAGAAAAAGAATAGTGAACAACAAATTACCAAGAAAAATAACTAGGTATAGCATACATATATGACTACATATATCATTTGTTAACTAAATAGGTGTATAGAAAACTCACATGGTCTAGACCCTTCTGAAGACCATTGCTCTGCGGACATCGGTGTCGGGGCACTCTTTTCTAGTTCGGTAAAGTTTTCACCAACAATGGTGTCATTTGTGCCTTGCGTCGGGATAGAACTAGGAGTACCCACTTCATTCACAGGACCAGCATTTGCATTTGGTGAGCGTGCAAACATTGCACACAATTTGTCTGTTAAACGCATAGGTGATTTTGGCAAGTCAGAACGAGCTTGTGATCTAGTAATCGGGCTTCTTGAAGGAGTTGACGACATCATTATTCTTCTTCTTACATGAGGATTTGACTGTTCAGATACATTACATTCAACTTCTTCATTAGCCTCATGGACCTCTTCATTTTGGGAGGCTAGGTATCTTCTGGTTTGAGCTGCGCCTTTCCTTTTAAATCCAGGGCCAGACATTTTCAACAACCAAGTAAACAAGTTGAATGCTTTTCTGCAATTAAATTATCAGAACAAGTATACATATTAGTAAATAAGACAGTATAGTAATAGAAAGTAGGATTAAAGAATGTCATACATTACAAAAACAAAACTGCAATCTGGTCAGTATATATATTACATGTAATATGCGTAAGCATGCATAGCTGCAACATAATTTTATAAAAGGGGTGAATTTTCTGTTCTGGGGCAGAAAAACATTTATTTGAAAGCCAGATTCAAAAGTTTACACGGTAGAATCGCAAAGTCTTATTTTCTCTTTAGTTGATTTCACATACTTCATAAGGAAGCAATTCAACAGCCATAAAAATCTTCCAATATTTCAAAACCAAATCTTCCAGACTTGGAAATTCAGCACAAGAAAGTTATTATTATGATTAGTGACGAAATAAACTTTATGTAAAAGCAAATTTTATAAACTACGCAAGTAGCACTTAATTTGAGTTTGAACGCAGTCAAGGATTCACAGTTGAATATGCAGGGCTGTAACTCAATAGGCTTTTTTATCAGGCTAGGAATTGGGATTGATGTCAAGTTGTTATCGAAATTATTGCACAGGTAAACCAAATAAGCAATATAGCAAGACAGTTCTACAGTTGCGCTAGAACATACGTAGACAGTTCGAAAATTCTCTAAACCAGAACCAATGTCTTAGCAACTGCCTCAAAAATCCTTTTCGGGTTTACTGCTAAGAACATCAAACAGATCCTCCCTCATCAAATAATAGACGAGAAACACGAGACCGCAGGTAGATTACTATTCTATCAATATACTTAGCTACCTATTAGAAAGAATGCTGCTTTGCACAACCTCTTTCATAGCGAGAAAGTCACATGATCTTCAGGTAGATTACTATTCTATCGATTCCTACCATTATAAAGATGATGAAGATTTAAACGAAAAAGAAGAAAACTTTTTGATATCCACTTCATATAAAGTATGTGAAATCAGCTATCAGGAACTTGCTCAAACTACCAAATCATTTAGACAAGGGAAGACCAACTTATGACACAAATGAGGCCATATAAAGTATGTGAAATCAGCGTCTCCCCTTCAGCTTCAGCTTAATTGAAAAATTCAAACAATACGCACAATATTTAGAAGTTCACACACTAAGCAAAGCAAAACTATTCTGCACGAAGCTTGTGAATATTAAATTTTTCAAAAGGAAACCTAATATTACACTTTGATATAGTACTTAATTATTTCATCCAGAAGTGGCGGTGGCAGTTCACAAAAGTAGTGAATGAAGAGGCAAAGACAACAACTCCAATGCAATTATTTAAAAAGTGGAAATGGGTTGCAAACATCAAATAAATCAGAGGACTTTTTGGGAGTAAACCATTGCTGATAATAGTTCAGAGTTGTAACTTTTAAGAGAGAAAAGTTTGACCGTGACAGAGTGAAAGAAACACCCAAACTGAAGTTTCATCCGTAACTGTCAGGGTTTTAGATTAGATTTTTAAAAAGCCAGATCCTTCCAAAAAACACAAATCTGGTAATAGCTATCTCAATTAGTGCTGTCATATCATAATAGCCTATAGACACAAACAAGAAATACAATAGAACAGACAGAGGCTACTACAGTAAAGTTAGGTATTCTCTCTTTCTTTCTTTTTTATTTAGAGAGGCGGGGTAGAGGGGATAAGTATATACTAAATTAGAGGTTAATTTTCTGTTACTGCTGATATTGCGTTATATTATACAGTAGCATTTAGGAGGTCTAAATCAAGCACATTTTGTAGCCAGACATTTTACAAAATTAGAGCTAGGCAAGACATTGAAATGTTAGGACTTTTAAGAACTACCTAAAAAAAATTGTGAGGTCTTTCAGTATCAGGTTTATAAGTTCATGAAATGCAGCTGCTAGACATTTAAACATTCATTTTTTATATATTTAAAAAATATTTACAATTCTTGAAAATAGGATCAGTTCGAATCACATAATTACAAATAAAAACCACTCTAAATACATGTTATTTTTGTGTCATGACATACAATACTTGTTTTAAAAACAAACACAAATATACAAGGCAACAAGAGAAGAGACTAGAACACAAAGACAGACCTGCTGCTAACAAGCTAATACTTGGGACTCTAAAAACATGTAGGAAAAGAGCAAGTATGCAGAACTCATCGTGGCCACCTCCATCAATAAGATGCATTTAACATTTCTCAGCTGAAAAATCACGTACTTTACATATACAAGGAGAGCTTAACACGAGAAGAAAATGTGCAAAATGAGCTTACAGTTCATTTCAAACAATTACTTGAAATCACATAAAAAATTACTTGAAATCACATCAACAAGCCTTAATTTCTATTTCAAATAATCAACTAATCAGCCAATTCATTCACAAAAACAAACCAAAATCCCAAACTAAGAAATAGAAATCAGAATCACATAAACGTTTGCTAAAATGCACCACTGAAACTCATTTCAAATTGGAAACATATCCTCCCAAAATCCAAACAAATAGATAAGAGACAAAATAACATTTTTACCAAATTTAAGTTTGTTGTTTCATTCAATAGTTCTAGTCAATTACAAAAAACCATCCTTGAAATAGCATCTACAAAGCCTAATTTTTACTTCAACTTTAAACTTATCAGCACATTCATTCCCAAAAACAACCAAAAATCCCCGATCTAAGAACTAGTCAACTCAGTATACTCAAAACATTACAAACCATAAACCCTAGAAAAACTATGGCATGGAATTGAATGATACTTAAACTGAGAGCTCTAGATAACATCATAAACGGTTCAGAGTACTAACCTGAGCCGAAGAACTATGAGTTACTGCTTGTCGATCTTCGTTAAAGTCACACACCCAGTAAGGTCACTTCTCTGTTACGCAGCGGGGAAGAAATCGGGAATAACTCGAAAAGATACCGACACAATAATATTATGCAAGGGCAGAACACTTTCGAAGCGGGACGACCTCGATTGAAATTGGGGGATTTGAGTTTAGGGCATGGACTGGAGAAAGAAATTGGGGGTGACAAAAATTGGGAGGGAAATATAATATACTGGAGTGAAAATTATAGCGGGAAAAAAGAAGAATAACGTGAACATTTATCCTGAATATTAGAATATCTTACATTATCTCATCATTGACTCAAATTTTTATTGTTAACTTGAAATGTCATTAAGTTACTTGTTCCTAAATATTTCATAGGATTAAAATGTAATGTATGTACATGTTATTATAATGATATTCATTAATGTTTAATGGGTACATGAATTATATATATTTAATTTTTTTTTGCTATTTTAAGAATAATATTTCTTCTGTCCCAAATTAATTCCTTAATTTTGACTTTTTTAAGTCAAATTGACTATGAAATAGAATTAATAATTATGCATATATAAATATATTTCTAAAATTATAAATATTGAAGTTAGTAATAAATTGTATATACTTTCTTTTGGTTATAATTTATTCACCTATATTTTAGCAAAAATAGTAAAAAAAAATTAGTTATAAAAATGGTCAATTTGACTTTACAAGGTCAAAATTGAGCAATTAATTTTGGACGGAGGGAGTATTGTTTATGCCTTGTTTGTTATAAGATGAAAATACTGGATATGCTTGTACGAAATTTCGTACAAGCATATCTAGTTGTAAGTACTAGATATGCTTGTACGAAATTTGTAGGTTGCAACGGTGATAGTGAACTTTAACGCACTATTAATGAGTGTTTCTAAATTAGTTGAAGGGTTATTTCAAAGAAATTGATTGACAAATGTTTTATTTTAAACAGTCGATGCTAGATTAATTTGACGAATTTTCTTCTTTTCAGACTAATTGTGACGTATTTTCCTCTTTTCTCTTTTCTCTCTGGACAGAAACACTAGCTTTCAAAAGTTCATACTTAGAATTAGGGAGGGTTTGTTTTCTCTTACGGAGAGACCCTCCTGTAAATCATTTGGTTATCATTAGCCGATTATTAATTTGGTTTGTATTTTCTCCCTTTCTGGAGTTTGTTTTTCTTTTTTGTGTGATATTATTTTCTCTTAGTTTGAGGTTATATCTCTTGTTCTTTCACCTCTTGTGGGAATCTTTTTTCTCCTTTTATAGGAATTTGAATTCTCTCTATGTAGAGAGTCAATTTCATCAACGGTGATGGATAGGTGATTGCAGATATGCTAATTGAATACACGATGCGGGATGCAACATATCTACAGTGGTTATTTTCTTATTGTTATATTATTTTTTTGCCTAGATCATGAAAATTTGTAATTCAAATTTTATTTTAGATAGAATAAGTATCCCCTCAACTTTATCATGTAATTTGTATATTTTCTGATTGAATGAATGAATTTATCATGTAATTTGTATATTACAATTCAGTTTGCTATTTTAAATTAGTTTATGATCAAAACAAAATTTATTGTGACATACTATGATACTACGATGTACCATGTACAACTTTAGTTACCTAAAAGTATAATATCTGACTCAAAGCTCAAAATTAAGTACCATTATAAATATTTTAATCTATCATTAGTTCACTTAGGCTTACAAATTGCTCATTTCGCTATAAGGATACATTTTGACCTTTTAGAGTCAATTCGCAAAATTCTAAAATTTAAAATTAATATGAAATTAATTAGTTTAATATAAATAAATATAACAATATTAAACTAATTATAAAGTACATATGCGTTAATTACATGATAAATGTATTAACAACATTATTAATTAAATTAAATAAACTTAAGATATCTAGAAAATCAAGTACTCATTTAAATTTAATTTTGTTTCAGAGACGGATGATGTGTGTATAATATTTGTGATTTGTAACACTTTTGTTTTGAAATTTACATAATTAGCTCTTTTTATTTCAAACAAGAGTTTAATTTTTTAATTTTTATGTTATAATTATTTAGTTATTGTTAGATAACAATTAAAAATGATACAATATTCTTAAAGTAATTATCATAAGTTCATTATCATATTATTACTATTAACCTAATAACGTTTTATTTATAAAAATATACGTCCTTAGTATTATTGGTTATTATTTTTATCATTTATATATATATATATATATATATATATATATATATATTAAAATTAACAAAACATCAATGGACTCTATTACAATTTTTTTTTAAAAAAAACAGGAAAATATTATTACCAAAATCGATAGAGACCAAAACTCTCCCCCAATTCAATCTGATCTCTAACTGAGAAACCCTCAACTGGATTAGTAGCGAAGGAAACCGAGAAAATAATCGAGCAGTGTGTAGAAACTGAGAAAGCGATGGAAACCTAGCAGCAATGAGACAACAAAGGATCGTTATATCTAAGTATCAGAAGCAAAAATCGGTATTCTACTTTGTTTATATATTGACTTTTTAGTATGATAGTTATTGTTTTCGATTTCAATGAATATGATGAAGCTTAGTCACAGAGTAACTGTTAGTATTTAGACAGAAGCTAGAATTCTACATGATTTGCCCTATTTTATTACTTCATTCACCGAGTTAAAGGCATCTTGAAACATTCCCACAGGTCGTTCCTTGGTAAACATTGATTTTTATGTAATAAAAGTGTCAGCTTCTTTTTTATTTGTGTTGAAATTGTAGTATGCTGATCTTCATCATTAACATACTAGCCGACTTAATTGGTTGGTAAGACTATATACAATGTTATATACGACTCTGTTCAATAAACTTGAAATTGGTTCTTATTACATTAAAAAAGAGATTTACTTAATAATTTAATATTTTTTACACTGAACCTTTGTCACACATGGAAATCCCTGTACTGGGTATCCTTGCTTCATTTGCCATTTTCTATCTTGGTTGCTCTCACTATATTATGTAGAGCACTACTTTGTAGTAAATCACTATACCCTTGTCTGACCGAATACTCCATTCGAGTTCATGTAACTTAGATATAATGTGTGTGTGTGTGTGTGTGTGTGTATATATATATATATATATATATATATATATATATATATATATATATATATATATCGTTCTAGCTGCATTTTTAATCATAAAACGTGGAACAAAGTTGTCGGTTCAAAAATTTATTGAATATTAAAGATAATAACAATTAGAGCCTCGACTCTAGCTGCATTTTTAATCCGATGCCAGAAGAAGTTTTTGTTTCTTTTCCATTGTGAAAGGCCAGTTTGTTTATGGAGTTTATGGTGTAATTTTACAATATTAACCAAGTTGACCAAACTGCATTGTCATTTGATTAATTCGAGAAGATTTTTTTTATTGGGTGTATAAGTTACTTGAGATTTTTTGGTAAATAAGGTGAAAATCAACATTGTATGCCGATTGTTTTACCAATAATGTTTTGATGGGAAATAGGGATGGACATTACTTATTTAAATGACAGCTTTTCTAATATTTTTAATGGCTTTCTGTTATGCCATGACAGATCACCACTTCCTCATTATGTAGAGGTTCCCCATGTAGCAGGCTATCCAGAACTGTCAGACCATTACATGTTTCAAATTTGTAATTCAAATACCTGGATTCAATAATTCAACTTTGTAGCCTCAATCCAGCTATCTCTCATTTGCTCCTCCAGAGGTTAGTGTTTGTTTCACTTCTTATCTCCCCTTTAATCTTTCTTTCATTTCATTTATTTTGGTTTATCTGTTAAGGGAGTGGCAAATGTTTGTGTTAAATAACAGAAGTTCTGTTAACAGAAGTTCTTAATTGATTGTTCATTTTTGTACTCAAAAACACTAATTCAAAAGTTTAAAGTTATTTTTTTAAAAAAATAAATAAATAAATTAACAACAATAAGGTTTTATAAGAAAAATGTGTTGTTGTGGTTTTGTATCATTACTGAGATAATAAAACTGTTATTTATAAAATATTTAAAATCATATTATTTTAGTTTAAGTTCATAAATAATTAAATGTGACAATTAAAATTAAAAAATTAATATTTTCATAAATAAAAGTGATACATCTACGAGTCCCTCTCATATAACTGTAGTAAATGGGTACAATGTATTATGTATCAACTGAATGCAAAATGTGCCAACTTTAACAGTATTTCGTAACCTAGGATCCTTTTGAAGCATTTAGAAATGTTACCTACTAAGTTAAGGTAATTGGTTGACACAGTTCATAGGCTTCTGTTGATCCACATTAATCATCATGCATTCATGTGTGTGGTTATTAAGAAAGAAATGCAAACAAATGAATTCCTATATATATATATATATACACATACACACACACACACACACTCCGGAACTGGATCCTTGTTCAGATATGTGAAGTGCTCTAGCTGTTACTTGCTTTTCTACAAATAAACAAAATGCTAAATTAGGTGTGAATCTGTGAACTTCAAAACCATTCTTCTAAATGTTTGTTTGTTTGTTTGTTTGTTTGTTTGTTTGTTTTGTATTTAGTGGACTAAAGCTAGGAGGAATATTTTGGGTACTACAATGAACTAGGATTTGCTTATGAAATGGGGGCAACTCAAAATTAATTGCGATTTACCTCAATGCTCTTGGTATATGTTCCTGGTCAGGTCCCCTCATACGTATGACTGGACATGTGTGTGCTTGTGCAGATCTATGTCTATTCAGAACTAAGATAACATGGGAAAGTTGGAGGCTTTTGCTTTCGGTGGTTTAAGTCATGAAGTCAGTTTCTAGTTTGGAAAACATTAAAAATGGACCACAAATTATCATCTGTCAACGTTCAAGTACTAAGATCGATTCATTAGATTTAGTTATTGCTGATAGTGAAATGGCATGATAACTTGATTGCTGCAAGAAGGAGATGTCAATGCATAAGAGTTTCCTGTTTTAATGTTCATTCAATAACTAGCTTAGCATTGCACCTGAATTTTACTGCATAGTTACACGTCCTCATTGTTCACTGTAGCTGGGCATAAGTTAATTACTAAAGTTGCATTGAAGTAAATTTTTATCACATAAATATTTAAATGCCTAAGGAACAGAAATTTGTTGATGACTCGTAATAAGTGGAAGAACGGACAAGTTTGGTTTTCAAGAAGTTTGTGGCTGCTCTCACTATATTCTGCTCTCACTATATTCAATCCTCTACTTTGCTTGTTATTTGGAGTCTAATTTTCAAAATTTCTAAGGTTTAATACTAAATATGGATTATTTGGTCGAGCTGATGTAATTGAGGTTATGAATAAATTTCAGGTTTAACACATTTTCATGGATAAGAGATGGACTCATCATGAGCGTATATCTGCGACTTATTGTAATGGGGTCAAAACATTCATTGATCATGTACGTGCAACAATGGGCCCAACCGTTGACATTAGATATCCTTGTATTAAGTGTATGAACTTGTACACTATAACCCAAGAAGAGGTGTCTGCACATTTGTGCATCAATGGAATAATGCCTACTTATGATAAGTGGATTTACCATGGCGAACCCATTCCACATAAAAGCAATGAACATGGTGAGTATATTAACTCTCAAAATGAGGAGTTTATGGACTATGATTCAGATGGTGATGAGGATGAATTTAAAACATTAATGGAAGATATTAACCGAGGAAACTATACTGTTAATGGGAATGAAGAAGATACCTTCCAAGATCGAAACCATACCAGATTTGAAAAAATGGTGAATATGTTAAACAAGGAGTTATATCCGGGATGCAAAAAGTACTCCATTTTGTCATTTGTTATTAAATTGCTACATTTGAAGGTTTTCAACCATTGGACAAATAAGTCAATAGACATGCTGCTTGAGTTGATGAAAGATGTTCTTCCTGATGCTGTGAATTTGCCAAAGTCATACTAGGAGGCAAAGACAATGCTACGTGAAATTGGCCTTGGATACCTGCAAATTCATGCATGTAAGTAAGTTCCATCACACATCAAAAATTCCTTAGCACATGCTTCTATATATGATTACTAAATCTTTCTCCCTTTTGTTGAAGGTATGATTGTGCACTTTTTTGGAAAGAAAGTAAGGATTTAGAAGAGTGCCCAGTATGCGGGGAATCAAGATGGAAACTTAATGATGGAAAGGGGAAGAAAATCCCACACAAGATTTTAAGATATTTTCCTATAAAACCGCGGCTGCAAAGACTTTTTATGTCAAAAAAAATTGCGAAAGACATGCGGTGGCATAAGGAAAAACTTGTTTTAGTTGAAGGTGAATTGAGGCATCCAGCAGATTCTATATCGTGGAAGGAGTTTGATAGAAAGTACGAATGGTTTTCTAATGATCCAAGAAACATTCGTCTCGGCCTAGCTACGGACGGATTCAATCCATTTGGAAATATGAGTTGTTCATACAGCATGTGGCCGGTAATACTCACTCCTTATAATTTTCCCCCATGGATGTGCATGAAGGAGTCCTTTTTTCATAATGTCACTGTTAATTCCTGGACCAAAAGCACCAGGTAATGAAATCGATGTTTATTTACGTCCTTTAATAGATGATCTTGTTGATTTGTGGGAAGAAGGAATTCAAACATATGACTCTTATACTGGGTGCAATTTCAACATGCATGCTTCTGTTTTATGGACCATTAACGATTTTCCTGCACTTGCAAATCTGTCTGGATGGAGTACCAAAGGGTACATGGCTTGTCCAACCTGTAATGTTGATACACGATCGACTAGGTTGAGAAGTAAAATCTCTTACGGGGGGCATCGTGCATTTCTCGCTCCTAATCATAGGTATTACTAATATTCATCTTATTTTCATTTCATCCTCATATGTTTAGTATCATTTACGTCGTATACTTTTAATTGCCCTTGTAGGTGGAGAAAGAGTTTAGAGCATGATGGAAAGGAGGAACTCCGTAGACCACCTAAAATCCTAAGTGGATCAGAAATTTTACATCAATTAGAATCAATAACATTTGGAGATTTTGGCAAGCATCCGGATAATGTAAGCAAGAATAGAGAAAGAAAGCGAAAAAGGACAGCAACTTCGTCCAACTCTAATTGGACAAAGAAAAGTATTTTTTTTAAGCTACCATACTGGAAATATTTAAAGGTGAGGCATAAGCTTGATGTAATGCACATTGAGAAGAATATTTGTGACAACATAGTTGGGACATTACTAAAGATTGAAGGTAAAAATAAGGATACGTACAAGGCTCGACAAGATTTACAGGATTTGAATATACATAAAGAGCTGCATTTGAGACCACGGGGAGACAAGTTTGACAAACCACAACCAGCCTTTTCTTTTTCCAAGAAAGAGAGAAACAAATTCTTGTCCTTTATACGGTCTATCAAATTCCCTGATGGATATGCATCAAATATCGCTAGATGTGTCAATACAAGTGACAGTAGTATGTCGGGATACAAGACGCATGATTGCCATGTTCTTTTACAACGATTAATCCCTGCTGGAGTTCGAGGGAATCTTAATGATGATGTGGCAACAACATTAACTGAGTTGGGTGTATTCTTCAAGAATTTATGTTCTAGGACAGTCAAAGTGGATGACTTGAGAAAAATGGAGAAGGATATTGTAATTATCTTATGTAAGATTGAGAGGATTTATCCACCGGCCTTCATAGATATTTGTGTTCACTTGGCTGTTCATCTACCACAAGAAACAATGTTTACAGGCCCTGTATGCTATTCGTGGATGTATCCAATTGAAAGGTACATAATTAAATCTTTCTGGTTATCTATGCACTTTGTAGTTGTTTCATACTAAAATGCGTATTTTTTTGGTACATAAGGTATCTATGCACTTTAAAAAAGTACGTAAGGAATAAAGCACACCCAGAAGGATCAATTGCTAAAGGGTATGTCGCAGATGAATGCTTGCCATTTTGTTCCTTGTACTTACCACGAAGTGAGAGCAAGTTCAATAAAAAGGAACGTAATCCTGATGGAAAAGTTAGAAAAGATGCTCTTTCTGTGTTTTCTCAAAATGTTCATCCATTAGGTGGTTTTATTTTCGATTATGCTGATTCGATTGAGATTCAAATGGTTCATTGGTATGTCTTGAATAATTGTGAAGAGGTGCAACCTTATCTCGAGTAAGTTGAATATTATATCATTATATTATTCAAATGATTATTGCTTCCTACTACGTTTATGTACTAATACTATTCTGGTAGGGAATGTGAGGAAGAATTGAAACGAGATTACCAAATCAACATCGAATTGGAAAACGATTTCCTCAATGGTTTAAAAAGAAGGTAAAATTTGTTTTTCTTTGCCCTTTTGAATCTGTTTGTTGCTATTTGAAATACAATGATTAATTTTATTTTTTTCCCTCTAATAGATTCATCATATTTGGAATACCACATCAAATGTCATTAGTGATCAACTATTTGCATTAGCATGTGGTCCAAATTTACGAGTATGGAAATATAAAGGATGCATTGTCAATGGAGTGAGGTTTCTTATCAAAGATCGTGATAATCGTAGGCAAAGCCAAAATAGTGGAATAACATGTGAATGAGAACACGATGGGAAAAGTATTGACTTTTATGGCTTATTAAATGGTATTATCAAAATAGAGTATGGAAAAGGTTATAATGTGTTCATATTTTCTTGTGAGTGGTTTGATTTAGCTAATCGGCGATTGGGTATTAGGAAGGATACAAACTTTATAAGTGTAAATGTAAGTGGCACATGGTATAAAAATGATCCATACATATTAGCTTCTCAAGCAAAACGGGTTTTTTTTCTGGATGATTTGAAATTAGGAGGCAATTGGAAAATTGTCCAAAGGTTTAACCACCGACATGTATTTGATGTTCCGGAGGATGAAATGGATGACATTGAAAATTATACCACTGACGATGTTGTTAACCTTGATGATGACTCACCCGATATTGACATTGTTGTTGAGGATCGGGAAATAGGGCCAATGGATAGAGTTGGCGTTGACCCAGAAATAATAAATAGCAGTGTCTTAATACAAAGAAATCACAAAAATAACATTGAACAAAATATTTTATTGGATGAAGACATTAATGATGATGTCGACGAGGATGATTTTGAGGAGGAGGAATTCGATGAGGAGGGGTATAGCGAGGATGATACAACTGCGGATTATCGTAGCCAGGAAGAACGAAGTATGGACGAGGAAGATAGTGAGAACTAGCATCAAATAAGGTATGACTTTTGTCATATCAAACTTGAAACATTTGAATGAACTAGCATCAAGAGCATTTGTCATCGTATAGATATTACTACCTTGGAAAGGATTGCATATGGTTTCTTTTTCATACAAACTTTCATAGACTAGTACTGTTTATTGATTATTCTTTTATTTCATTGAAGGACTCTACCAGGAGTTGGTAATTCCCGTAACAAATTTTCATAATGAAGATAAAGGCTATGGTTTTGGCTGGTGAATTTTTTGATGTACATATTAGGAAGGATATTGTTCATTGTGTAGTAAGATGGGAACTTGCAAAATGATAACAGGTATTAAATAATCCTTTTGGTTTGGAATTTGAAATATGGGCACTTAACTGAATATTTGTGTGTTGGCCATAGTACTCTTTATTTTGGTTTTATTTATTTATTTTTGTTTAATTTTTGAGATGTTCATTATTGGTTTGTAGATAATTTTCTGATATTTCTGCAGGTTTAAACTCTAGCTGTTGAAGATGGGTTTCAATTCAGTTTATAGGGTTTTATTGAAAGTTTTTCCACAGATACAAGTCTAAAGCCCTAATGTCACTTTATGCTATTTTTGCCTTTCAATTCAGTAAGCAATAATTGGCAACTAATGTTGCTTATTAATTAGGTTTTGAAAAATACAGCAATAATTTGTGCCCCATTAATGAGCCATTCCGTTTAACATATGATGGACGATATGTACAAGGCTAAACAAGAAGGGGCAGATATGGTTGAGGTCATGCTGGATTGTGTGAAGAACTTTAGGCCTCAACAGGACCTTGAAGTAATCTTTAAGAATAAGCCATTGCCAGTTATTATAGTGTGTAGGTATGTAAATATGCCCTTTGTTTCTTGGATATTTTCATTTTCCTTGCTTTAAGGGATGAATTGAATAGATATGAATTCATTGTTTCCTTTCATATTATTGTAGATGTCTGTTTGATTATGTGTGTTGCTTTGGCAGATAAGTCAAGTCAAGACAGTCGTAATGCGTTTATAACTAGCCGTTGATTATGTGTGTTGCTTTAGCAGATAAGTCAAGTCAAGACATCAAGATAAGAACATAGGTTTGTCTAACCAGTCAGTCCTTTTGCTTTATTCTTTTTAATTGTCCTTTCACTTTGGTTCTTATTTGCATATTCTTAACCCAAACTCAGATGCAATGTCCAAAGGAAGAGAGCCATGACGAAGATAGCCCAAGCAGAAAATTTTTATAGTCTTACCTTGAGAAAATAACTTCGGTGTACCATTTCAGATTCGTTATAATTGCCTCATCTGTTTTTGTTCTTTTATGTCCTCATAACTCTAAGATTTTTTATCTAATTCATACAGTTGGTTAAATTTTTTTGAACAAACATTACTGGATCAAATATATCTTAAAACTTTGGAATTTGTAGGACCTTCCTCATATAAACGAATCATGCATTTCAAACAAATTTGGTTTCACATCCAGTTAAGAATTTGCTTATTTATCTCAAAGATTAACAGATTTTCTCTTTCTTTTCAGTTGTACTGATGATATCTATATTTCAGCTCCTCTTAAGCGTACTAGTAGCTTGTCCTTTGATGAAAAGCTTTTTATAGAGACGCTATACAAGGTCACTTATCTCCCTCCATTGTAGATGTCAGCTTATCAATCCAGTGTACGATTTTGTATAAGCTTTTATGCAGTATAACAACTGTGACCTCTTACAAGTTCTTGTTTCAATATCGAAAACCAGTCCTATTGTGCTTTATCTTAGGGATGCTGACAAGCTCCTATGTAGATCACAAAGAATATACATCTTGTTCCAGAAAATGTTGAAAAAATTAACTGGACCAGTGCTGATCCTCGGTTCAAAAATTGTGGACCCGGGCGATGACTACAGAGAAGTAGATGAAAGGCTTAATTCTGTATTCCTATACAGTATTGAAATCAGACCACCTGAGGACGAAATTATGAAGTGTACTCTCTCTCTATATATGTAGATATATACTTTGATTGAAGAACTGTGGTAGCTTTAGATGGTTAATTGTAAAGATAATGAATAATTATGTAGTGGATGATTTTATTAAATAAATAATATTTTAGTTTTTTGTATTTTTGCCATTATTTGCAATGGGGACATATTTGAGCCAGCCAGGTACACAAAAAGAATGTCAAATTTTGATTTGGCAATAATATAATTCGTTACCAAAGCATTGACCAAGTTTTAATACAGCAACAATTTTTTATACATTTAGCAACAAATTTTCGTTGCTAATGACATTAAAAATATAATATTTGGCAACGAAAAATTAACCTAATAACAACGGAGAGGATATTGTTGCTAATACAAAAATAAAAGGTAACATTTTTTATCGTTGCAAATCATATCAACTTTCGTTGCACATATAAAGAAACGACAACATATAATGTCGTTGCTAATCGACGACTTTCGTTGCTATTGCAAAATAACCACCAACAAACATTTTCGTTGCTGATTCAGCATAATGTGGTCTAATAATACAATTAGCAACGAAAATCGTTGCTAAAAAGTTTACATTCCGCAACGAAAGCAAGCTTAGGCAACAATTTTCATAATTTACTGCAACGCAAAATGTCGTTGCAAAATGATGTCAATTGCAACGAAAATGCAGGGCGTTGCAAACAAAAAGAGTTCATTTCGTTGCCAATTAGCAGGCTTTTGCAACGAAATGGGATTTTGAGCAACGAAGTTGAAATTATTCTGCAACAATACATTTTGTTGCTAAAGGATAACTGTCTCTGTACGAAAGATAAATGTCGTTGCCAAAAGTATTACTGTTGGCAATGAACAAAATACGTTCGTTGCGGAACAATTAGCAACGCTCATTGCGTAACGAAAGACGCAACGACAGTAAAGTCATTGCGAAAACCCTTTTGCAACGAATTTGGACACCTTTAGCAACGAAAATCGGTTGTTACTGAAGCCCCATTTTTTTGTAGTGATTTGAGAGCAACAAAATTCACATTTACGATCGAGAAGGGACAAAAATATTAGTTAAGAGGTTTCAAATTATGGTTCAAATTCATCTTAATCAAACCATGGGTTTTAAATTAGGGCTAAAATTCACAACCAAATCGTATTTTGTGAAATTAAAGTTACAAGTAGTTGTTAGGGTTTAAATTAGTGTTGTAAATGGAGCGGACAATTTGATTGCCACCTTGGAAACATAATGACAGACTTGTTAACACTATAATAACCTTAATTTATGCAACGAAATAATACGTTAGTATTTTTTTGTCAAATTCAATTAACTGAAATTGCTTTATTATCAACGAAAAAAGATAGAGGAACAGTTTTGCATGACTAATGTATCTATGAGGGAGACTTATGCTAAAAAAATAAGTTTAGGGAACACTCTCGTAAAAACATGACAAATAGAAGGGTTAGATTTGCAATTTAGTCAAGAAATTGGTATTGAATTATGAAGAGACAATTTTGTCCATAAAATATAGGTGTTTGGTTCACACGTGCGTCCATTCCGTTACTTATTTGAGAATTCCGTTTAAATTTGACGGATTTTATTAAAATTAAAAGATTTAGAAGGTAAGTAAATCAAACGTACAAAAAATAATAATTTAAAGATTAAATGTGAAATTAGCATATAGTTGGACGACGACCGAAGAGGTTGTCCTCTTTATTTCGAGAGTTTGCGGAGTTTGCCCAGTTCGCAAAATAAATACTTCTAGGTATATTACCACTTTGTGTGCGCAAAAGCGAACGTTGGTCTTCATCTCTGTCTTCTCTAATGGATTTTGCTTATAATGATCAAATTAAATATGATTCTGAATTTACAATTTCCGAGTTCTTGGAAATGGATACAAAATTGTCATGGAAGAGGCCTGCTTCTGAAAATCCATGGGTTTTCTGTAGTCATGAGCAATCTCAAACTCCATCTTCATTTTCATCCTCCTCTCCCCCAAGTAAGTATCCATCTATCTATCTCATAGTCTAATTGGATTATTATATGAATGAAAAACATTGAATTTGTATTGTATATCATGGTTTTTAAACGCGGACCGGTCATCGAACCGAAAAATGTACTAGGTGGATGGGTTACTGGTTTATTGACCCTGTGACGTCATTAATATGTAATAAATAATTAAATATATTAATTATTATTATATATTATATAATAATAATTAATAATATATAATAATAATTAAGGCCCAAATCTTTTAGGCATGGATCCAGTAGATAATAATAAGACATTAACATTTAAGACAAAATAAAAGTATAATATAATACTAATAGTAAAGTAATCCCAATTCCCAATCTCTAGGAAAATAAGAAAACACTCATGAATCCTAGCCAAATAGCCACAGTCGCTTTGCAAAATAGTTGGCCAAATTAAACGAATCTACTTTAGTAGATTTACATGCAGCCACAATCTCCTTGTCTTCTTCAATCTCTCTCCATGGAGCCCCTCAAAACTCACAATTACAATCCCCACCTCTAACTTAGAATCAAACGGACGATCAAATGCAGTCCACTGTCCCTCCACCAGTGACCATGGAAGAAGCCCCTCCAACGTGCCTATTCAATTCTCGGAGCTGCTATAACCTTCTTCTCAATTGCAATTCTCCAAATACATAAACCAAGTACCCAAAAAAACCCAGTTCCACCAAAGTGCTACTTTCTTTCAAGATGTTTGAATATTTTTCGTCTAAATCTATTGTTCTGACCCTTGAGAATCATCCTTGGATGAGGGTTGCGGTTGATTTTGCTACTGTTGTTGCTGGTTCTGGTGAAATGATGGCGATGAGAGGTTGAGATCAGATAGCAGTGGGATGAGAGCGGCGCAAAACGAGAAGCCTAAAGGCCTAAATTTTTTTTTTATCTTTAAGTAAGGAACCGGGCAAACCGGTGAACCAGTTACCGGTTCACTGGGTCAAGCGGTTGAACCACCGGTTCGCCGGGTTTGGACGGGTTTTGGTCTGAATTGGTTAAATGGTTCAAATCGGACCGGAGTGTAGACCGGTTTCGGTTTTTTCCGGTTCAACCGGCGGTCCGGTCCGGGTTTGAAAACCATGTTGTATATATAGGTTCAATTGCTGAGAGTAGCCTTGCTAACAAACAGAGGATCACATCCGAGCTTTGCAATTTTACTCTTCCTTGGGGAGGTTACCTCCTAATTCAGTTTTGGGCAGCAACCAAAACTGATGGAGGTGGGTGTAGCCTTACAACTCGAGACCAACCTTTTGCTTTTACACATCTTGACAGAGGAAGTTTGGAATATAGGAAGCTCTCACTTACCTATAAATTTGTAGTAGATGCTGATGAAGAGAACCTGCAGCTACTTGGTCTTCCTGAGCGGGTGTGTTTCGGAATAAATGGCCCGAATCAACTCCAGACGTGTCCTATTACTCTACCACCGAGTACCCACAAAGGGATTTTGCTTTAAGTTGTGGTATACGGAGTTCTTTGGCTTTACCCGTGTTTCAACCTTCGGGCTGCGACTTGCTTGGTGTTCTTGAGCTCGTCAGCCGTACTGAAGATATTATTGAGGTTTATCACGATGTGGCATTACAAAAGGTTTGGAATATATTTCTGCTTAGATATCATCATTTAGATTCATTTCTCAATACTAATTCATGGCAAAGTACTTGCTATTGCTAATTCAGGCCATTTTAATATTTTCTGAAATATTGCTTTTTTGTGTTAATCAGTAGTGTTAATGTATGTATTTGGTATGCCATGTCAATAATTAACTACATATTATAATTATAGAATTAATTAATTCAAATAAAATAATTATTCTGATCAACTAACTCAAATAGAATAATTAAGACTATAAATTAAGATAAGAGAACAATTTTCTCAATAATAATGTAGCTAATGATAAATTGACCTTAGTTTGAACACATGGAATTCACATGGCCTATATTTTGTCTAAAAAGTCTAACTTCCCTAAATCTTTTTAATGGTATTGCTCCATGTTTGTAAGTTTTTTTTATAGGAAAACGGATGGGAAGGGAACGAAAAATAGTTAAAATCCCTCTGAATCCCATGTCTGTGAGTTTTTTTAGAAAGGGAAGGAATTTGGAGGGAAAGTTAATTTTATTTTTGGCTCAAAACTTTCCTCCCAAAAGTGAGGATTTGGAGCGATGAGAAAGGGTATGAAAGTTATATATTTTATATTACCTAAAATAACCTTACAAAATAAATAATATGACAATCTTATCCCTAGCTATTATAACTCTCAATTATATTTAGGTTTTGAAAGTACGACCTAAACTTAAACTATGTTCAATTTGTTTTTCCTAGGAGATAAACTTTTTTCTATGAAAAAATAATACAGTATATGATAAAATTTACAGAAATAATAAAACTGGTGTTGCTCTTTTGTTTGTAGTATTTTAATTTTTGTCTAATCATATGGTTGAAGTAAAATCTTGAGTTGGAGCACCCCGAGAAAAATTTGAAGATTGGTCTGTAGCTTCGTAGTGTCAATCCAAACCTCCATATTAAGCATAACCAACTTGGACTTGCTAATGATTATTTTCATTTTGCATTTTTTGGGGTTTACAAATCTGAATAATTTACTATTGTAAAGTACATCATATATATATATATATGTATATGGCAAATGATCCATATATTTTATATGGACTATAATAGAGCAAATACCTTCTATAGCGTTCAATTTATATATCAATGGCTAAGATTAAAAATGGGAATACATCATCCGCTACTAATAGTAGCAGATGACCTTATTACACAAATACCCCTCAAGTCAAAATTGGTCAACGAATTCATAGCAATTTTTAATACATCCACTACTAATAGTAGCGGATTAGCATCAGTAAGTTAAAATCAAAATTAGTATGGTTTAATGGTTTATTATTTAAGGTTTAGGGTTTATTACATAGGGCTTATGGTTTATTATATAGGGTTTAGGGTTTAGTAACTAGGGTTTAAGGTTTATTTATTATATACTTTATTGAATATGCAAGATTAAACTTGCTTGCTTAATGAATCCTTGCTGCTTCAGTATGAATGTGGGCATGTGGGTTTATGGTATCTGACCACCATCCGCTAGTAACTGCATAGTTAAAATAAAGGCATATTGGTAATTTTTTCATCTGCTATGAATAGTAGTGGATGACAAAAATAAATGTTAAATATAAGTCGTTCTAGATTGAAATGGACGGTATAGGATTTATTTGCCCAAAATAAGCTATAGCAAATACTTGTTATGGATTGTGCTCCTATATATATGTGTGTGTGTAGTAAAGCATAAAAAAACTAAGTAAAATAAATTCAATAGCTAGACATTGTTAAATCATATCGTTTATTACATTTATATGTAAGGGTAATGTAGTAATACTGTTGTTTAAAAATAAAAATCATTTCCCTTTCCTTTCATACTTCTAAACTCACATAATTAAAATCCCATCATTTCCTTTTTTTTTTAAACTCACAAACATGACGAGGGAAAATTATAATCCTTTCCCATTCCTTCCTGTCCCTTCCCTTTCCCCTTTTATACTTTCCCTTCTCATCCCATCCCTCCAAACTAACAAACGCAAGGTCCTCTTTTTAGTACAAATATAAGTTTGATGGTGAGTTTTGCTATAAAAAAGGTTTAAAATACGAGTTCGAAATATACAAATTAGGGGTTGGTTTTGCATTTCAAACTTTCATGATGGGGAGAACTTGGAAGCCCGCGCATTGCGCGCGCGTACACAAGGCACTGACGTACATGTTTCGAACTCAACTTGACTTAAAAGCTTAAGCTATTAGATCTCGGGCTCATTCATGTATATTAATCCTTCACTTTTTCATTATTTATCCGATAGTGGGACTCCAACTCACTTGTGATATCCTAATTAACAATCTCCCCCTTACAAGTGAGTTCATCACATGAACTCCTCCACTTGAACGCTTCTCTTCCATCACCGCACAACAATTCTTGGCTAACTATTCTATGTCCTTTTTCTCCATCGAGTTAACTTCCATCAAGTATTAAACATTTTCTATTCAATCACCGCAGATCACCAATTCTCGATTAACCACTATCAGAACCAATTCTCGGCTAAACTCATCGAGAATTCAACATCAGTACCATCGAGAGAACCTTAAGGGAAGCACCAACCCTTCATCGAGAATTCACCACCATCGCTTGTCTTTTTGAAGAAAAGGTTGTCCGGGATTTTTAATTTCCGAATCACTATCGCGTATCTTTTGAAGAAGTTCACTAGTTCGGAATCAATCTTCCGTATCTCTAATACCAATTGATGGGAGAGAACCGGGTAGCCCGCACATTGCGTGCACGTACACAATGCACTAACATATATGTTTGGAACCCAACTTGACCTAAAAGCTTAAGCTACTAGGTCTTGGGTCCATTCATATATATTACTTCTTCACTTTTTTATAATTTATCCAATGTGAGACTCCAACTCACTTGTGATATCCTAACATTTCAATCATTAACATACGGTATTTAATTTAGTGTCACTAATTTTACATCTATGTTTCTAAATGTTGTTCCTTTCCATTGCAGATTACAAATTCAAAATGTCTGTACCCGAATGTAAGTTTCTGTAACATACTATTTTCCTTAAAAGTAGACATATTACTCCCTCCGTTCCAAAAAAATTAAAATAATAAACGAGTACTGTTTACAAAAGGAAAATTTTTTGTCCACAAAAAGAGTCAATTTTTTTTATTGATACTAGTATAAAATTTACAAATTATTATTAAAGGGGTAAAATGAAACAAAAATATATCCTTAATATTTGTAAATATTTTAAATGTGATTCTTTTGTGGGACAGAGGGAGTATTATAGGGTTTTACAATACAATTTACTTGACAATACCTTGGAAATTAGATCCTAGAACCTGCATCAAAGGAAATAGAAAGTGTGTTGGAAAAGGTATGTGATGCACACCAACTACCACTTGCTCAGTCCTGGGTGCTTGGGAACTACAGCAATACACCTGCCTACAATGAAATCCAGGAAAATAGAGATGCCATGGTTGTGACCAATTATGCGGTTCCTGGTGAATACAAGTGGAAAAATTTCTCTAATGCGTGTCGGGAGTTGCGGTTGAAGAAAGATCAAGGCATTGTTGGCAAGGCACTGCTATCCCACAAACCGTGCTTCTGTAAGGATATAACGCAATTTAGCATGACTGACTACCCCTTGGTACACTATGCACGCGACTGTGGACCAGTCGGCTGTTTTACAATATGTTTGCGTAACTTTATCACAGGAAATAGGGATTATGTGCTGGAGTTCTTTCTGCCCTCTCTGGAAATGGGTAGTAAAGATCCTGTGACTTTGTTGAATGGTCTATTGGCGACATTGAAGGATCATTTCAATACTTTTAAAGTTGCTTCGGGGGAAGAATTGGGAGAAGAATTATCTGTCCAAGTTGTTAAATCTTCTGTACATGATGAATCTGATTCTTTTAAAATATGGAAACCACTGTGGTACAAAATGATGATGGTGATGATGATAGTGATGACTATTACACTATTTCTAGTTTCAAGGATAGTGATGACTATTACACTATTTCTAGTTTCAAGGAATATATGCAGACTAGGCTGTCTTGTGGGCCCAGGAAACTTCGTAAGTGGGTGTTCTTAACCGAAGATGATTACCCACACATACCAACTCAAAGTTTATCATCCTCAAGTAAGTCTCCATCTATAACTCACAAAAAAACTATGATATGCATATTCTTTTAATTGATCTCTTCATTAATATTATAATACTAAATATTAAAGTATTATAATAGGTTTTACTGGTTCTATTCCTGAAATCCTTGGGAAACATACTGAGGTTATACAAAAGATTGCATTTGCTCTTAGCAACTATGAGTGTTCGGTTTACAACGAAGACTATTTAATTCAGTTTTGGGCACCCATAACATATGGGGGCCGGTGCATCCTTAAAACTTCGGGCCAACCTTTTGCTCTTAACAAACTTCACAAAGGACTTTGTGCATATTGGAAGGACTCACTGAGTTATGAATTTCTTGTGGAGGAAAATGGTAGAGTAGAAGAAGACCAACTTGGTATTATTGGCCGCGTGTTCTGGTATAAATGGCCAGAATCAACTCTTGATGTGTCCTTTTACCCTGAAAAAGAGCATCCCCGGAGGAATGATGCTTTACGTCATGGCGTAGCAGGATCTAGAGCTATACCCGTGTTTGATTCTGTTGGTTGGTGCTGTGTTGGTGTTCTTGAGATTGTTAGCACGATTGAATTGATTGATTCTGAATTTTATGCAGCTTGCAATGTAATTACTGAGGTTTGTACCACTAAATTATTATCTTCTTCATTAGTCTTTTCTTGGTGAATGAAAAAAATATAAGTAAAAGAAATTAGCTTTGGCTTAATTTTCTTCATGGAAAATTGTGTATATAGCTTTGAGAGTACCTTTTGGATAGAATTTGCAAACTAATTTTATACTCTTACCGACATTAGAATTCTTTTTCTTTTCTAATGTTTATAAATATTTTAAACATTGATATCATTAAAGTATATAAATTCTTCAAATTTTGCAATCATTGAAAGTAAAATCTGCACAAAATGTGTTATTAGTGGCAATAAGTTCCCATCATACAACATGCTTTTTGGAATTCTGGTTTGAACCAAACATTTCAAGAAGAAGAAAACCGTTATGTGTACTACGTATCCCAACACTATGTTTATCTTAATGGCACTACTTTCTAATCGCAGATTGCTACCAGCTATTTTGAAAAATATTCACTTCAAACATCTCAAGATTTCTCCTTAACATCCCCCTTTTTCTCGTAGATAACTGATCTGAAGATTCCACCATGGTCTGCCAAGGAAGAAATGAATGTAAGTTTCAGTTTCAAATGCTCAATTTTGGATTCTATTAAACTCGTATGTTTGATTACATGTTGTCAAATTTATATTTACTTGACCATGGTAAGTAGGTCATTGAAGGATTAGAACCTGCGCTAAATGAAATCAATCAAGTGTTGAAAGTGGTGTGTGAGAGGCATCTGCTTCCTCTTGTTCAGTGCTGGGTACCGTGGAGTTTTAGTCGTGCTGTGGTTTGCGGTGGCACGAGAGACTTCTTGGTTCTAACTTGTCAAAAAATTTGTTTTGCTGAAGCTAATTCTATCATTTTTGCTTATACCTTTTTTCCTGATCGTATCTTGAGAAAGATCCAGGGGCTTGTAGGCAAGACACTCCTATCCCATAAGTCGTGCTTCTGCAGAGATATTACACAGCTTAGCTTAAATGAATACCCCTTTCTGAATCTGGCACGCAAGCTTAAATTAACCAAATGTTTTACTATATGCTTGCGTAGCACTTGCACTGGTGATGAGGATTACGTACTAGAGTTCTTTCTGCCACCTTGTAATAATGAAGATCCAGAGATTTTGTTGGACTCCCTATTGGCGACAATGAAGGAGAATTTTCAAAGTTTTAAGGTTGCATCGGGAGAAGAATTGGAAGAAGAGTTGCGTGTTGAAGTTTATAAATCATTAAAAGATAATGAAGATGAGTCTTTTAGAATATGTCAACCCAAGAGATCTCTATCTCAGCCTGAAGCCTTAGAAAATGAAAGGGAAATAATGGCGCCAGATACTCCAGATCAACAATTGGTGGTGAAAGATACTATACATCAAGATGCGAATGATTTTTGCCCAGAAATAGGTGGCACAACGTGCATAAATGAAACATCAGAAACAGAACACGAGAAAACTGTAAAAGATATCAGTTATGACGATCTCAAACAACATTTTGGAAGAAAACCACTTAAAGATGTAGCAAAGATCTTTAATGGTAAGTTTTTTAGCCTAGCCTCTGTTCTTGTTCTTCTATATTCAACTTTGCTTTATTCATCATGTCTAGAAATTGGATTGCTCTCGAAATATTGGGTTGTTACAATTGTGTTATCTTATTTAAAATCTTTTCTTTTGTAGTTAGTCCGTCTACATTTAAGCGTCGATATAGAAAGGTTGGTATAGATAGGTGGAAATCTCCCAAGAGAAAGACGGTTGACAGCTAGTCATCTAAGCGCTGAAGAGTAGGTGAGGAACCTAGTAGGAGAGAACTTTCGTGTTCGGACATGCCTCATATGCAATCCACATCTACTGTCGCTCATACAAGTCGAGATGTGTATCCGGTGGCTGTGAAGGCAAAATATAAAGATGATATTATAAGGTTTGAACTCTCTTCTTCATCAGGAATGGCAGAGTTGGAAGAGAATGTGACTCAGAGGCTACAGTTGGAAATGAGAAATTTTAGTATCAAGTATCAAGATGATGCAGGTGATTGGGTTTTAATTGCAGGTGACAATTGTCTGAAAACATGTATGGATATTTCGAGATCATCGAAGAAGACACCAATCATGATGTCTGTTGGTCCAAAATATTCACCTTGAATCCAAGTGGTACTTTGCCCAGTGAATTTGTATCTCAGTTTTTACATGTTTGTTTATTTCCATGCATAGACTGGTTTTACTACATTTTCTACATTCTTAGGCTCTGATTTTTTGGTGCTATTTGAAAAACACGGGTCAATTTAAATTGCTTTACAGTCAAAGGAAAATAGCCCTAAATATTTAGTAAAACAACTTACTGATTTCAATTCAGCAAGTCATTTTCCAGAAAAGGAAAAGGCCCTTTTCTTCTCAATGTTTGCTCAAAGTTGCACAACTCTTCACTCTTATACAGTTTCGTGTCTTCATCTCTTCAATATTCTTTACTTTGTCCTTCCATATGCTTACGCTTTTGTCGTAGAAATCGTAAAATTTGATCTGGTACTGTCTACCAATGTAAGTTTTTTCCCTGTTTTTTTCTTTCAATTATTAAAGGCTATGAGAAGATCTTGTTTACTGCATTACAGATGTGATACTATTAGGACACTTGATCCATAAATTTTGTTGTTTTGGGTTCTCTCTGCTCTATATTTATCTCCTCTTATTAACCATTTCTTCTTTTTGGGTATTTAGCATAGCCGTTGGTACTACAGATCTGCTACCCTCCGAAGTATAAAGTTCATTAAAAATTAATGCTAGTGAATCATGAAATTAGGATTTTTATTATTTACATATTCCAGAAATTTCATTCATAAAGTTAGTGCTACCGTTAAATTTACATTTTATTGAAGATTGTTTAATAAATTGAAATAATCTGTTTCGCTTTAGTATGCTAGCCTGATTCGAGTGGGTAGAGGCAATTTTACTTATTTCATGTGATCTATTACTTGGGATATCCTAGTATTTTCTTAATGAACATATGACGTGCCTTTGGAATGTACATATTAGACTATGGAGCTGTGTACTGGTTTGACATAGAATCCAAGTTGGGTTTATGCTTTATTTGGTCCAGAGTTTTGTTTTGGTTTCAATATAGATAGATGGTGGTTAGTATATGGATTTTGTTAAGATTGTTATGTTTTGGTTATATTCCTTAAGAGGAGGATTACCCTTTTGTTTCTGACTTATTTCAACAAACTGCCGGGCATAATTTCATTTATAAATTCAATGCTAAAAACAAATTCAATGAAAATAATATTATATGTTTTAATACAAACTTTAAATCTTCAAGAAAATATTTAAGCTCTGGGTGAGCCATCTAATAAAAGAGGTTGCTCAACTGTGTTTTTTTGCAAGTTGTACTTTATGAATGAATGCTTCGATATTTTCTTTTATAATTTCTACAATTATATATATATATATATATATATATATATATATATATATATATGAATTACAAATTTGTTAATATAACAACGTTCTAAGAAACAGGGGGAGCATGCGCTTACCAAGACATGGCTATTTTCATGAATTTTGTTTAGGAGGGATCCAAGGCTATGCTATATTTGTGAGTTTGTTTCGGAGGGAAAGGAATGAATAGGAAGAGGGAAGAAAAAGTCATTGTTTTTTAAACATAGAATTTTTTTTCTTCCGGTATCATGAAATTTTAAAAGTTAGGTAGTGTGACACCCTCAAATTCAGGTACCAATACCTCGAATTTGGTGCTCACGATAAATAACATCCAAACACCTCTAAACAACATATGACAACTAATGCGAAAAAAATAAACATATATTGTTCATTACAAAAAGTTTACTACGGCTTCAAGGTCTGTAACCTTAAATAAATATATCACGAAATACTTTAATAATACAAAACGATTCCATGATTACATAATAGGATAGTACATATAACTACTCCTTAAACTTCCTTTTGCTTTTGTCCGCTTTGGAACTCTCCGGCTTAACTGCAGTTGATTTATGATATTGCAAGCGTGAGCAACGAGTTTGCTCAGCAAGTTTAAAATGAATAATAGAGATATATCATGAATGAATGAGAATAATATTCGCATAGTTCAACAATTTAAGAACATTGAAGAAAATAGCTGACAATATAATCAAAGTTCAAATGAAGAAATGAATATTTGATTATTTACTGTTGAGTGGTCCAATAGACTATGAACTTTTGGCCAAAGAATCAATCATTCAACTGACCCTTTTAAACGTCTGGCTCTGTCAGTAGTACTCGAGGGGATCAGCCTCTCGTACACTATGTATATGCATAACATTTAACTCTAACTGCATCGAATAACTGACATATTATAATTCCCTAATAAGGGTTGCTCTCTCAGTCCAAGAATCTGTACCAACTACTGGTTTGGATAGCTTTAAAAAAAATATTAACCTGCATATGTCTAGCCGAAACAATTGGCGTAGACTATTTATTAAACAGTTCATGAATGAAGAACCTAAATATTTCACAGTCCAACAACAGTTCATGAATTCAAATGCACAAGGTGCGAATATCAATAATTGTCTCTGATGTGGAGTAATTGACAATAATTAATCCACTAGTATAACTTGAAAGTAATAACTCTAGTCTGAGTTAGGAAAGTTGCAATAATATAGAATACTTACTTAATAATAATCTTGAGTAAGGTAAAAAAACTTGCTCAATGAAAAAGTATAGTTAAGAAACTTGCATTTCATAAGAATAAACTCACACAATAATAAAAGTTGTATGGGTTAGGAAAACTTGCCCAATATTAAATTGAGTTAGGATAAGGAAACTTGCCTGATGCGTCTGCTACAATAATACAACACACACTCTTCAATTATTCTACACACATATGTGCACATAAACATACTACAATCAGTCACATAATGAATACCAAATATTGGTTTACACTACCCATACAGTTATATACATATTAGAAACATAATATCAAACAAGGCTAAACACACTTGTTATAACGTTACGACGCTTGCACGCCCATACACCAACTTTCATACTTAAACATTTAAGCGACATGCACAACATCACCAAACTGCCCAAATTCGAATTTGATCCAGACATGAAATTTTAAATTTTATTAATGGAAGTTGTAGGTCTCTGTCTTAGCTTTCCGTAACATCTTGTATCATCTCAATCCGAGTTCGTAGAGAAAGTTATGCCCATTTTACTAAATGGCGCTGAAGCTGTCCAGACTCTACGATTTTCCACCCTACGATTTTCAACAGTGCTAAAGATGCTCAATTTTGAGACTCATCCCGACCTTAACTCTCAATGCTTATAAAATAAAAGTTGTAGGTCTATTCTTCCTCGTTCCGAATCATCTTGAATCAGCTCAATCCGAGTTCGTATGAGAAAGTTATGCTCAAATTAATAAGTGATGTTCAAGTTGAAAATCACCCTACGATTTATACTTAGCCAAATTTGCACTCTACAATTTACACTTAGCCAAATATGCACTCTACGATTTACACTTAGCCAAAATTTCACTCTACGATTTACACTTAGCCAAATTTGCACCCTACAATCCTGAGAGTCACTCTACGATTTCGAGAGGCACTCTACGATTTTTGGAGGCCACTCTACTGCCCTCGGAGGCCACTCTACGACCCTCAGAGTCCACCCCACCATTTGCACTCTACGATGATCAGAGATTACCCCACGACTTGCACTATACGATCTCCTACTTGACAGGTTCGTAGCACATTCCTCCAAACATCATAACTTTTTCATTTTAAGTTGGAATTAGTCCATTCTTAAGTCTACGAAAAGCTTGTAACTTGAACTACAACATATCCAAAAATTATAACATTTCAAATGAGACTAGTCGCACCAGTTTTTCGTGTTCTTGACAGCTTTGACACATTTTCTTAAAATCGCTATATCTCCCTCATCCGAGCTCGAAATGCGTTCATTCCAAAGCCCATGGCTTCCTAATTCAGTGTAATATACTACTCTAGAAGATCATAATTTTACAAGAAACACATTAATACCAGAATTGATTATAAGATCACTGTTCATACTAAGTAATCGTGTTCTTGACATGGTTTACTAAAATCTTCGCCACAAATTCGTTTTAAAAGCTTTTTACTTGATTCCAACTGGGTTATGAAGATAACCCATGGAACTACAATACCATAATAACAAACAAAGCAAACAAACACAAAATCAAAGCTATAAGTTCTCTAAAACAGTCCGAATGTCCATGTTTGTCCAAAATGTCCATGTTCTTCATTGTTCTTCATCCTTTACGCATGGGTTCGGATTTTCTCGTCATATTGTTCCACTTTACTGTTATTAGGAAGATTTTTAGAGTCTTAAGAACTTCCATAACAACTTACACACAACTAACAACAACCATACACAACAAAAATCAAACCCACCAAGCGTATAAGCTTCAAAACCATGAAAGCTTGAAATATTGAAAGAAAAGGGTTATGGTTGATGTTTACCTCTTGATTCTTGCTCCTTGATGCTAAAAGACTTGGTTAGAGCTTGAAGCGTTCTCTTCTTCTTCTTCTTCTTCTTGGCTTTCTCCCGAACAAACACACTTCTTTCTTTCTCTAGAAACTCTCTTTCTCTCTCTACTTCTTCTTCTTCTTCCTTATTTCTTCTCTTTCTCTCTCTATATTCTCTCTTCTGTCTAATTACAACAAGGAAAGGATAATGAAATGGGAGAGAAGGGATCAACTGAATGGTTTTGGAGGAGATGAAGTGGTGGGAGGAGCTCGGGAGAGTGGGAGGGAGTAACCAAGGTGGTGGATTTCTCATCCAATGAGAATGTTGGGAAAATAAAGGATTTCAAGGTATTGGGTGTGGCAATTGCCAACACCTTGCCGACCATTTCTCTTGCTACTCTCCTATTGGTCCATGCATTAAGTTGGTTCCCCATATTGACAACACACACAAATTAGTACACCCATTTGGTCTCCCATACCCGAATACTTCCTTATTTGTACCAAATTTGCTTAATAACTCTACCCAAAATTAAAATGGGTTATCCCATAAAATATTGGGATGGGTAAAAATAATAAATACGAGATTTGTCCATTTATTCGGATAACCTATAATAAACCTTTCGGATAAAATATAAATCTCGCATAATCTCAAATAAAATTTTCGACGCTTGGAAAAATTATTTCTCCGCACATACGCGTTAACGAAATTTTTAGAAATAAAAAAAGACGTAAAAATATTATGGCGTGAATAGTGCCCGTGAATAGTAACCGTGAATAACGATTTAGCGATACTACGTGAAATCAATTTATTCACTTATACGAAACTATAACACATAAAATTCATGCATTCATTTAATCTATGTTGTCAAACAACCTTTAAACATGAAACACATAATAATATTAAATAGATAAAAAAAATTTATTACATATTATAATATTCATAGACTCGAATTACAAGGTTATCCAGAATTCACGGTCGTTACAGGTAGAATAATAGCATATAATCCCAAAAAACTTGGAAAAAGACTTGAGAGTTTTTGAGATCGCTTATAAGCATAATCAGTTTCAAGAAGCAACAAGTGTTTCGTAAACTTATTTTAAAACTGCTTATAATCACTTTTTATGTAAATAATTTGAAACTAAGGGTGTAAACGAGTCGAATCGAAGCGAACAGAGAGCTGCTCGAATTCGACTCGAAATGTTAAATTCATACTCGAATTCGACTCAAATTTGAATTGTATTTAAAAAATTCTACTCAGATTGGACTCGACTCGAATATTTATTACTCAAATTCGATCCGACTCGGATCGAATTAATAATCAAACTACTCGCGAGTTTCAAATTCAAGCTCGAATTTGAGTCTCCACATAATAACTAATTTTATAATAAATATAATTATAAATTGAATTTGTTATTTTACTTAGAAATGAGAAAATATATTTACTATTACACTTTATAAATATAAAATCACAATTAAAATTAAAAACAAAATAAAATAATAATAATTAATTATCCTAATTTGATTTAAATTTGTATATATTATAAAAGAATGTATAGAGTTTTTAATTGAATCTGTATCAATCGAGTATATATCGAATCACAATCGAGAATTCGAGTAGTTTGAATATTAAACGAGTCGAGTATAACCTTGCTCAGATTCTATTCATATTTTTATTTGAATTATTTTTTATGCTTAGATTTGGATCATATTATTAACGAATCCGAGTCTCGCTCGTATTTTTTCGAGTAGAGTCCGAACTGTTAGTTCGTTTACAGCCTTATTTGAAGCTCCAATTTAGAGCTTCTGATTATTTGTCAAATCTAATAATTAGATTTGACCAAGTATATTACTAATCTATCACTATTTATTTTAATAATTCCAACCATTATCCATAATTAACTTCCACTAAAATTTCCACTAAATAGTAAAAAGCTGGAAAAGGAAAAAAAGACTAAACGAGGAAACGACTAAGGATAATGTTATTGATAAAAGATTAATATTTTTAATTAGAGGAAATGGAAAAATTTTAAACACCGATACAACAAGCAAAAAATGGTGTCTAGGGGTATATAAAAGTAAGTCCGAAAGCTTGTTCTAGGCTTGGCCATAAAAAGTCTAAAAAGTTTGGGTAGTTTAGGATTGTACCTGGCTTGAGGTTCTTAAATAGGCCAATTATTTTATCCAAAAGACTAGCCTGAATTGCCCTAAAATCTGAAAAAAGTTCGACCTGAAACCTGCCCTAAGACATGATTTGAGACTGAACAAACTAAAGCCTGTAAAACCTTAAAAAATAAAGCCTACATTCTACATTTCATATAATTTTTCTCTCTAAATACACATTTCGCGATATAAATATTGGATTTAGCTGCAATACACGTGATAAATTTATTAGCTACTGTTGGGATGTGTTTACCTGAGCCCAAAGGATATGGTGGGCCATAGCCCACGTGGTGGAATGTTCTTTTATAGGGATCTGTTTGGGTGGTGGGAGTTTATTAAAGAGTTCTAGTTATATTTAATTTTCAACTCCTAGGGAAAGTGTCAGGATATATCCGACTTCCTTTCTTTAAGGAGATTGAGTTTTATCCAATCATAGGTACTTACCATGATTAGGATTCCAATTATCATGGGGGAATTGGGCGGTGAAGGAGGTGTGAGCATCTATAAATACAAGGTTAACCCTAAAGTTACAAGCAATGACTCTTTGCTCACTAAAGTGCTAAACCTCCATTGTTAAAACCTTGAACAACCTGTACTCATTCTCACACCGGAGCTATCCCCCGGCGGCCCAAACCGCCAGGCTCCTAAGTGTGGTTTCGTTCTTGTGCAGAATTTAGCGCGTATTTCGGTGATTGGACCCGCGGTGAAATCTTGGCGTTAACATTGGCGCTAGAAGGAGGGTCTGGTGCAGCATAGTATACAATCACTCATCTGTGTTTAATCAGAAATCATAGTGTCAAATAAGGTAAAAACGGTGTCGGCACACGGCGAATCTACGACAAACCAGTCTCAACCAAGAGGTTCGGTGAAAGACAGGTTGGGGCCATCTAAAAGTATTTCGGAGAGGTTGGGTCCCCAAAGCCGCTTGGTGGGCCAATCGGTCCCTCGGACGACGATTGTCAAAAGGAAACTGTTCTCTACTACACGGAGGACAAGTGGCCATGGTGATGGTGTCGATGACCAGAACTCAGGGCCAGATAAAGGTCGCGACAAAAGGGAATTCAACCTGGCCAGAAAGATGCAGCAGAACAAGGATGCTATGGAGGCCCTGCGCATTCAGCAGACAAAGTTGGACAAACAGCTAGCACCTTATTACACGGAGAGGAAGTGTCTTCCAGTTACCATCAGCGTCAGCAGGATTTGTCAGAAGACCGATCCAGGACATATCGTCCGGATGGTTCTCGTCGAGAAAACAGCAGGCCGAAGACCAGTCCGCGGCAGGCACCGGAGCCGCTCGCAAGATGACAGCAGGCCGAAGAGCCGCACCCCAGTCGGCGACAGGCACCGGAGCCGCTCGCAGGACAACAGCAGGCCTAAGAGCCGCACACCAGTCTGCGGCAGGCACCGAAGCCCCTCGCAGGACTTGAGCAGGCTAAGAAGCCGCTCCTCGATCCGTAGAAGGCATCATAGCCGCACGCAGGACGATAGCAGGTCGAAGGGCCGCACACCAGACCAGGGCGGGCGTTAGAGCCGCTCCAGGGATAATTCGAGAGTCAGGCCTGAGCCGACTCTCTGGGTAGACAGGACCGATGTCTTAGCGGAAAGGTTGAAGGAGGTAGAACAGAAGCTGGCGGCAGCAGATCAGTCGAAAGAATTGTCGAACAATGTCAGGTCACCTTTCACTCCGGAGATAAAACGGGAAAAGGCTGACAAGACATAGAAAATGCCCCCGTTGGAGACTTATGATGGCACTGGAGATCCGTATGACCATACACATGCGTATAATCAGATCATGGATTATTACGACCATCCCGATGCTGCCAAGTGTCACATGTTTGTCACCACGCTGAAGCATGGGGCTCGAGAATGGATGACGTCTCTGCGTCCGAATTATATCGGTTCATGGGAACAGCTATGTGACAAGTTTCATGCACACTTCGAAAGTAATAAGCCGAGGGGAAAGCTGACAACGTCTTTGATGCAAGTCAGACAGCGTTCGGAAGAAAGCCTCGGCCAGTATGTCAAAAGGTTTAGGGAAGCGGTCGGTACTGTAACCGACCTGAATGTGCAACAAGCAATAGGGTTCTTTACCACGGGTTTAGACCTTGCGAAGTCCAAGAAGCTGGTAAAGGATCTCATTCTTAATCCTCCTGGAGACCTGTCAGAAGCTTATAGTCGGGCCGATGGGTTTATTACCCTCGAGGAAGCTATTGGAAGCCTAAAGCCACAGGCACGCTCGGAAGACAAGTCACGGGATCGAGATCGGGATCGGAACAATGTTCCCAGGTCGGATAATCAGCCGAGGCGGAGCTTTAATGGTGGGGGTTCGGGAGGAGGTAGACCACCCTTTCCAAACAAAAATGTGAATAAAGTCTACACTTCCCTGAACACCGATCGGGCGAAGATACTAGAGGAGATCAGGAACAAACCGGGTTTTGAACCTTGTCAGACGAGCACAAAGACATACAGGGGAAATCACAATCGTTACTGCAACTACCACCAGACTTTGGGACACTCCACAGAAGATTGTTATAATTTGAAAGACCTGATTGAGAAAAAGGTCCAAAGTGGGGAGTTGGTTCAGTATGTTGCAGGGCGAAGGGGATCGACAGGAGCGACGAACAATAACAACAATGAGCCGAACAGTCAGTCCTAACCCCGACAGACTCCAACAGTCCGAGGAATAGTGGATGTGATAACGGGTGGATCGTTTTGGAAGGTGCTCGAAAAGAAAATACGGGGCATGATGGATTCGGTTATGACAGTAGCTGAACAACCTGTTAGGAAGGAGCGATCCTATTTGGGAACTGTAATCTCATTCTCCGATGAGGATTATCCTTCGGAGTCTATTAAGCCACATGAGGGAGCTCTGGCTATTACTGCTCAAGTCGGATCCATGGATATGAGGCGAATCATGATTGACAATAGATATTCGGTCGATATACTATATGCTCACGTTTATCAAAGGCTTGACTTGGGTGGAAGGAAGATGGAGGTCGGGCAAGAGCCCCCGCTGTATGGGTTCGACAATGATCCAGTTCGTGTTGCTGGGACCATCGAGCTGCCAGTTATCTTCGGGACGGCTCCTCAACAGGTGGAGGTCAACGCCAGATTTTTTGTGGTGCATGTGGTCTCAGCGCATAAGGCCATTTTGGGAAGACCAACATTAATGGCGTTACAGGCAGTCACTTCCATCCCCCATTTCAAAATCAAGTTCCCCACGCCAAATGGGGTCGGTGAGGTGAAAGGCGACTTAGATCTGGCTCGACGGTGTTATAGAAATTCATTGATCAGTTCGGCTATTGGAAGGTGTAACAAAAGCAGACTATGGCGATTGAGGTCGAACCTTTTACCGAAGGAAGCACGGAGCCACTCGCCCTGCCAACCGAAGAGACCGAAGATGTTGAGTTAGTTCCGGGGAAAAAAGAAAAAATCGTTAGGATTGGTTCGGGACTGCAGGAACCATTTCAGATGAGTTTGATAGAACTATTACGGGTCTATGCCGATATCTTTGCCTGGGAACCCAGCGATATGCCGGGGATTGATGAGTCTGTTGCAGTCCACAAGCTATGTGTGGATCCGATGAGGAAGCCCATTCGCCAAAAAGGAGGATTTTTGCCCCAGAAAGGCAGAAGATTATTGACGAAGAGAGAGCAAAATTGCTAGATACGGATTTCATTTTTGAAATTGATTACCCGGAGTGGCTAGCGAATGTGGTGCTTGTCCAGAAGCAAAATGGCAAGTGGAGGGTATGTATTGATTACATAGATTTGAACAATGCCTGCCCAAAGGATTTTTACCCTCAACCACATGTCGACCAGTTGATAGATGCGACTTCGGGATTCGCGATGTTGAGCTTCATGGATGCCTTCTCGGGATATCATCAGATCTCGATGTGCAAGGAAGATATCCCGAAAACGACTTTCATTACCCATCGACCGATTTATGCAAATAAAAAGATGACATTCGGGCTACTTAATGCTGGGGCCACGTATCAGCGGATGATGAACTACGTCTTCAGAAAGCAATTAGGGAGGAATATGGAGGTCTATGTAGACGACATGATTGTCAAAAGCTCTATTGTTCGGGGCCACTTGGATGATCTTGAAGATTACTTTCAAACTGTCAGGGATCATAACATCCATCTGAACCCCACCAAATGCACCTTCGGCCTCGGGTCAAGAAACTTTTTGGGTTATATGGTTAGCAAGAGAGGAATCAAAGCGAGCCCCGAAAAAATCAAGGCCATCATGGATATGAAGTCCCCAAAGACGTTCAAAGATGTACAAAGATTAACGGGTCGGATCGCAGCGCTTCGGAGATTCATGTCAAAATCGACAGAAAGGTGTCTTCCCTTTTTTGATACTTTCAAAGGGCCAAATAACGAGAAGTCGTTTCAGTGGTAACTCAGAGTGTGAGGATACCTTCCAAGGGATTAAAAAATACTTATCCTCTGCACCGTTATTGATGAAGCCAATCCCTTCGGAACCTCTGTATCTTTATTTGGCGGCGAGCTCATTAGCGGTTGGGGTAGTTTTGGTTCGGGAAACAGGAGGAAAACAGTTCTCCGTCTATTATGTTAGTCACGCCCTTCAGGATGCTGAAACCAGATATCCAAACCTGGAGAAATTTGCCTATGCGTTGATCATTGCCAGCAGGAAGCTTCGACATTATTTCCAGGGTCGGCTGATGGTGGTATATACAGATCAACCTCTGAAAAAGGTGTTACACAAGCCAGACATCTCGGGTCGGCTTGCTGCGTGGGCCATGGAGTTAACCCAGTTTCACTTGGAGTATCATCCTCGGACGGCAATAAAAGGTTAGGCTTTAGCCGACTTTGTGGTAGAGTGTTCATTTTTTGAGGTTAACTCAGTTGACCAACTAGAGGTGGTGGGTTCGGTCTCAAACACTCAACCGGTTCAGACCTCTTGGACGTTATATGTGGATGGATCTTCAACTTCGGATGTCAGTGGAGCTGGGGTAATCTTGACCAGTCCTGAAGTATTTAGTGTTCAACAGGCCATTCGCTTCGAATTTCGGGCGACCAACAACGAGGCCGAGTATGAAGAAATTTTGGCAGGGCTACGGTTGGCAAGAAGCTTGGAAGTCCAGAGACTGGTTATCTTCAATGACTCTCAGTTGGTAATCAAGAAGATATCAGGGGAGTATGAAGCCCGGGGGGCTAGGATGTCCAAGTATCTGACAGAAGTTAAAAGTCAGCTTCATTACTTTAGCTTCTTCACTTTCCAAGGGATAGATCGGTCCAACAACATGGTTGCTGATGCCTTATCCAAATTGGCTGCTTCGGACACGGGTACTTTCAGTGGGTCAGTCTATTTGGAGGTTTTAGAGTCTCCGAGCATTCAAGTGTCAGAGGTTCTGGTTGTGGAGTGTTCGGATTACTGGATGACCCCGTATATAAGTTACTTGGTCGATGGCGAGTTGCCTTCGGATCGATTATTGGCAAAGAAAATAAAGTACAGGAGCTCAAATTTTGTCTTGATCGATGATGATTTGTATAGGCGTGCGTTCTCTTCGCCTCTATTGAAGTGTTTGGTCCCGTCCGATGCGGAGTACGTGCTTCGGGAAGTTCACGAAGGGATATGCGGAGACCATATAGGAGCAAAGGCTTTGGCGTATAAGGTACTTCGGCAAGGTTATTACTGACCTACCATTTTCAAAGAAGCAAAGGATTATGTTCAGAAATGCTCTAAGTGTCAGTTAAACAGTCCAGTCCCTCATCAGCTACCTGAAGAACTCTTCTCAATTTTGTCCCCGATTCCATTTGTAGTGTGGGGGGTCGATATTTTGGGTCCATTGCCAAAGGCGAAGGGTCAAGTCAGCTTCGTGATAGTGGCTATTGACTACATGGCCAAATGGGTAGAGGCCAAACCTCTTCGGGCAATCACAGAGCTAGAATGTCTCAAGTTTCTCAAAGCGAGTTTGTGGTATTTCGCTTCGGTATTCCCATGGTTGTGGTGTCGAAAAACGGTCGGCAGTTTGTGGGTGGGTTCGAAATTCGAAGAGTTCTTAAAGGATTTAGGAATTCAGCATAGAAGGACTTCGGTTGCTCATCCTCAGTCTAATGGTCAGGTCGAAGTCACTAATCGTACATTACTCAACGACATCAAAAGAAGGCTGGACGAGGCTAAGGGAAGATGGCCCGAAGAGCTACTAAGCGTTTTAGGGGCATATCAGACTACTCCTCAAACCATAACAGGGGATTCACCGTTTAGGTTAGCTTATGGGACCGATACTCTTGTTCCGGTCTAGATTGGGTCTCCTTCGCTCCGGGTCAGTCAGTATAGAGAGCTTTATAATGATGAAGGCCTACGGCTTAATCTTGATTTGCTAGAGGAGGTTAGGGAATCGTCTTTGGTAAGGTTGGCCATCTATCAGCGGAGAACAGCTAGACATTTTAATAAGGGAGTGAAGGTACGAAGGTTTGAGGTTGGTGATCTCGTGCGTCGGGAGGTTGAGGCGTCTACCCCCAGAATGTAGGGAAGCTTATGCCGAATTGGGAGGGTCCTTATGAGGTTATTGAAGTATTGAAGCCTACCTACCGGCTTCGGGATTTGGATGGGTCAGACTTAAAAAATACTTGGCATGCTGGGCGACTTCGCAAATACTTTCAATAAATTATGTAAATTTTTGGCAATTATGTAATTTTATTTTATAATCAATAAAGTAGAACAGTTCAGTTTTGCTCATTAAATAATATTTGTATTAATGACTGAATGTACATAGAAGCGTGATTACATAGTAGGTTATTCTAAAATTACTGAGTTGGGGAAGTTTGGCTTGAAGCTTCGGCTTCTGCTTCGGACCCTTCATCCGAGGAGTCCAGGATCGCTGCATTAAGGTGATATGCTACCATCGTTTCTTTGTCCTTGTCTCGGGCACTTTGGTAGCCAAGGTTGAATTGTTGCATCACCTCTTCGGTTAACTCGGGCGATTTTCGGTACTCCTGACAGATTTGTTGTTTTGCTTCCTCGGTCATTGGGGGTCCCAAATTCTTGTAGCCAGTGAAGTCTCTCTGTAAGTTGTCGCGTTCTTCTATGGCCATTTTGAGTTTTACCTCCACGCTCTCGAGCTTCCTATACACGGCTTGGTTTTCGGACAACACTTTATCGTACACCTCATTCATCTCATTGCGTTCTTCCGAAAGCATTCTTTATCGTTGATCACTTTTGATGGCCTCCTCTTTAAGTTTCTCCACTTCGTCTCGAAGTTCTTCACAGCGGTTAGAGGTTTCGGTATGGAGATCTTTTTCTTTTTGCAAGTCGACTACTGTAGCTTGCAGCGTTGCTTTCAGTTGGGCGATTTCGGCCTCTTGTTCTTCTTCTTTTTCTTCTATTTGGTCGACTTGGCAAAGGAGTCGGGCGATAATGGCGATAGCCTAAAGGAAATGGGGAAAAGATTCAGTTAATAAATTTACAATGGGTTCAGAGGACAAAACAGGTTAAAGTTGCTTACCCGGCTTAGATTTAGTGCATTAGAATTCACAAGTTCTTGTAATCTTGCTCCTTCAAAGTTTTCCTCATCTCCGGGTAGGATGAAATGGTCAAGGAGGTGGAGAGGGAAGTCTTCGAGTCTTCGGGGCCATAACGTTGCTAAGGCGGGTGTTTCTTGGGTACGTTCAGGGGATTGGGTGAGATGTTGGGGGGATGGTTGGGGTGATCGGTGATCTGAAGAAGTATTTGTTTATTATTTTTTGGTTGGGGGTTCAGAGAGGACATCCTCTTGTTCCTTTCAGATCTCTATTTATGGGGCTGTGGTAGTTGGTTGTTTGGTATGAAGGTTTTGTTTTGCTTCGAGAGGTGGGTTTTGCTTGGCGGCTTTTGTTTGGCGTTTTCTTTTCACTTTCAGAATGTTGGTTCTTTCGGCTGGAGGAAGGTCCAGTAAGCTATTTTCGATGGTGACAGTAGCAGGGATGATGGGGGTTGAGGTTGTTTGTGACATCGGGATTGCGGAAATGGGTTGGATTAAAGGAGGGGTTACGGGTGGTTTGTTTCTTCGGTAATTTCAGTTAACATTGGTTGGCTAATGTCAGCAGTGGTGGTCGGAAGGCACACTGAAAAGATAGGAAGTTTCAGTTTGCATTTGCCAATAATCAAATTAATTTTTGCATAATAAAATAAGCAAGTTCAGACTTACGTTTGTGATTGTACAGCCAAACTTGGTTGCCCAGAAGGTTGAGTTCCCATTCCTTCGTCGGTAGCTTTGAAATGATACTCACCAGTTCTTTGGCACGTGATCGAGGAAGTTCTCCGAGTGTCACATTGGGGCGCGAGGCTTTGGCCCAATCAGGAAGTTCGCGAGTGCTGGGACCTTGGATGTAGAACCATTGGGAGTGCCATCCTTTGTTGTTGGATGGTGGCTTCATCAATGGGTGTTTCTCTAGGTGTTTGCTTTGTTGTTTGTTAATCTGCCGAAAGCTGGATTCTCTGGATCAGCTTATGGAGAAGAAAAAATCGATGGTGGGGGTGATGTCGAGCTCGTGGCAGAAGGCGATGAAGGCAATAATGTGTATGTAGGAGTTCAGCACTAGTTAGGCGAAGCCGACTCCGACAAACCCTAGAAGGGAGATGATGAAGGTGTGGAGTGGGAAGCGAACCTCGTTCTTGAGGGCGCTTAGGGAGATGGCGGTCCAACCGTCGGGACAGTGATACATTCGCTCAATGTGTAGGGGAGCACGGATTTCGTAGGTGGTTGGGATACAGTATTGTTCCCGAATTATGGCGAGATCTTGGGGGCAATTGTGGAGATGGTGTTGATGTGGGCGAAGGTTTCCTCGTTTAAATATTCTTTTAGCATCTTCAGATTGTCGATTTCAGCTTTGGTCGGAGGTTTTGGTTGAGGGTTTGGAGTGGTGGTTGGGGTTACAGTGGTAGCCTCCGTGGCAATTGCGGAGGTGCTAATAGGGATGGTTACAGGGGGTATAGGGGTGGAAGAGACGGTGTGGTCGGTGGTAGCGGAGGTGGATGGGGTTGGGTTACTGGAGTTGCCCATTGCAGAGGGATTGGGTAGATTTTTCACTGGGTATCTTTCGCCGGTGAAAATGGTCGTTATAGGAAGGTTGAAGATGAGGAGAGGGAAAGGATGGTCCGAGCGAGGATTTGGGGTTATGGCGGTTTAATTTGGGGGAAAATGGGGGTTTTGAGTTATTTGACTTTTGGGTTTCCACACGGTTTCCCAAAAACGGCGTAATAAGTGGGATGTGTGATAGTGGTGGGGTCTGGCGTTACACGTTGGCTAGTTTACCGAAGATTTGGGCTTTGGATTTTCAGATTTGTATTATTGGGCTTTTAATGATGGAAATCTTCCATTAAATATTCAATTGTAATGAAAGACTGGGGCAATGTTGGGATGTGTTTACCTGAGCCCGAAGGATATGGTGGGCCATAGCCTACGTGGTGAAATGTTCCTTTATAGGGATCTATTTGGGTGGTGAGAGTTTATTAAAGAGTTCTAGTTATATTTAATTTCCAACTCCTAGAGAAAGTGTCAGGATATATCCGACTTCCTTTCTTTAAGGAGATTGAGTTTTATCCAATCATAGGTACTTACCATGATTAGGATTCCAATTATAATGGGGGAATTGGGCGGTGAAGGAGGTGTGAGCATCTATAAATACAAGGTTAATCCTAAAGTTACAGGTAATGACTCTTTGCTCACTAAAGTGCTAAACCTCCATTGTTAAAATCTTGAACAATCTGTACTCATTCGCACACCGGAGCTATCCCCCGGCGACCCAAACCGCCAGGCTCCTAAGTGTGGTTTCGTTCTTGTGCAGGATTTGACGCGTATTTCGGTGATTGGACGCGCGGTGAAATTTTGACGTTAACAGCCACAAATAACATGTATTATCATTAAATTTATTTTATTTAGCACTAAATATAGAAGGGGGAAATTGAGTGAAATGTATAATGCAGAGGAATCGGGTTGTTGGTTGTAGGCGTAGCCTCGTAAATATAGGTGTCACTTCATATGGAATTTTCTCCACAAGTTGCTGATATTCTCTGCTACTTTGTTCATACTGGTCCAATTGTAGTTGGCTGTCGTGATCAAGTTAAACAATTTTCTTTGTGCGGACTTTCTCGTAAGCCTGTGAATGTATAAATATTTTAACTTACGAGAAATAAAACAAAATAAATTCATATTATTGATTCTAAGTGAATCTCTCTGTTGTATTGGTTCTAAGTGAACCTAGATTGTTGTAACCTCATTCTTAGTAGATCATCCTTACTTTCGGACTCTCAGAGTAGAAGATAGGATTATGAGACTTTTGTGCTCCGAACCTCTTAAAAATATTTGTGTTATTTAATTTTTGCACATTTATTTTTCCCGGTCACTCTACGTTTTCATCCTGTAACTAGTTTCTGCAATGTGCACTAAATTTAGAACTGTGATTTTTTTTTAATCTTTGAAGGGGGTTTTTCCAACTAATATTTCGTTATGCTTAACTTAATCAACTTGTTTAACTGATTTGGTAATCTACCTTTAAAAAAAAAAATTTTAAAGTATCTATTCAACCTCATTCTAGATCTCTTTGTGTATCTTTAGGAATAACATGTATGTTAATATAATAATATGCATGCTTATATTGTTTTACAATTACCAGGAAGAGATTGATTCAATTACAACTTGGACTCTTAAAGTTCTAAGACCCAAGTCTTTGTCTCTGTCTTTTTTCTTTTCTTTTTCTTTTTCTTTGGTACTGGTATGTCTTGGTTCTAGTAAGTTTTTTTTTTTTTTTTTTTTTTTTTTGCATTTTTAGGTACTGTCTTTGCTTGGTACAATGGAGTGAAGAGGCATGGTGCAAGAAGTCTAATTCTGGTTCACAAAATCGGAAAAAGGGAGCAACGCTTAACCATGTGGGAGGGTCTATTCCATTTATTACACACGCGGAGAATCTGGTAATAATGATTCTATTTATGGTTTTAATATTAAGATGTCAAATATAACATTAATCTCATGATAAATGTGGGATTAATAGTCTTCCAATTTAAACTATCAAATGACTTTATGAAAGTAATAGCCCCACATTAAGAGACTAATGGTCATTCATCAAAGGATTAAATAGTTTGAAATAGTGTTAAATTAAGACAAATAATCCAATTCCAAACATATTCTTTGCAAACAAACATGGTCTTAAGTTTCTATTCTACATTATGTACACAATGTGTTATTATATTTGACCACTACATAAGTAACAATACTTTGTTTCAAGATATAGAAGGACTCCTACTTTGTATTGGGCATCAGAGATAGGACTTTTGGATACAAGAAACCTCACTTGTATAATTTAATAGTCCCCCTGCTCATAAATAATATCTTTTCAGTACACATTTTATGTAAATAAAAGAGAAAAAATAAATAAATTCTCATTTTATCCGTAATAAATTCCATGTAAATACATTTTAAAAAAAATTCTTACATATACTATACTTGTTGACAGAGTTACATATGAAGAAGAAGTAATGGTAAATGTATGCAATTGAATTGATCAAATTTATGTCCTTTAATTTGTGAGGTGTTTGTGGATTGGTATTTTTGACAATCTTAAGCATAGACGCATCTTGTATTATGTTTTGATGAGTCTGACTTTTATTATGAAATTAGTGGCCTTGTTGTAAGAAACAAATGCTTATTTTTGTCAAGTATGTAAGAAACTAATGGTTAAGTTAAATATTTGCTCGATGATGAAATAGTTTGTGATTATAGTTTAATTTAAGAGTCCTGCTACACTTACAAATAACTCTTACAAAAATTAATTTATAAAATGATGTGTCAAAATTTAATTAGTAAATAATTGACTATACATGGGTGAGTTTAATAATTGTAACTAACCAAAGTCATACATATCATTTTGTATTTTCTTTTTGTAACAATTCTTTAGTCACCGTAATATTATTGTTATTTTAAATATCTAAAATTTATTGAGATTAATATTTCAAGTTTGCATATTTTATAAATAAGGAACTTTTTACTCTTTTAGTAGGAAGAATTGTTCGTAATCTTCATAGCTTAATAACATAATTATAAAAATTTTATCCGAATAGTATCTAAAATTTATTTTGTCATCCAAACACCATAAAACGTTTTCTATCGCATTTTTAAATTGACCAAAAAATGGAAATATATCAATTTTGTTGAAAACAGAGAGGAAAACAGTGGCAATGGTAGAATTTTTGGGCTAACAGCTGCTGCAGCCTCTCTCTCTTCCAACACAAAATCTTGTGCAAATTATCAAATTTCCGGTCATCTGGGCAATAAATAAACAAATCAAAGCACTAATTCCAAGCCCAAACGCATGACTTCCTGGCAAATAACACAGCTTCCCATCCAATTTAATATCCTTCTTCTACAAATTATAAATAAACAACCATTTACAATTCAACAACAAAAATACTTGAAAAAAGATTAAATTGAATGAAAATTAATTACCTTGGATCTCTTGAATTCAGCGGCAATGCACAGCGAGAGGGAGACGAGGGCGAGGACGATGAGGAAAGAGAAAATTAATATGATACCGTCTCGGTTTCTTTCCATGTGAGACGGAGGAAAATTGTGTTTTAGATTTTTTGTGTGAAGAAAATGGAGGAGAGAGAATTAAGAAAGGCTTGGAAGTTACTTAAAAGGACAGAGGTTGGGTGGTGTCCTCTTCCTTGACTTGTAGTGGAGGTGGGAGGAGGTTGAGAATTGAGACTTTTCATTGCTATGGCTACAATATTGTAATTCCTCTGTCTAATTTTAATTGTCCTCATCAGAATTCAGACTTTTCATTGCTATCGGCCTATTGCTACTACTACCTCAATTTTATAATAATTTTTATTAATAATTGTTTTAGTTTTATGCATATTAAGAAAGTTATTTGATATTATCACTTAATAACTAAAATTCGTATAAAATTTCATGATTATTTCCTTTGGAAAAAAAAAGAATTATTGGGGAAAAAAATTGGAGAGTATCTAATAACTGTGACGCCCCCAAAATAAGTCTATACAACTCATTTTGAGTCGTCAAATACATACTACCAAATCCAAATCCAAATATAAATTTTCATATTTACAACTATAAAACTGTCGTGCAAAATACGACATCACATATACTGTGAGTTTTAATACAAATGGTGTATTGTGTCTAGTACAACAATATTCACACTTAACTTAAGTTCTCAATACTATTATTGTCACACTATTTTATAAAGTACTGAGATATTTCTACAGTCTCGGACCATCACTCCATTCCCCGGCTAGTCCCTGCTAAACACTCATTACCTGAAAGGAATTGTGAAGCAAAAGGGTGAGCACAAATAGCCCAGTAAAAAATATTATGACTAAGATAATGAAGAATAAATTATCTTTAGTCTTTAACAGTGATAAATCAGAGATTTTAAGATAATATAAATTTTCAACGATAACTACAACGGAACAAGCAATCCATTAGAAAAGTCAAGTAGATCATAATATCTACTATCTTCTACAATTTAAAAGTTCACCATCAATATTTTATCCTTGTAACACTAATCAACAATTTATTTTTGCATTACGGGCCAAAGATATTCATTTGTAACACCACTGGTCATGATCATACCTCATAACAGCTTTTAGTCATGATCATACCAAACACCAGTCCATCTTTGCATTGCGGGCCAAAAAAAACTTTCACCACAAGCCTTTGTCTATAACACCAAAAGTCATGAATATATCAATACACAGTTTTCTGGTCATAATCATGTCAATCACCAGTTCATCTTTGCACTACGGGCCAAAGAGAACTTTTCACCAAACACAAAATTTTTGGCAATGGTAGAATTTTTGGGCTTACAGCTGCTGCAGCCTCTCTCTCTTCCAACACAAAATTTTGTGCAAACAATCAAATTTCCGATCATCTGGGCAATAAATAAACAAATCAAAGCACTAATTCCAAGCCCAAACGCATGACTTCCTGGCAAATAACACAGCTTCCCATCCAATCTAATATCCTTCTTCTACAAATTATAAATAAACAACCATTTACAATTCAACAACAAAAATACTTGAAAAAAGATTAAATTGAATGAAACTTAATCACCTTGGATCTCTTGAATTCAGCGGCAATGCACAGCGCGAAGGAGACGAGGGCGAGGGCGAGGACGATGAGGAAAGAGAAAATTAATATGATACCGTCTCGGTTTCTTTCCATGTGAGACAGAGGAAAATTGTGTTTTAGATTTTTTTGTGCGAAGAAAATGGAGGAGAGAGAATTAAGAAGGCTCGGAAGTTACTTAAAAGGAAAGAGGTTGGGTGGTGTCCTCTTCCTTGACTTGTAGGGGAGTGGGGAGGAGGTTGAGAATTGAGACTTTTCATTGCTATTGCTACTACTACCTCAATTTTCTAATAATTTTGTGGTCAATTATTAATAATTGTTTTAGTTTTATACATATGGATTAAGAAAATTATTTGATATTATCACTTAATAACTAAAATTCATATAAACTTTCATCATTATTTCCTTTGGAAAAAAAATTATTGGGAAAAAATGGAGAGAATCTAATAATAATATAAATAAATACATAATTTTCTCTCATATAAAACTGCAAACGACAAGTAAATTGAAACATTTTTTTCTTTTTAAAAAACTGTTTATTATTATGAAATGAAGGAAGTAATGTAGTCTTTGTGGGAATTGAAATTTATTGTCTTACTTCTGTTATATCTTTTATCACATCTTATGTATTTACTACACAAATAACAACCAACCAAACAAATACGTTATAATAATATATTACCATTATATTACAACTGTATTGCATTACAAGGGCTATTGCATTACATCAAATTTCTATTCGACGAACCAAACCTCACCTTAATGTATTAAGTTTAAGTAAGCGGTGTTTGATTGTATTTTAATGCATCTTAACAACTCACCTCTTAATGCATCTTAATATTTGAAATTGAGATAAAAAAATTTCTCTATGAATGCCTCTAAATCATTAAGATACAAAATTAAATCTAAACTATTCAGAGAACCGCATTAACCATTATTTCCTTTAGAAAAAAAAACTATTGGGGAAAAAATGGAGAGAATCTAATAATAATATAGATAAATACATAATTTTCTCTCATATAAAACTACAAATGGCAAGTAAATTGAAACATTTTTTTCTTTCTAAACAACTGTTTATTATTATGAAATGAAGGGAGTAATGTAGTCTTTGTGAGAATTGAAATTTATTGTCCTACTTTTGTTATATCTTTTGTCACATCTCATATATTTACTACACAAATAGCAACAACCATCCAAACAAATAGATTGTAATAATATATTACCATTACATTACAATTCTATTACATTACAAAGACTATTGCGTTAAATTCGACGAACCAAACTCCACCATAATATATTAAGTTTTAAGACTTAAGTCAGTTAACAAAGTCTAAATCTTGAACCTTTGAACCTCTGTACCTTTGCTCCTTTGAACCTTTACAAGAGACCTTATCTTTACTTGGGATAGGTTATCTTTTCGGATGACTTTTGAATATTGACCTGGGACTCAGCTGATCGTCTTTGACTATGCCCAGTTCGCAAAATAAATAATTCAATGTAAATTAAAGCGAACCTTGGTCTTCAATCTCTGTCTTCTCTAATGGATTTTGCTTATAATGATCAAATTAAATATGATTCTGAATGTACAATTTCGGAGTTCTTGGGATCAATGAATACAGAAATGTCATGGAAGAGGCCTGATTCTATATTTCATCCATGGGTTTTCTGGAGTCATGAGCAATCTCAAACTCTATCTTCATTTTCATCCTCCTCTCCCTCCAGTAAGTATCCATCTATCTATCAATCTCATAGTCTAATTGGATTATTATATGAATGAAATACATTGAATTTGTATTGTATTGTATATATAGGTTCAATTGCTGAGAGTAGCCTTGCTAACAAACAGAGGATCACATCCGAGCTTTGGAATTTTACTTTTTATTGGGGACGTTACCTCCTAATTCAGTTTTGGGCAGCAACCAAAACTGATGGGGGTGGGTATATCCTTACAACTCGGGACCAACCTTTTTCTCTTAAAAAACTTGACAGAGGAAGTTTGGAATATAGGAAGCTCTCACTTACTGCAGAGAACCTGCAGCTACTTGGTCCTCCTGGGCGGGTGTTTCGGAATAAATGGCCCGAATCAACTCCAGACGTGTCCTATTACTCTACCACCGACTACCCACTAAGGGATTTTGCTTTAAGTTGTGGTATACGGAGTTATTTGGCTGTACCCGTGTTTCAACCTTCGGGCTGCGACTTGCTTGGTGTTCTTGAGCTCGTCAGCCGAAATGAATATATTACTGACCTCAATCACAATGTGGTATTACAAAAGGTTTGGAATATATTTCTGCTTAGATTCATTTCTCAATACTAATTCATGGCAAAGTACTTGCTAATTCAGGCCATTTCATGTTTCACATGTACAAACTAAACTCAAATTAGTCATTAGCTATAGTAATATGGGAAATATTGCTTTTTTGTGTTAATCAGTAGTGTTAATGATTTTATTTTAAGTTAATTAATCAGGTTAATTATTTAAACTAGTTACTTAATTATTTAATTATAATATCATAATTATTTCATTATGATTTTGTTTTGTTTTTCTTTTTCAAAACCTTTTTATATCTTTTTAGCCTTTGATAATATTTCACTTAGTTATATATATGTTTTCTTTCTTTCTGTTTTTGTTTTTGTTTTCTTACCATTTTACAAAATTAAAATGTTAATTTAATTTGAACATCGATTTTGGTTTTACACATAACCACTGATTTGTCATGTATGTATTTGGTATGCCATGTTAATAATTAACTACATATTATAATTATAGAATTAATTAATTCAAACCAAATAATTATTCTGATCAACTAACTCAAATATAATAATTAAGACTATAAATTAGGATAAGAGAACAATTTAATGTGGCTAATGATAAATTGACCTTAGTTTGAACACATGGAATTCACATGGCCTATATTTTGTCCAGAAAGTTAACTTCCCTAAATGTTTTTAATGGTATTCCATGTTTGTAAGTTTTTTTTAGGACAACGGATGGAAAGGGAAGAAAAAATAGTTAAAATCCCTTCAAATCTCATGTTTGTGAGTTTTTTTTAGAAGTAAAATTAATTTTATTTTCGACTCAAAATTTTCCCCCCAAAAGTGAGAGGATTTGGAGGGATGAGAAGAGATATGAAAGTTGAATATTTTATATTACCTAAAATAACTTTACAAAATAAATAATATAACAATCTTGTCCCTAATTATTATAACTCTCAATTATATTATAGGTTTTGAAAATACGACCTAAACTTAAACTGTGTTCAATTTGTTTTTCCTAGGATATGAACTTTTGTCTATGAAAAATAATAATATAGTATATGATAAAATTTACAGAAATAATAAAACTGATGTTGCTCTTTTGTTTATAGTATTTTAATCCTTCACTTTTTCATAATTTATTCAATGTAGAATTCTAACTCACTTGTGATATCCTAACATTTCAATCGGTTACATATGTTATTTAATTTAGTCACTAATTTTACATCTGTGTTTCTAAATGTTGTTTCTTTCCATTGCAGATTACAAATTCAAAACCTCTGTACCCGTATGTAAGTTTCTGTAACCTATTATTTTCCTTAAAAGTAAATATATTACTCCCTCCGTTTCAAAAAAATTAAAATAATAAACGAGTACTGTTTACAAAAGGAAAATTTTTTGTCCACAAAAAGAGTCGATTTTTTTTTATTGATACTAGGATAAAATTTATAACTTATTATTAAAGGGGTAAAATGAAATAAAAATATATTCTTAATGTTTTGTGGGATAGAGGGAGTATTATATAGGGTTCTACAATACAGTTTACTTGACAATACCTTTGGAAATTAGATCCTAAAACTCGCATCAGAGGAAATAGAAAGAGTGTTGAAAAAGGTATGTGATGCACACCAACTACCACTTGCTCAATCCTGGGTGCTTGGGAACTACAGCAATACACCTGCCTACAATGAAATCCAGGAAAACAGAGATGTCATGGTTGTGACCAATTACAATTATGCAGTTCGTGGTGATCAAGACAAGTGGTACAATTTCTCTATTGCGTGTCAGGACTTGCGGTTGAAGAAAGATCAAGGCATTGTTGGCAAGGCACTGCTATCCCACAAACCGTTCTTCTGTAAGGATATAACGCAATTTAGCATGACTGACTACCCCTTGGTACACTATGCACGCGACTGTGGACCAGTCGGCCGTTTTACAATATGTTTGCGTAACTTTATCACAGGAAATAGGGATTATGTGCTGGAGTTCTTTCTGGAAATGGGTAGTAAAGATCCTGTGACTTTGTTGAATGGTCTATTGGCGACATTGAAGTATCATTTCAATACTTTTAAAGTTACTTGGGGGGAAGAATTGGGAGAAGAATTATCTGTCCAAGTTGTTAAGTCTTCTATACATGATGAATCTGATTCTTTTAAAATATGCCAAAATGATGACTATTACACTATTTCTAGTTTCAAGGATAGTGATGATGACTATTACACTATTTCTAGTTTCAAGGAATATATGCAGACTAGACTGTCTTGTGGGCCCAGGAAATTATATAAGCGGGTGTTCTTAACCGAAGATGATTACCCACACATACCAACTCAAAGTTTATCATCCTCAAGTAAGTCTCCATCTGTAACTCACAAAAAACTATGATATGCATATTCTTTTAATCGATCTCTTCATCAATATTATAATACTAAATATTAAAGTATTATAATAGGTTTTACTGGTTCTATTCCTGAAATCCATGGGAAACATACTGAGGTTATACAAAAGATTGCATTTGCTCTTAGCAACTACGACTTTGACTACTTCGACGAAGACTATTTAATTCAGTTTTGGGCACCCATAACATATGGGGGCCGGTGCATCCTTAAAACTTCGGGCCAACCGTTTGCTCTTAACGAACTTCACAAACGACTTTGTGCATATCGGAAGGACTCACTGAATTATGAATTTCTTGTGGAGGAAAATGGCAGAGTAGAAGAAGACCAACTTGGTATTATTGGCCGCGTGTTCCGGTATAAATGGCCAGAATCAACTCATGACGTGTCCTTTTACACTGAAAAAGAGCATCCACGGAGGGATGCTGCTTTATGTCATGGTGTAGGAGGATCTGCGGCTATACCCGTGTTTGATTCTTCTGGTTGGTGCTGTGTTGGTGTTCTTGAGATCGTTAGCACGAGACAATGGAATATTGATTCTGAATTTTATGAAGGTTTATACGATGCAATTACTAAGGTTTGTACCACTAAATTATTATCTTCTTCATTAGTCTCTTCTTGGTGAATGGAAAAAATATCAGTAAAAGAAATTAGCTTTGGCTTGATTGAAAAAATTGTGAGAGTGCCTTTTGGATAGAATTTGCAAACTAATTTTATACTCTTACCGACATTAGAATTCTTTTTCTTTTCTAATGTTTATAAATATTTTTAAACTTTGATATCATTAAAGTATATAAATTCTTCAAATTTTGCTCTCATTGAAAGTAAAATCTGCACAAAATGTGTTATTAGTTGCAATAATTTCCCATCATAGACAGCTACATGCTTTCTGGAAATCTGGTTTGAACCAAACATTTCAAGAAGAAAAAAGCCGTTATCTGTGTACTATGTATAACAACACTATGTTTATTTTAATGGCACTACTTTCTAATCGCATATTGCTACCAGCTATTTTGAAAAATATTCACTTCAAACATCTCAAGATTTCTCCTTAACATCCCCCTTTTTCTCGTAGATAACTGATCTGAAGATTCCACAATGGTCTGCCAAGCCAGGAATGAATGTAAGTTTCAGTTTCAAATGCTAAATTTTGGATTCTATTAAACTCGTATGTTTGATTACATGTTGTCAAATTTATATTTACTTGACCATGGTAAGTAGGTCCTTGAAGGATTAAAACCTGCGCTAAATGAAATCAATCGAGTGTTGGAAGTGGTGTGTGAGAGGCATCTGCTTCCTATTGTTCAGTGCTGGGTGCCGTGGAGTTTTGGTCGTGCTATGGTTTGTTGTGGCACGAGAGATGTCTTGGCTCTAGCTTGTGACGAATTTTGTGCTGAAGGTACTCCCATGTTTGGTGAGGAATTTTCTACTATCTTTAGAAAGGTCCAGGGGCTTGTAGGCAAGACACTCCTATCCCATAAGCCGTGCTTCTGCAGAGATATTACACAGCTCAGCTTAAATGAATATCCCTTCTCGAATCATGCGCGGTATTTTGAATTAACTCAATGTTTTACAATATGCTTGCGTAGCATTAGAACCGGAGATGAGGATTATGTACTAGAGTTCTTTCTGCCACCTTGTGATAATAAAGAATCTGAAGATCCACAGATTTTGTTGGACTCCCTATTGGCGACAATGAAGGAGAATTTTCAAAGTTTTAAGGTTGCATCAGGAGAAGAATTGGGAGAAGAGTTGTGTGTTGAAGTTTATAAATCATTAAATGATAATGAAGATGAGTCTTTTAAAATATGTCAACCCAAGAGATCTCTATCTCATCCTGAAGCCTTAGAAAATGCAAGGGAAATAACGGCGCCAGATACTTCAGATCAACAATTGGTGGTGAAAGATGCTATACATCAAGATGCGAACGTTTTTGGCGCAAAAATAGGTGACACAACATGCATAAATGAAACATCAGAAACAAAACACGAGAAAACTGTAAACGATATCAGTTATGAGGATCTCAAACAGCATTTTGGAAGACCACTTGAAGATATAGCAAAGATCTTTAATCGTAAGTTTTTAGCCTAGCCTCTGTTTTTATTCTTCTATATTCAACTTTGCTTTATTCATTATGTCTAGAAATTGGATTGCTCTCAAAATATTGGGTTGTTATTTAAAATCTTTTCTTTTGTAGTTAGTCGGTCTACATTTAAGCGTCTATGTAGAAAGCATGGTATACCTAGGTGGCAATCTCACAAGAGAAAGACGGTTGACAGCTCGTCATCTAAGCGCCGAAGAGTAGGTGAGGAACCTAGTAGGAGAGAACTTTCATGTTCGAGACATGCCTCATATGCAATCCACATCTACTGTCACTCATACAAGTCGAGATGTGTATCCGGTGGCTGTGAAGGCAACATATAAAGATTTTATTATAAAGTTTAAACTCTCTTCTTCATCAGGAATGGCAGAGTTGGAAGAGAATGTGACTCAAAGGCTACACTTGGAAAAGAGAAATTTTAGTATCAAGTATAAAGATGAAGGTGATTTAGTTTTAATTGCATGTGACAATGATATGAAAGAATGTATTGGTAAGAAGACAACAATCACGATCTCTATTGATCCACCAATTACCCATTAGTAATTGATCCAAAATATCCACCTTGAATCCAAGTGGTACTTTGCGTGAATTTGTATCTCAGTTTTTACATGTTTGTTCACTTCCATGCATAGACTGGTTTTACTACATTTTCTACATTCTTAGGCTCTGTTTGTTTGGTGCTATTTTTGAATTGCTTTACAGAAGGAAAATAGCTCTAAATATTTAGTAAAACAACTTGCTGATTTCAATTCGGCAAGTCATTTTCCGGAAAAGGAAAAGGCCCTTTTCTTCTCAATGTTTGCTCAAAGTTGCACAACTCTTCACTCTTATACAGTTTAGTCTCTTCATCTCTTCAATCTTCTTTACTTTGTCCTTCCATATGCTTATGCTTTTGCAGTAGAAATCTTAAAATTTGATCTAGTACTGTCTATCAATGCAAGTTTTTTCTTGCAATTATTAAAGGCTATGACAGGATCTTGTTTACTGTTTTACAGATGCGATATATAAGGCCACTTGATCCATAAATTTTGTTGTTTTGGGTTATCTCTGCTCTATATTTATCTCCTCTTATTGACCATTTTTTTTGGGGATATTTAGCATAGCCGTTGGTACTACAGATCTGCTACCCTCCAAAGTATAAAGTTCATTAAAAATTAATGCTAGTGAATCATGAAATTAGGATTTTTATTATCTACATATTCCAGAAATTTCAGTCATAAAGTTGGTGTTTCATGTTAAATTTACATTTTCTTCCACATATGCATCAGCCTGCAATTTTATTTTTCTATGAGAATGAATTAAATAAAGGTGTATAATGTGTCCTGACAAGAAGAAAAGTAGAGCATCCACCAAGAGACAAAATATAGAGGCCTGTCAGGAATTTTCATCCTTGATCAAGAAAGAAGAATTTGGGCAAGAGATTATGGTAGCATCTTAATTTACAAGGATCATCTAATAGGACCTCAATTGACCGACTGGCCTGGGAAGAATATATGAACTTGTTTTGTTGGTGATTTCACAACTTAGTCTAGCGATTCCAACTTGGTTTAAAAAATTGACCAGCTTCACAGATTTGCAAACAGAAAGGTCAGTTGCCTTAATTTTGATTTGAAAAGTGTTAACGCCAAGATTCGACCACGCGCTTCAATCACCAAGAACGCGCTAATCCTGCACAATAACGAGGTCACACTGAGAGTTCCGGGCGGTTTTGACGCCGGGAGATAGCTCAGACGTGAGAATTAGTACAGGCTGTCACAAGGTTTTGATAACAATGGAGGTTTGCAATTTAGTGTTTAGTTTTACATTACCTTGAAATGAAGAGGGAAGCCTTGTATATATACCTCCTTATGTCATCATCACACCTGGACCCACTTGTCAATATAAAACATGTCCCCATCAACTAAATCATAATAAATGCTCCAGTCAAAATATAAGTCAACCCAGTTAGAAAGTAATTTCCTTAACTGGATCACTTATCCCAACCAAAATTCTCAAATGAGTTCGGATCCTCCATACCGGGTCGGGTATCCCGAACCCAGTACCCAACATTGCCCCCTACTCTTTAATTATAAAAAGAATTATAATAAAAGAGTAAAAAGAATGAATATAACTTTAATCACTGATCCAAACACTCCGTTAACCTTGTAACCGCCTTAAATTATTCCCACCATTACTAACATAACCTTTCGTGCCATTAAGGGGCCCACCACATTTAATGAAATGGCGCCGTCTGTGGGAATCGTGCCGGATTCAAAGGGTCACCCCCAATAAAGTTAAACCATCCCCAAATGCAACCGTCACTTTCAATTCAAAATTTTCAAATCTGTCAAATCTCCTCTGCAACTTTCACCGCGATTTCCATCCCTACAGTTGTACCCGCCGCCGCGCCGATAGTCATTACTTCTGCCGCTGAAACCAGTTCTACCTCTTTGGGACTCAATACCTCATCCCAAGACCCCCTCACCAGCTCCGACTTCCCCAGCAATCCTTTTCCACTCCATCATCTCGAACCGAAGCTGAACTTGAAAATATGAAGATGCTAGAAGAATATTCCTCAGATAAGACCTTCACCCACATAAACACCAGATCTTCCATTGAAACCAAACATCTTGCAACCATCCGAGAACTGTACCAGATCCCCATATCTTACCAGATACGCACAGCCAATCTCAATGAGAGAATGTACCAACGCCCCAACGGCTGGACTGCCGTAGCCGTTCAAGCCCTAAAATATGGGCTTAGATTCCCCCTTCACCCCTTCATGCTCACGTTCCTTAGCATGGTCGGGGTCGGGCTCGCCCAGCTGGTTCCCAATTCCTTTATACACCTGGTCTGCTTCATAGCCTTCTGCCATGAGTGCCAGGTTGAACCGACCATGGACTTTTTCTTTGCTCTATTCACCGTGATCCGATCACGAGAAGCAGGATTTCGGCAAATCACCAAATTGCCAGTCAAAGGAGCTCAAAAGAAATCTCTGATGAAGACCCCGACCAGCAACAAGGGATGGCATTCCCAATGGTTCTACATCAAAAGACCCGATACTAGCTTGATATCGGATTGGATTGGATTCGGCAAAAACACCAACAACATAGAAGCCTTTCCAGCCGATCGCTTAGACGAGTTCAAACAATTCGTCAACAAGATGCCCGATGAGGAGTGGGACTTCGAACTTCTCGGCAACCATACTTGGTTATTCAATCATGGGTGTAAGAACTAATTCCCGAACCTCATTTTGTAACTTCACCGCTTATTATTTCGTTTTACTCGAACTGACTTCTTATTGTCCTTTCAGTGACTCTCATCAAGCCAGTCGCCCCTGCTGACATCGGTCAAACAATTCCTCCATCCAATGAGCCGAACTTCATCGATCCCGAAGGTAATCTAGCGGCCAGGTCTTCAGGCCAAGCACCACTAGTCGTCCGTCCGATCACAGCCATTCCCATGACTCAAACCAAAAGTACTCTAGAGATGAGCCGACTGGAGAAAATAGCGCTGATGAAAAAGAAACAACTCCGCAAGAAGGCCCCGCCCAAACCGAAGACCATACCTGCTCCTCCCCCCGAACAGACTCTAGGGATTATTGACGAGGAAGATACCGAAGATGAGATCCCGGAGCCTCTCACAAAAAGACCACGCAGAGAAGCTTTTTCTTCTTCGGCACCTCCACCCGCTCCCACTCAATAAGTCAAGACACAACAAGGTGAGGCATGTTCATCCAAACTCCCAGCTTCAGGCCCTTCCTCCAGCAACATGCCGAAGCCGCGAACTCTATGGCCTCAGAGTCCGTCCGATCCATTCCCCTACGACCTCCTCGAACGCTTCGTTTTACCCGTCGATAACGATCGGTTTAAGAACCACTCTCCAGATCAGTACCTGGAAGATTTCACAAAGCTGCAATTCCAGGTAACGCTTCGCGCCGTACCCTATCGTCTTCTACCCCTTTATTTGATCTCGTATCTGACCCATAGCTTCGTACAGGCTAACGCGGTGTTTGCCCGATCTCTCCCGTCCTTGCTCAAATTAACAAAGAAGAACAAGTAGGTCGAGGCCGAAAACGAATTCCTGAAGGGTGACATTCGGAATTTGGAGTCCGACCTGGAGAAGGAGAAAGATCTTCATCTCGGTACGCAAGATAAGCTCACCGAAGCAAGCAGAGAAAATTATCAACTTCGGAACCAGATAAGTCTTCTCAAATCGGAAATTGTCGAATATGAGAAACAGAATGAAAGACTCATGGAGGAACGAGTCTTACTGAAGGAAAACGATTCCGATCAAAAGAAAGCAATAGCCGCCCTCGAAGAACAGATGGAGAAGACGCATTTCAAGTTGAAAGACTTGATCCAGACTCACAATGCCTTGGAGAAAGAACATGCTGATCTTCAAAGCAAAGGGCCCATAATGACTGAAGAGGTCAAGCTTCAGATAATAGAGGAATATAAGGCATCCCTCGAACTAGCCGATAAGGTCATCTTGCAATTCTCTGAAGGGTATCAAAGCCACAAAGAGAAGATCAAGGAGAAGATGATGGCTGCGGGGTTAGATACCTCTATCCTCGAATCTTCCGATGATGAAGAGGAATCAGAAGAACAACTTCCTCCAACCCAATAGGATAGTTTATATTTTATTTGCTTTTCTTTTTCGAATGTAAAATGGCACAACTTGTAATTTCAATGAACATTAATGAAGTTATTCAGCATTTTTTGACTACGCAATCCGATATCATTTTATTTCAATAGACATAAATATTTACATAATCGGTAAAAAGAAATGACCATGACTTACTGGTAATATCTCCTAAGTCTCCCAGCATGCCATATATTCTTAATATCCGAACCATCCATAGCCCTAAGCCGGTAAGTTCCTGGCTTGGGCACTTCAATAACTTCATACGGCCCTTCCCAGTTCGGCATAAGCTTGCCTGAGTTTTGGGGAGTTGATGTTGCAGCTTCTCGAAGCACCAGATCACCAACTTCAAACCTTCTAACTTTCACCCCTTTGTTGTAGTGCTTGGTTGTCCTCCTCTGATAAGCCGCCAACTTTATTAGAGCTGTCTCCCTAACCTCATCTAACAAATCCAAGTTGAGGCGAAGTCCTTCGTCATTATACAACTCCTTGTATTGACTGACCCGAAGTGAAAGGGACCTAATCTCAACAGGAACAAGGGCATCGGTCCCATAAGCGAGACAAAAAGGTGAATCTCCTGTCGTCGTTCGGGTTGTTGTCCGATATGCCCACAATACACTAAGCAACTCTTCGGGCCATCTCCCTTTGGCTTCATCCAATCTTCTTTTTATTCCATTGAGGAGAGTTCTATTAGTGACTTCCACCTATCCATTTGACTGAGGATGGGCCACCGAAGTCTTTCGATGCTGAATCCCCAAATCTGTGAGAAATTCTTCAAACTTAGCCCCTACAAACTGCCTCCCATTGTCCGAGACGAGCACCATCGGAATCCCGAAGCGATAGACAACAAATTCCCTGAGAAATTTCAAACACTCCTGTTCTGTGATCGATCGGAGAGGCTTGGCTTCTACCCACTTCGTCATGTAGTCGATTGCCACAATGACAAAACTGACTTGCCCCTTGGCCTTCGGCAATGGTCCTAGAATATCAATCCCCCATACAGCAAACGGAATGGGTGATAAGACTGAATACAATTCTTCGGGAGGTTGGTGAGGGATCGTTCCATTCAGCTGGCACTTAGGGCACTTCTTAACATATTCTTTAGATTCTTGGAAGATGGTTGGCCAATAGTAGCCCTGTCTCAGAATCTTATACGCTAATGCCTTAGAGCCCATATGGTCTCCACATATACCTTCATGGACTTCCCGAAGGCATAATCCACTTCGGAAGGGGTCAAACATTTCTGCAGTGGAGAGGAGAACGACCTTCGAAATAAGTCTCCATCAATCAAGATGAAGAACGAACTTCGATGTTTGATTTTCTTTGCTTCTAACCGATCCGAAGGGAGGACGCCATCTGCCAGATAGGAAATATACGGCGTGAGCCAACAGTCCATCCTTTCTATCGGGAACACTTCCGACCTTCGAATACTTGAGTTGCCCAGAACTTCCAGGTATACCGACCCGCCAAAAGAAGTAGTTTCTGTTGTTGCCAATTTTGCCAAGGCATCGGCTATGGTATTGTTTTCCCGGCCAACTCCTTGCACGCTATACGATTCAAAATAATGCAGTCGGTCTTTAACTGCAACCAAGTACTTCGTTATCCTATCCCCTCTGACATCCGAAGTCGAAGAGCCATCCACATATAGCGTCCACGACGTACGACCTGTCCGAATGTCCGATACCGAACTCACAACCAGTGCATTATCATCTGCATCGGGTTCGGTAAACGAGCATTCCACAATGAAGTCGGCCAATGCCTGACCCTTAATAGCAGTCCGAGGATGGTATTCTATAATGAACTGAGTCAACTCCATCGCCCAAGCAGAGAGGCGTCCCGACAAATCCGGCTTGTTCATGACCTTCTTCAGAGGCTGATCAGTATACACTACCATCAATCTTCCTTGGAAATAATGCCTCAGCTTTCTACTAGCTATCACGAGTGCATAGGCGAATTTTTCCAAGTTGGGATATCTGGGTTCGGCATCCCGAAGCACATGGCTGACATAGTAGACGGGGCACTGCCTGCCCCCTACTTCCCGAACTAATACAGCTCCCACTGCCAATGAGCTCGCCGCCAGATACATGTACAGGGGTTCCGAGGGAATGGGCTTTACCAAAAGCGGAGCTGAGGAGAGATACCTTTTGATTTCTTAGAACGCATCTTCACACTCTGAAGTCCACTGGAAGGTCTTTTCATTCTTTGGTCCTTTCAAAGTGTTAAAGAAGGGTAGACACCGTTCTGCCGATTTTGACATGAATCTCCGAAGCGCAGCAATTCTACCGGTCAATCGCTGAACGTCCTTAAAAGATTGGGGAGATTTCATGTCTAAAATGGCTTTAATCTTTTTCGGGTTAGCTTCAATCCCCCTCTTGCTGAGCAGATACCCCAGAAATTTACCCGAACCAAGGCCAAAAGTACATTTGGTTGGGTTCAGCCGAAGCTTGTACTTTCTTATTGTCTCAAAGCAGCTTTCCAAATCATCCAGGTGGTTCCGAACTCCCATGCTTTTGACAATCATGTCATCCACATACACCTCCATGCTTCGACCTAATAACTTGGCGAACACATAGTTCATCATTCTCTGATATGTAGCTCTCGCATTCAGCAATCCGAACGTCATTTTCTTGTAAGCGTATATTGCTCGATGCGTAATGAATGCCGTCTTCGGCATGTCCTTCTTATCTATGGAGATCTGGTGGTATCTAGAGAAGACATCCATGAAGCTAAGCATGTCGAACCCTGAAGTTGCATCAATCAACTGGTCGATGTGCGGAAGAGGGTAAAAATCCTTCGGGCAGGCCTTATTCAGATCGGTGTAATCTATGCAGACTCTCCATTTGCCATTCTGCTTCTGCACCAGCACCACATTCGCTAACCACTCCGGATAATCAATTTCGTAGATGAAATCCGCCTTTAGCAGTTTGGCGATCTCATCGTCAATGATCTTTTGTCTATCGGGAGCGAAGATCCTCCTCTTCTGACGGATAGGCTTCTTAGAGGGGTCAATACACAGTTTATGAACCGCCACCGATTTATCGACTCCGGGCATGTCAGAGGGCTCCCATGAAAAAATATCCGCATATACCCGAAGTAACTCGATTAGATTAGTCCGAAATGGCTCTACCAGTCCTGCGCCTATCTTGATCAGCTTATCACTCTTTCCAACAATTAATTCTACCTCCTCCGTCTCTTCGGCGGGCAACGCTAGGGGTTCAGAATTTCCCTCAGTGAATGGCTCGACCTCTATAGCCATTGTTTGCTTCTGCTTGCTGACCCCAACCGCCGAGGATATCAATGAATTCCGGTAACACCTACGTGCCATGTCCAGATCACCCTTTACCTCGCCGACCCCCTCCGAAGTCGGGAACTTAATCTTGAAGTGACCTATTGAGGTAACCGCCTGAAGTGCTGCCAAAGTGGGTCTACCCAAAATGGCGTTGTAGGCTGAATCTATCTGGACCACAAAAAATCTGACTATGACTTCTACCTGCCTCGGTGCCGTGCTAAAGATAACCGGCAGCTCCACGATTCTGGCCACACGAACAGGATCGTTGCTGAAGCCATACAACGGAGATTCCTGACCCACATCCATCTTTGCTCCCCCCAGATCTAACCTATTGTATGCATGAGTAAACAATATGTCGACCGAAGATCCATTATCGATCATTATTCGTTTCATATCCATGGATCCGACCTGGGCTATGATGGCTAGCGGCCCTTCATGGGGATCAATTGGTTCCGAGGGATAATCCTCCTCGGTAAATGATATCACCGTATTGGGAAACGGGTGATCTCTAACCGAAGGCTGTTCCGAAATCGATAACACGGCATCCATCAGGCCCCTCCTCTTTTTCCCAACTTTCTTCCCGAATGTTCCTCCAGTGATGACATCAACACAGTTTCTTGGAGGGTTTGGTGGCGGTGGTGCCTCAAGACGTCTTTCTCGGTTTGACCCTCTTCGGCCCTCCGAAGTAGAATCCTGCCGACCTACTACATACTGCACCAGTTCACCATTTTGGATTTTCTTCTCTATCAAATCCTTTAGGTTATAGCAATCCTCCGTATCATGACCGGACGTCTGATGATATTCACAATAACGGCCAGGGTTGCCTCGGTGGGATCGGGTTGTGGTTGGACAGGGTTCAAATGAGGGTTGATTTCTAATCTCCTCAAGAATCCTCGCCCGATCTTTAGTGAGAGGGGTGTATACCTTATTCACATTCTTCTTCGGGAAAGGCGGTCTGCCACCTCCTGAATTAGCCCCTCCCTGACCATTTCCCGACCCAGATCCACCGTAGAAGTTGCCTTTCGGTTGGCCGCTGGGCCGAGGAATGTAATTCCTATCTTTCGGTTTTGAATTATCCTCATACCGATCCTGAGGATTTAAGCTTTTGTATGCTTCTTCTATGGTGATAAGTCCTTCAGCTCGACCATAGGTTTCCGCTAAATCCATTGGTGGGTTAAGAATGAGATCTTTCCACAAATCTTTCTACTTCGTGGCATCCAGACCCGTAGTGAAGAACCCGACTGCTTGCTGTACATTCAAACTAATCACAGTACCAGCCATGTCGCGGAATCTTTTCACATACTCATCCAAACTCTCTCCCGATCTCTGTTTTACTTGGGTCAGAGCAGTGGTTAACTTTCCTCTCTTCTTATTGCTCCCAAATCGCGCATTAAACTTATCACTTAGGTCTTGCCACGATCCAATAGAGTTCGGGGGAAGGGACACCATCTATTCCCGAGCTGCCAGCTTCAAAGTAGTGACGAACATGTGGCACTTGGCAGCATCCGGGTGATCATAATAATTCATCACTTGATTATATCCGTGAGTATGATCATAGGGATCGCCAGTACCGTCATAAGAGTTTAGGGGAGGCATTTTCTTGGTCTTGTCTGCTTTGACCTGCTCGATCTCCCTGGTGAAAGGTGAATTTGATATGTTCGGTAACTCCTTGGCCTGAACCACCGCGGCTAGTTTTTCTTCTAACTCAGCCAATCGTATAACAACGGGATCAGTTTCGCTCATTCGGGGTGGCGACCGAGGCCTACCACCCGAACCGGATCCCCTTCCTTCATTAACATTACCGTGCCGAGAACGGCTTATCCGCCTGTTCCGATACGGAGTGCGGCTCCTGGGCCTGCTTCGGTCCTGTGAGCGGCTTCTGTGCCTTCTGCGATCAAGGGAGCGGCTCTGACGCCTTCTCATCAGGCGCAAAGGGCTTTGATGCCTGCTGCGGATTGGGGAGCGACTATCTCGCCTGCTTTCATTCTCCGAGCGGCTCTGTCGCCGGCTCCGAACCGGGGAGCGGCTCTGTCGCCTGCTCCGAACTGGGGAGCGGCTCTGACGCCTGCTCCGAACGTGTTCGGAACCATCCGAACGATTAGTCCTGGACTGGTTCCTATCAGTGTTCTGTCGGCCAGGGGGTCGGCTCGATGAAACCTCCTCCTATCCTTCCAGCCTGGCCAAATGCTCAGCTATTTCTCGTTGTTGCTGGCGTAAGGCCTCCATTACTTCCTGGTCCTTTGTCCTACGTTGGGTCAGGATCCATTGTCGTTTATCCCCATGATCGGCATTACTGCCTGAATGAACAAGGTTCGAGCCGGGTTGGCAGCCATATGAGCCGAAGGTTCTGGCGTCGGCTGGTTAGTGTGAAACAGACGACGACGAACCGGGGCATATTGGACTTGTAAAGGCACCCTAGGCCGGCCCCTTGGCCCCAACCTCTCCCTAGCCGACGACCTGAGTCGGTCAAGGACCGACCTACAAGTTGGTGTATGGGAATCAGCTGAACCTTCTCCTCCATTATGAGTTGTATTCACCATATCTATTTTTTAGCTTTAACTGTGATTGAGAACTAACACTAAGGCCCTCCTTCTAGCGCCAATGTTAACGCCAAGATTCGACCACGCGCTTCAATCACCAAGAACGCGCTAATCCTGCACAATAACGAGGTCACACTGAGAGTTCCGGGCGGTTTTGACGCCGGGGGATAGCTCAGGCGTGAGAATTAGTACATGCTGTCACAAGGTTTTGATAACAATGGAGGTTTGCAATTGAGTGTTTAGTTTTGCATTACCTTGAAATGAAGAGGGAAGCCTTGTATATATACCTCCTTATGTCATCATCACACCTGGACCCACTTGTCAATATAAAACATGTCCCCATCAACCAAATCATAATAAATGCTCCAGTCAAAATATAAGTCAACCCAGTTAGAAAATAATTTCCTTAACTGGATCACTTATCCCAACCAAAATTTTCAAATGAGTTCGGATCCTCCATACCGGGTCGGGTATCCCGAACCCAGTACCCAACAAAAAGCATTCAGTAAATGTAACATAAGTCTAGTGCCTAATCCAAAGTTTAAAATTTCAAGAACCATTTTGTGCCCATGCAATACAACACAAAAAACAATGGCATTGTCGATTAATATAACAATTTAATGACAAATTTACCCAGAAGTTAACGCAGACAGCTGTGGGTGCAGCTCCCTAGTTATAAGAACCAAAATGGTTGAGTAAGTCCGGCTGATTGACTGTTGTAGACGTATGATGTCAAACTGCAAACTCTCAACACTTGCTCGAGTTTTCTCGGTCTTTGTCCAGTCCTGATCTTCATTTTGCTGTTTTTGCAGTTGTAAGTATTTTTTTTTCACTCTAATTTGGTAATCTCTTCCTCCTACAATGAGATCATAAAAATAACTTCAGAAGAGAGAAAGGATAAAACTAATTTGAAGTTACATACTTTAAAAAAAAAATTGTTTCGTAAAAGAGGGCTTAATGATCCATTTTCAATTCTCATCAGATCCTAATCTATTGCAACTAAGCCCAAATTTCCTTAACCATATCAGAGGCATACCACTTGAAGAACTATACTGTAATGATCCATTTTCTATTCTCATCAGATCCTAATCTATTGCAACTAAGCCCAAATTTCCTTAACCATATCAGAGGCATACCACTTGAAGAACTATCCTGTGGATTATATCATTGCAAGTGTTATTAAGTAATTTAAAGATGTTTTTCCTTTTGTTGTAGTATTTTGACATTAAGAAGATGCACTATATATCTCAGCAATGACCAACAGTCATGACATGGAATTGGGAAATACAAAAAAAGGCTTATTTCCTTCGTTGCTCATACACAAGTTTCTCAGTTGGTTGTCCCATTGCATAGGAATATGAGGCTAAAGTATCCTCTGAAACAGAGAGAAATTGACACTGAAGACCCTCATTTACTAGTTCTCTAGACATTAAGCATCAAAGCAGTAAGCTGACAATGACTTAAACCTATGAAATAATTGTTGTTCATATGGAAACAAACAGGCACGCCAGTAAGACATGTATAAGCTGCATGACATAATAAGCATCCCAAGTTTTTTCTTTCTGAAGTTGTGGAACATGATAATATATTAGGCTTTTTTTTGTAGGTAAGTTTGGCTCCAAGTATGGGGGGAATAGGAGTCCGAGACCTTGAGGTTATTCATCAAGGCCTCTGCCATGTCTCCCATCCCCTCGGGTTAATATACTAGGTATTAATACCTGCCAAGTGAAGAGTTTTTAGTTTTCAAAGACTTTGTAAGATACAGGGAAAAAAATGCATTCGATAAGAAGTACAAAGATAACAATTGCAGGAAATAGGTTCCCCAGTAGAGTATGGAACCGGGCATCAACATTAAGTCACCAGCGTGACCTATTTCTTGATAGCCATACACAACAACATTGTGTAGAAGCATTGATAAAGTGACAAATATGAGAAGTTTTCCTGATAACCATATGGGATGCCTTTATCCTTCATTCATATCCATATGGTGATCCTCATTTTCAATATTTGCCAGCACCCAGCAGCCACTATCCTCAAGGCTTACATCACTATGAGAAGAATTAATATTACTTTGAAAAAAACACAAATCTAAATGCAGTCGAATCAACTGGGACAAAGAATGAGAGTTGTATTTTACACTATTGAGTTGTTCAAGTTAAAACTATGCACATTTTCACTTTTATTGCATTAAGTAGCCACTACCTTGACTTCTTTATAGAGCCTATTCTCCTCATCATATAGCTTTCCAAGGGTAATACAGTGAGGCAGTGAGCTCCAGGTTTGCAGGCTTCACTAGGACCAGAGAACTCTATAGCATCTCTTGTATGATGGAGTGATTTGGACGATCAACTCCATGTCAGTGCACTAAAGACCTTTGCAGAATTGGATCTCTTTCCTGTGCATGGAACAATTACCTTAAGTTCCAGGGAACATTGAGAATCAACATTCAATAATAGAAAGACTTACAACTAATTCACTGTGAACAAACATACAAACACACACAGAGGATATCACAATCATATCTAAGTATCTCGACTCGATGAATGGATAGGAATAAGATTCCTCACCAAGAATACAATGTGTTCTGGAATGACCTAGTCTTTTGTTGGATCAAAACTTAGCAGTCTTATGAAGCCCATAGCTAATAGTCCAAAGGGTCTAAGAATATGTTTGGGATTGCTTAAAAATGCGACTACTGCTTTTGATTATAATCGGTTTTTAAAAAAGTAATTTGCGTTTGATAAATAAGAAACACTTAAACTTGTAAAAAGTGAAAAATGTTTAGTATAAAAAAATTTGCTAATCACTTATTTCAAGTGTAAATTAATCGCGTCATTGGGGAAGTTGCCTCGCTCCCCCAAGAGCAGTACATTTTCTTGGAGAAGCTATTTCTAAAACCTTCTAACTATTTTCCATGTTCTTAATTTATATTTATTTCTATTTTGACTCTTGACCAATTAGCTTTACATGTTCCGTATGCGGGAAATCTCATCTTCTCTTTGAGGAGTCCATAACACCTCAATTGTCTTTATAAAAACAAGTAAATATTAAGCACGTAAAAATACTGAAAAAACTAATTAGTAAGACAAAGATATTAAGTTACCTTAACTTTGCTACTTGGAGTCGAGTGAAATATTTGCAAAACATTCTTGACATGTTCAATATACCACTCCACAGACGGAATCATGTATTTACCTCTACCAAGTACCAAAATTGTTACTGAATAAAAATATAAATACAAAAATATGTTCAAACTCAGAGTTGTCAAATTTTACAGACTTTTGGATCTAGACGAGCAATAAGTATAACCGAAAGTTAAAAGTGTTGTTAAAACAAGTATACGACATTCACTAAATGTATATTTGTTTTGGCATTATCATTGTGACGGTGAAGTTAGTCTAACTACACTCATTATTTCAAACTGAAAGCACCAAAAGATTTTATTACAAAATAAGAAAAGTATATAGACAATGTTTAAGAATGTGAATGTCAATTTGAAAACATTATACATAAATAGTAAAATAAATATATGCAATTTAGAAGTACCAAGTCACGTGGTCTATTAACCACTTGCATAATAAAAAGCTCTATGAACACATGTCTATGTAAGTAGGTGAGAATAATCTTAACCAACTGTCATGACACCACAACAAGTGACCAATATCCATAGTCCACTCTTATAATAGAGACTGTTGCATAAGGAGAAGGATAATCATTATCTCTCTCTCTCTAAATTTTAGAATCTCTGTTACCCTTGCACCGGAAACTTTTACTCAATAAAAATCACTTTTAGGTCACTGTCTCACTGATTTGTTACTTGTGCAAGTCAAAATCCCCGAGACAAAAATGAGCGTTAATAGTGACATTGTTAATATGTTAACATTATTAATTGTTATGTTTTCTTCATTAATTGATTTTATTTTTCAGGACTCAACAACTATTCCCAAATTAATGCCAATAGTTTGTAGCAAAGAATTAATGGAACAAGGATCCAAGGTACACTAGCAATATTAACTCAAGAGAAGATATTGACTTACAAATAAATAGGCAAAATGGCAAGAATCATAGTGCGGATGCAGAGCTTTCAGCACTTCTACAACCAAGGAAAAAAATGAAAAATTAATATCCTAATTTCAGAAACAATTAAGATAAATGAAGTAACTTGATATGTACGTTGCATAACATATAAGGGCAATGAATTCTAAGAACAAGATATGGCAAGCATTGTAGTAACATACTACTCACTTTGTGTTCCAAAATTAGAATACATTTTTCTTTTTAATTCGTTTCAAAATTAGAGAAACATTTTTATTTTAAGATTATAAAGTGACATGATGTTCCTAATTTGTTATTAATTTTTTACAATCATTTTTAATATCACAACACCGTGACCAAATTCTTAGTTAATACTAAGGTTATATTTGAAAACATAAAATTATCTTTAAAATCATCGTTTTACAAATATATCTCTAATTTTAGAACGAGGGGAGTAATATTCATATTCCAAAATAGGTTCAAAAATAGGATTATTTTATAATTATTTTTATTTTATTTTTATAATTAAAATATGAGTAGCTTATAAAAACAACCAATATAAATCGTTTAGTTAAATAAATATATGCATGCCGTAAAATCCTTAGCTTCAAGATACAAGAATAATGAACTTGCTAACAATCTAATCTTACTAACAACCATAATGTAAAATTTTGATATACTTCAAAAACTTTTTAATGAACTTCATTTTATAACATAAACTTCATTTAATTTGTAGCCGCACCATATGGTCTGTTCTTTTATAACAAATTAATATCTTTCGAACATACAATTTCTTGGATGAGGATCCCTTCCTTTATACTTTTCACGTAATTACTTTTAATATATATTTATCGAAAAATATAGTTGTAATACCTCAGTCCCACATTAAAAGATATGAGAAAAATTTGTCTATGTATAAAAAATTAAGTTACTAACAATAGTACCTTCAGTAATAACCTTTTGGGTGAGCCTGTGATGAGTTAAGATGACCTAAGAAGAAACTATTGGACTAATGGTTTAAGGCTTCGTTTGGATGAATTTGATTCAATTTGGACTTGGGATTTGACCCAAGATTTGTTCCGGACTCGGGATTTGACCCGGGTTGTTTCATATTAATTATTTTGGAATTATTAGTTTGGATTATATTTAATTCGAGGTAAATATGTTTAGTGGTGAATAACATTTCGTATTTGATATAGTTGGCATTTGAGGGTAGGATTTTGTGGAGTGTGCTATAAGTGGTTTTGAGTATCAGGTACGGATTTCGTAGTCCACTCCTTTGATTATTGTTGTATTCTTTATATCTCGTGATATCTCGCTATTTATTACTTTTTTCTTATATTTATATTGACACTCTTAAATAGAGGTTTGATCTTTGATACATTGACTTTATTATATAATTTGAACTCTTTTTCTTCTATTATAATTTCAACATATTCCATATTTCTTCAGCGATACTGTCATTATGTTGATTTGTTTGTATTGTTAATCATTCAAAATTTGGTACTTGCTTAATTGTTTCGTTTCTAATCAAATCCTTATTTTGATTTGGTTTGGTCTAGATGTTCCAAACTTCATATTTTGTAATCTTTTGAATTTGTTCTTCAAGCATAGAACTTTATTGATCTTTGTAGAGCGGTACATGTTATTACATTATTTTGGAGGGATTTTGTCTATGATTTGATTTGGTTCAACATGTACGTTTGGAACCCTTTTGTTGGTATTATGTCACACGTGTTGTGATATCATATCTTTGTAGAATAAGCGATAAGGTATACATGAGTTGTAACTACTTGTGGAGGTACCACCGGCATGTCCTCTTAGCACCAGGGTATGACACTTTCTGTGGCGGTGTGATCAGTTCACGACGTATCCTTTTGTATGTTTGCTCTGGTTGTGAGCTTTGGTCATTTGATATGTTTATTCAGGATGCATATGGATCGGCCCTAGTTTCTGTTCTGTTTTTTGCGAATTTGGTGATGTTTGTGCTAAACATACTTTTCGATTTGTATGAATTTAGATTCGCGGTCCAATGTGTGATTTGCCCGTGTGACATTATTTTGACTTGTCTGTATGACAAGGATCTATTTGTTCTGAGCTCGGTATGAAATAACACTCAACCATTTGATTCAGCATATTATTTTGTTGTGTTAATTTTATTCGTTTTAGTTCAGTTCACTTAATTGAGTTAGTTATTTCAGTTCATTATTTCTGTACTCTATATCTATATTGGGCATTTGGCTCATACTGTATTTTCCTTCCAACAGGTAATCGGGGGATCAAGGGCAAGTGCGATGAGAGCTCCCTTCTATCAAATGGTTTAGATATTCTGTTTAGGTTGTGATACATTGATTTATTTGGAGTTGTATTCAATATTTTATATTGTGGTTTGATCCAGTTTGGCATTTAGTATGAATTGTCTTTCGATATTTATTGGTTATGAAGACTATTCTTTTGTAGCTTAGAGCCTTGTTATAATTTCATCAGTTATGTTGTATTTTTGTGTAACATCTTTTTCTATTTCGGAAAAGGGAGTTACAGAGTTGGTATTAAAGCTGACTCTCGAAAGCTCAAGTCAGGTCATCCGATTGGGTTGTCGGATGTGGGGACACGAAGGCTAGTGGTATTATCCCACAATGGAGAGAGGTCCGGAGGTGGGGACACGAAATCAGTCGGTATTATCCCACAATGGCTAGAGATGTATCATGTGTGATCAGTTCTGGCGAAAACGTCAAAAATTTAAGTGGGGGAGTTTGTAACACCCCAGTCCCACATCGAAAAATATGAGAAAACTTTATCCGTGTATAAGGAATTTACTAACAATAGTACCTTCAATCATGACCTTTTGGGTGAGCCTGTGGTGGGCTAAGATGACCCAAGAAGATACTATTGGGCTAGTGATTTTAGGCCTTGTTTGATAAATTTAATTAGATTTGGACTTGGGATTTGACCCAAGATTTGTTCTGGACTCGAGATTTGACCCAGGTTGTTTCAATAATGATTTTAGCGACCACTTTCGGTGACAATTATGTATTTTCACTAAATATAATTCTGTTACGAAATGTATATTGGAAGAATTAGAAAAAGTGTGGTGCAAAGGATACAGGTCTAACTTCTTAAAATTCTTCTGGTAAATAATTTGTTTCTTAAAATTCTTCTGGTAAATAATTTGTTATTTAATATCACCAAAAATAACTAAACAAAGAATAAAGTAGGGATGCATCCTGATAATGACCAACCAAGCATTAGAAAGTTGTACCTTGCAATACATAGTTCCAACCCTCAGGGGTGGATGTATCTGCAGTTTTTGCTATTCTATTAATCTTCCTTTGCAATATTTGCTTTTTGGCTAAAATTCCAAACTGAGTAGAAGAAAATTTAGATACCAATATATTAAAATATTGACAGATCCACCTATCATTAAGTTCAAAATTTTGTAAATCATTTAGAAAAATGTTAGGACATTTGGAAAACATGTAGATCATATCCATAAACAAATAATTAAAGAAACAAAAAAAAACATGTAGATTATATCAAAATTTAGCACCAGGAAGAATTTTAATTCGATACTATTAGTTACATAATAACTTTTATACGAAATAGTGCCATGTATCTACTAATATTAATGAGAATATTATTAAAATACTTATATAAAAGGTTTTATTGAAAACGTCAAGAAAACAAAATTGTTATTTGATTTTTATGATATGACATAGAAAGAATAGGATAAAACCTTGTATGAAATATTTTAAATTTAATATTAATATTGTACTGGAAAAAACCAAGCTAAAATAGGCACCCAACCGAAGCATGAGAACACTTCTCATTTTGTCCGCGACGAGTACATAATGCAAATATTAGTCGGAATATGACAATAATTGCTCCTTTTACATTTTGGTTTTTACAATTGCAAGTAAAACAACAACTATTTTGCCTTCTTTTTTGCAATTGCAAGTACAACAACATTTAGAAGTATATTTTTTTCCTTCTCGTTTGTTGCAATTGCAAGTACGACAACAACTAGCCTTTTTGCCTTCTTTTTTTCGCAAATGCAAGTACAACAACTGCTATAACTTTTAGACCTAGACCTATACGAAGAAGATGAGGACGAAGACCGAGACGAAGAATTTGAGACCCCTCCACCCATGTGACTATATGAAGCGGCCAAAGCTGAATTTGAGCTGCTCAAAGCCAAGCCTATAATCACCAAAAGCCCATATAATAACAATGAGGCTAAGTTTCTAGTGAGGGTTTCCACCCTTGGACCTCCATTAAATACAAAATCTCCAAAGAATTTGTCAAATGAACAACTCCCCCATCAACTTTTTATCAATTTCTTCAGATCAAATTGAATATCTTCTTCTTCTTTTCTATAATTACTAGGCTTGGTTATGATAATCGAATGGGTCTTGGAAGCCCAATTTGTGGTGAGAATTGGCAATTTGGGAGGTTTTGGATTGAAGGTATCGAATTTCAATAAGAAATTGTAACTGGACAATTGGGTTGCTGAAAACTCTTATATTTTAGAACGGAATAAGTATATAAATATATTGATATTCTTAATATCAAAGATTTTTTTAAACTGATCACAAAATTACTTTCATAATGTTTATACCATTCAATTTTAACAGTCATGTACTCCATCTGGTTCCAAATTATAAGATCATTATTTACTTTTTAAAAGTCAATTTTAAATATTTTCAAACTCAAAATTAGCATGAATTCATTTAGTTTAAGTCAATACAATTATGACTATCATACACTATCTATAATGTATTACTAGTTATAAAATTTATTATTTTCAAAACCTAAATGAATCATCTCAAATTTAAATTTTAAAATATTTCAAATTGACTTTTAAAAAATCAATATTAATCCTATAATTTAGAACGAAAAGAGTATTTAATAATGGATAATATGTATGTACTGGATGATATTTCTTCTTCTCAAAAGTCAAATCAGTTATTATGCATTTATTTATATGAACATCACTTTTTGAGTTTGTATAGAGTTACTACAATTTCATTGAAATTGATATTAGGTGAAATAGTTTTATGCTAGTTGTCACAGGGCCGAGATTTACCCCCAAATTTTTCACCTTGTGATGGCCTGATCTGCTTCCCACAATGATGAGTGAGTTTTATACCTACGAATTAGATATATCTTTGGCTTATTTGTTTACTATCTTTAAGTGTTTTTAGTATCTTTTTACTTGTTTTTGTGTTTATTTTGTAGGAAGCAGTTTTGGATGGAAAATAGGAAAACTTGAAGATCAATGGCATTTTGGGTAATATTTCAGCAGATTTTTTGCCGGGGCAAGTTTCTCAAAGCTTAATTTCCTCGCCAGGGTGAGATCGCGTTGGGGCGGATTCCATCAAGCATATTAACTTCGTCGGGGCGAGAAAGTGGAACGAAAAAATAATAATATTTTTAAATTAATTATTTTGGGAGTTGAATTGGAGTGGGATTCTTTTTACTAATCTGATCCGGAGACTATAAAAGAGACATGGAGAGATGGAAAAAGGGTTACACACTTACGCTAACAAACACATAGAGATTGAGGCAGATAACTGAACTTGGAGATTGGAGGCTGGAGAAGCATTGCGAGGAATTCAGACTAAAGATTAGAAGCGGAAGAATACGTCTATTGAGTTTTTGTTCTAATCTTCTATCTCAGATTTGAAATTAATTGTGATGACTTGTTTGAGAATTCTAGATTATATTTTCAGCATGAACTAAATTTCTAATTAATACTACAATTGAACATTTTATGTTTATAGATTAAGTATCTATTTGATTCTAATTATTATTTCATATTAAGTTGTCTATCATATTTTGCGTTTATTGAGTAATTGTCTGGCCAACAATTAGAAGGATACTTTAGATAAATTAAGGAGATGAAATCTAGGGTTAGATCTGAATGAGATAACATGTATTCTTAATTATTTGCATGGGATGAATAATTCGGGTTGTGAAGTGAATAGGGATATCTCTTCGCTGCATGTAACTATTGGAATTGGTGCTTAATGAATTTAATTCTTAGTTTTGCATAGGAATATTACAGAATTAATTGGATTAGATAAATTTATTTTGATTACTTAGAAAAAGGGCTTATAAATAAAGTTAAATTCATGTTAACAACTTTATTGAATTTAATAATTGGATGATTTGGATAAATTAATTCATATTGCATAATTGGGGATATTGTAGTCTTAAGCCTTTAATATCTGAATTTCAACTTTTGTGCTAGTTTAATTTTAGTTTAATTATTGTTAATCATTATTCACAAATTGCGATTGTTTAAATAAAATTGAATTGATACAATACTAGTAGCTGGGAATTATTGAACGAAGATTTCCTGTGGTTCGACACTCGTATTTATCACTTTATTATTTGTTGATCGCTTACACTTGTGCGTAATTGTTGATTATGAAATCAGACAATAAGATTTTGGCGCCGTTGCCGGGGATATTTTTGTTTAATATTTATTTTCATATTAGTTATAATCAATTCAATTTTAATTTAAACATTTTAATCTCTGTTATTTTACCTTTGTAGGTTATCTTATCTGTATATGCATACAAGATCTAAAGGTACGGAGGAACTGTTGTCGTACGAGGACGAAATCGATAGAAAGTTTCAGAAGTTTAGACAATTTTGTAGGAAAACATAGAAAAGATTAAATCAGATAGAGGAAACTGATACGCACGAGAATATGGTTGTAGAGGAGCAGAAATCACTTTGGGACTATGCCACGCCATTGGTTACATATATCCACTTTAGTATTCAAAGGCCTGCGATAAATGCAAACCGTTTCGAGATCAAACCGGGTACCATTCAGATGTTACAAAACTCAGTACAGTTTGGGGGTGGTCCGAATGATGATCCGAATGAGCACATTGTCAGCTTTTTGTAAATTTGCGATACTTTTTAGTTTAATGGAGTTACTGATGAAGCAGTTAGGTTGCGACTTTTCTCGTTTACACTTCGAGATAAGGCAAAAAGTTGGTTGCACACTTTTCCGTCGGGATCAATTACTACCTAGAATGACTTAGCCCAAAAGTTTCTTGTTCAGTTCTTTCCACCAGCGAAAACGGCAAAAATGAGGAACAACATTACCTCATTCAATCAACTTGATTCAAAAACGTTGTATGAGGCATGGGAAAGATTTAAAGATGCAGCGGAATCCTAAAATAGTTACAGGTACAGACGTTCTACAATGGATTGCATGGGCCCATAAGAACTAGTATTGATTCAGCGGCTGGAAGCGTTATCATAGGAAAGAATTTCGAGGTTGCTTACCAATTATTAGAAACTATGGCTACTAACAACTACCAGCGGCCTATAGCAAGGGGAAACGCACCGAAAGTAGCTGGAAAATTAGAAGTAGATGCAGTAACAGCCTTATCCGTACAGTTGGCTGCATTAACGAAAAAGATCAAAATATGGGGACCACAAGCAACTTCACAAGTGGCAATGATTTGTGAATTATGTGCAAGAACTCATGCTACGGATCAGTGTGCTATCAGTGTAGAGTCAGTACAGTTTTTGGGAAGTTATAATAGACTGCAATAGTCATACCAACATGCTTATAATCTAGGGTGGAAGAATCATTCAGGTTTCTCTTGGAATAATAATCAGACTCGAACTCAAGCTCCAAGGTCGCAGAATCCACCAGGTTTTCAAAATCAAGTTCCACAATTGGCTGAAAGAAAACCAAGCTTAGAGGAATCATTGGCAAAGTCCATTATAGCTACGGAAAGGAGAATGAATGATCAAGATCGGCTGGTAAATCAAGTGGATCTAAACGTGAAAAGCCAAGCAGTGTTAATAAGGAATTTGGAGAACCAGATGGGTCAGTTAGCTCATGCTCTAAACATCTGTCCTCAAGGAGCGTTACCGAGTGATACTGAAGTTAACCCAAAGAGGGATAAAATGGAGCACTGCAAGGCTATAACTTTACGAAGTGGGAAGGAGCTGCCAGTGGTCGTTGATAAAAGTGCAGATTAGGAACCCTCGAAAGAGAAAGAGTTAGACAAGGAGAAGTGGGGGGACGAGGAGGCTATTAAGACAAGAGACGTATGCTTAGATGAGTCGTTTAATAAGGGCAAGCAAAATACTATTGTGCCTCTTGTACCATTTCCGTCGAGACTCCAAAAATCGAAGTTAGAACAACAGTTCTCTAAGTTTCTTAAGGTATTTAAAAAGCTCTACATCAACATACCATTTGCCAAAGCTTTGGAGCAATTGTCGAGTTACGTCAAGTTTAGGAAGGAACTCTTGTCTAAAAAGAGGAAATTGGGAAACTTTGAGACTATGGCATTAACGAAGGAATGTAGTGCCATTTTATAGAAGAAATTACCGCTGAAATTGAAAGATCCAAGAAACTTCCCGATCTCGTGTACGATTGGAACTCAGTTCTTCGGAAGGGCCCTTTGTGATTTGGGGGCCAATATCAACTTGATGCCGCATTCTGTTTATAAAAAGTTGGGTTTGAAGGAGGCAAAGCCCACCAATGTCATGTTGTAATTGGCGGATAGGTCATATACTTATCCAAAGGGGATTGTGGAGGATGTTTTAGTTAAAGTGGATAAGTTCATCTTCTCGGCAGATTTTATTGTTTTGGATTATGAGGATGGAGATATACCTATCATTCTTGGGCCACAGGTAGAACTCTCACAAACGTACAGAAAGGTGAATTGATGATAAGAGTCCAAAGATGAACAAGTGACATTTAAGGTTTTCAAGGCAATAGAAATCCCAAGTGGTCATGAAGAATGCTTTCCGATTAGGGCAACTGTAGGTGGACTCAAGGAGGAAGCGGATGAGAAAAATGTAAACCAAATGAACAAGGCGGATCAATGCGAGTTTGGGGGTGTTCGAACTCGCAAAAAAGTCAAACGGTATAAGGACAAAACCAAGCATTAGATTGTGAAGCGGTTCTCCAAGCATAAATTTGATTCGGGTTAAGAATGAAGGAAAGTCGGCTGCCGACTATAACCCAAGCGCTCGATGGGAGGCAACCCAATCCTTGTTTTAGTTTCATTTATTTCAGTTTTCTACTTTTTTTGCAATTATTTAGTATTTTTAGTACGTAATTTTTAGGATTTAAGGTGTTTTATACGTCTCTTATGCTCTAAAATGGTTATCTAATCTATGTTTTGTTGCAATGTTACAGGAAAGAGGTATTAGGATTGCAAAATAAATGAAAGAAGGAAAAAATAAAATTTTCTGCAAAAGGAAAGTTCGCCTCGGCGAGAACAAAAAGGCAGGAGGAGCTCGCCCCTACGAGAAAGTCTTTGTCCAAGCTTCGCCCCAGCGAATTCAGAGCTCGCCCCGGCTTAGATCTCTCTGTTGCACCTCGCCCCGGTGAGCTCCCTAGGCCAATTGACTTCGCCCGGGCGAACACGTTGGGATTTAGTTTTTTATGTCCCTTTCAAATCAGATTTGTTCAATCCAAAAATCCTCCCAAGTTTAACCTAAACCTTCTCCACCCCTCTTTCACTCGGATTCAACCTTAAAGACAGAAGAATTCCTATCCTCCCCAAACCTAAACCTCACGAATTGTTCTCAAATCAAAAGCTCCACGGAATCTTCACCCATTTGAAGTCTCACGGATTCACCATCATCGTACTACACAATCAATTGACAAATTAGAGAAGCCAAACCTACACGACAGATAACACCACTAGCATTCACGGTTTATTTCAAACTGAGCAGTTACAAGTTTGTGTTGGCTCAATTGGGATTGGGTTTATTTATTATCCTACTACACTGGCGGATTAGTGTATTTGTGGCTTGTTGTGAGGCCTGGTAATCAAATTGGGGTTAAACCCAGTTTGGAGGAGGCCGTGAATACAAGTTTTAGTTTGGGAAGTGGCAAGTGTTCGATACATTACCTCAAAGAGTTGTCAGTGTGTTTGAGAAGAAATTCAACAATGGGTTCAACCAAGTGGATTATCTGTTCTACGTTGTTACATAAACTTGGTAATGGCACCTAAAAGACACAGAGGAGAGAGTTCGTCGGCCCCATCAAAACCATATGATAAGCGAAAATTCGTAAGTGTCGAGGCTGTAGATAGATTTGACTCATACATATCGGGTAAAACTCTAACTCCCGAGCGAGGACTCCGTCCTGATGAACTATTAGACGGTGAGATGACACACCAAATTATTGAGCGTGGCTAGGAAACTTTTACTAGCTAACCGGACCTAGTTGTAGTTTCAATTGTGAAAGAGTTCTACGCAAATGCCGAAGACAGGGAACCCTATGAAGTAATGGTTAGGGGCAAGTTGGTGTCCTTCAGTGTGACAACAATCAATGACTATTACAATCTGATACCGCCAACCCAATGCTCTTATATTCAGTTCCTCAACAACAATCCCAACTATAATATAATGATTGCTGAGTTATGCAAGCCTGAGACTACATGGACGTTCAAAGGTCCTCGGGGTGCAGCCTATTTTTTCAGCAAAGATCTCAGTCGCTACGGGAATATTTGGTACGCCTTTCTTTGTGCCAAACTTATGCCTTCTCAGCATGTCAGCGACGTTACAAGAGAGAAGGCCCCTTTGTTATATGTTATTGTTAAGGACTTCGCCATAGATGTGGGGAATGTGATCATGCATTCTATGAGGCGATATATCAGGGGCAATACACAAGGTGGATTGCCACATCCGTCCCTCATCTGTGGTCTTTGTTATCGTGCGGGGGTTAGATGGAGATCTGATGAAGCCGTGCAGCAACCCTTGCTTCTGTTGGATCATGGATTGATAGCACGATACAAAGTTTGGGAAGGAGGTGAATCCCACCCTCGTGGTGTAGGCTTCATTATTCCCCCTCCTTCCGAGGATGAGGAGCATGATTCCAATGAATATGTGGATGCCTCCTCAACTTCTACCTCATGCAGCAAGACCCAGTTTAGTGCTCAGTTCTGAAATATGCAGCTCCACATGGATATTCAGTCTAAAAGCTTAGAGAAGTAGAATAAACAGTTGGCGGAGCATCAGGCACATATGTTTGATCATCAGAATCAGTTTTACATTGCTCTGACAGAGATGTTTGCCCGATTGAATCCAAACACCGACCTCGGTCATTTTCCAGTCCCTCAACCGTTGCCAGCATTCCCTCCTTCGGATTCAAATAATGAGCAGGTCGAGCCTAACGCTTGCTCATTCAGGGAAGTCCTCAGTTCTTTATTTTCTAATCAATGAGGACATTGTTTCTTATGAGTTTGCCTCATGTGAGATCGCATGATCACCACATTAACTTGAAAAATGGCAGCCAACTGATTAATTTGAGGCCCTATAGATACCCTTATGTTCAGAAATCAGAGATTGAGAAAATTGTTGCTGACTTACTAAAAATTGGGGTTATCCAAGACAGTAGTAGTCCATTCGTTTTTCCAGTTTTGTTGGTCAAAAAACATGATAACACATGTCGAATGTGTATTAATTATAAGGCTCTGAATGATGTTACTATTAAGGACAAGTTCCCTACACCTGCAATTGATGAGTTGTTAGATGAGCTTTATGGTGCAAAATGGTTTTCTAAGTTAGATTTGAGGTATGGTTATCATCAGATCGAAGTTCATCCTCCAAATATTCCTAAAACTGCTTTTAGGACTCATACAGGTCATTATGAATTCAAAGTAATGTCATTCGGGTTAACTAATGCACCAGCCACTTTTCAGAGTCTCATGAATGTTGTGTTTGCTCCTTACTTGAGGAAATTCATTTTGGTTTTCTTTAATGATATTATGATCTACAGACTCATACAGTTCTTTATTTTGTTATATTATTGTGTATTATGCATATGTTAGTTTCATATAGTTTGCATTGTAGACTGCATTTATGTCATTAATTGCTTTCAGTTAATTTTGTTTTATAATTATTTAAAAATAAAATTACAAAATCACAAAAATATTTTCTTTTGTGGATTAGATTCATATAGAATTGCATTTAGGTTAGTTTGATCAATAAATTGATGTAGAGTATTTAAGGAAGGTCGATGATGAAAATTCTGATCAGTTAGGTAATTAGTTTAACGAGACTGAGAAGGAATGCTAAATTAGGAATTTTGACTGTTCCTGATTTTGTCTAGCTTGAGACCCTTTAATTCTTTTATTCACATATCTATTTGGTTGAGCTAGTTTTAACTTTGAGGAAGTTTATATGTTAAATGTTTGTGGAAGATATTTTATGAGCTCTGTATTTTATTGGGTCATAACTTAATAACTTAAAGTATAATATGAGGTAGAATATAATTTGGGGGAAATCTCGGTTAATCTAAAAAAATTAAAAATTTTGAAACTTCACCAATTGAAAGAATGGATCATGTGGTGGATTGAGATGGAGCGTAAAACGCACTCACTCATAAACACATACAACGAGATGGAGCGTAAAACGCACTCGTTCAATTGAAAGTGAGATGAAGCGTAAAACACACTCACTAAAAAAGGAAAGAGAAAAGAGAATGAAAGGAAAAGAAAATTGTTTGAATTTTTGGGAAAGGGTTTAAAAGGGGTTAAATGTTTTAAATAACCTTGTGATCCTCTAGTTGTGTTTTTTTTTGGTATTCACTTTGAGTTGTGGAAAATAAGCATATAGAGTTCTTGTTGTTATACTAATTTTTTTTGATATCCTTGATGATGCATTTGATTTCATGAACTTCTTTGAGTGTTTTTTCGCTAGTTTTATACATTTGGATTCACACACACAGGGAAGGGTTTAAAGTAAGACTAGAGTAGTGATCTGTTGCATTCTTGATGGTGCATAAATTTGAAGTCTTACTAAATTGTTAGTTACTGATTTCTGAGGCCTGATATTTATAATCTATGTTGATTGATTGTTTGAGCTTAGAAACTCATGCATGTGCATTCATATAGTTAGTTTAGTTGTTTATTTTTGTTTTTCTTGTTTTTTTGCTTGAGGACAAGCAAAGTCTTGAGTTTGGGAGTATTTGATGAGTGAGTTTTATACCTACGAATTAGATATATCTTTGGCTTATTTCTTTACTATCTTTAAGTGTTTTTAGTATCTTTTTACTTGTTTTTGTGTTTATTTTGTAGGAAGCGGTTTTGGACGGAAAGATAGGAAAACTTGAAGATCAATGGCATTTTAGTTAATATTTCAGCAAAGTCTTCGTCGGGGCGAGTTCCTCAAGGCTTAATTTCCTCGCCAACGTGAGATCGCACCAAGGCGGATTCCACCATGCATACTAACTTCGCTGGGGCGAGAAAGCGGAAGGAAAAAAATAATAATAATATTTTAAAATCAATTATTTTGGGAGTTGAATTGCAATAGGATTCTTTCTATTAATCTGATCCGGAGACTATAAAAGAGACAGGGAGAGATGGAAAAAGGATTACACATTTACGCTAACAAACACATAGAGATTGAGGCAGATAACTGAACTTGGAGATTGGAGATTGGAGAAGCATCGCAAGGAATTCAGACTGAAGATTAGACGCGGAAGAAGACGTCTACTGAGCTTTTGTTCTATTCTTCTATCTCAGATTTGAAATTAATTGTGATGACTTGTTTGAGAATTATAGCTTATATTTTCAGCATGAACTAAATTTCTTATTAAGACTATAATTGAACCTTTAATGTTTATAGATTAAGTATCTATTTGATTCTAATTATTATTTCATATTAAGTTGTCTATCATATGTTGCATTTATTGAGTAATTGTCTGACCAACAATTAGAAGGATACTTTAGATAAATTCAGGAGATGAAATCTAGGGTTAGATCTAAATGTGATAGCATGTATTCTTAATTATTTGCATGGGATGAACAATTAGGGTTGTGAAGTGAATAGGGATATCTCTTCGCTGCATGTAACTATTGGGAATTGGTGCTTAATGAATTTAATTCTTAGTTTTGCATAGGAATATCGCAGAATTAATTGGATTAGATAAATTTATTTTGATCACTTGGAAAAAGGGCTTATAAATAAAGTTAAATTCCTGTTAACAACTCTATTGAATTTAATAATTGGATGATTTGGATAAATTAATTCATATTGCATAATTGGGGATATTGTAGTCTTAAGCCTTTAATATCTGAATTTCAACTTTTGTGCTAGTTTAATTTTAGTTTAATTATTGTTAATCAATATTCACCAACTGCAATTATTTAAATAAAATTGAATTGATACAATACTTGTAGCTGAGAATTATTGAACGAAGATTTCCTATAGTTCGACACTCGTATTTATCACTTTATTACTTGTTGATCACGTACACTTACGCGTAATTGTTGATTACGAAATCGGACAACAAGTTTTTGGCGCCGTTGACGGGGATGTTTTTGTTTAATATTTATTTTCATATTAGTTATAATCAATTTACTCTTATTTAACCATTTTAATCTTTGTTATTTTACCTTTGTAGGTTGTCTAATCTGTATATGCATACAAGATCTAAAGGTACGGAGGAACTGTTGTCGTACGAGGACGAAATCGATAGAAAGTTTCAGAAGTTAAGACAGTTTTGTAGGAAAACACAGAAAAGATTAAATTAGACAGAGGAAACTGATACGCACGAGAATATGGTTGTAGAGGAGCAGAAATCACTTTAGGACTATGCCACACCATTGGTTACATATATCCATTTTAGTATTGATGAGTGTGTTTTATACACACAAATTAGGTACTTTTAGCCTTGATAATTTGTAAGTCTTTAGCTTTTTCGTTTGGTTTTATGTATTTTCATCGTATTATTCTATAATATAGTTTTGTATTGCTATTATACGTTTTTGTGTGCTTTTATGTACTTTTACGTTGTTTTGCAGGAGTTGAAATAAAGGCCCCTTGCATCGATGTATTTTTGGCTTGAATTCGGCATTTCAGCTGCTTGTTTCTCAATTTCACCCATGATCCAATCTGAATCTCTCAAAACTCAAAGAACGAAAGTTTTAGATCTTTGTCTTAGCTTTCCATATCATCTGGAATCATCCAATTTGAAGTTCATATGAGAGAGTTATGGTCATTTTACCATCGGATTTGGCATGCATTTTACACATAAGTTGCTTCGAGCTCAATTTGAGACTTGCTCTGGCCATTATCTCGACGAGCTCCAGTTATGAAAGTTGTAGAGCTACCTCTTAGCTTTCCATAGCCTCTTTAAACGCCTTAATCGGAGTTCGGACGAAGAAGTTATGGTCATTTTTTCAACAGACGTCGAAGCTGGAAATCCTGACTCAGGGACCCTCGCTGCAGCGCGAGTTCCTAGTGTTATTGGCCACGCTGCAGCGCGAAAATGCAGTAGCCAAGGTCATGTTTGACGCTGCAGCACGATTTTCAGGCCAAATGCCCACGCCGCAGCGCCAAGCACGAATTCTGGGCAAAACAGGGTGTTAAATGACCTATCTAATGACCCATTTATCATTATCCTTCATCTAAGTTGCAAAAATAAGGAGAGAAAGGGGGAGAGAGGCGGCGACAAAGCAAAAGGAAGGCCATGGCCTTTGGCCATGGTTCTTCAAGAGCTTCAATGGAGGTGCTCTAATGGAGTTTTATCTACCAAAATGGGAAAGCCACTTTTATCTTTCTTTTCTTTCTCTTTTCTACTGTGTAATTAATTAGTTTGTGAACCAAGAATGTAATGGAACCCATTTGCTTAATATATATTGAATAGCTTCTTCTTTTTATTGGCACCATATGAGGTGGATCGATATATTATGTGCTTAATGTTTAATTGCTAAGAAATTGGTAGTTAACTTGGAAATCTTTATGAAATTGGAAAATGGATTATTGATTGAGACCATGAGTATATTGACATATGATTATGTTTATTCTGCGTGTTGGGATGCATAATTTGTGTATAGGATAGGAATATACCTATGCGCCATGTGTAACCAAGTAGAGAATCTAGACTTAATGACTCCCTTCTGTGAGAGTTTATTCGTTTCAGGAGTGATTTACGAGGCTTTTGTGACATGTGCCTTATGATTGTTCTTAGAATTGAATGACTTGCTAGTATATAGGATAGGAATATACCTATGTGCCGCAAGGGGTGATAATCATATGACCTCGGAAGAGGGGTATGAATACTTAGGTTTCTCGGTTGACAAATCATCGTGACCTTTATGATCAATTGGAGAGTTAGGAGATGTAAATGAAGCATTGCACGCCAAGTGTTTGACAAAATGCTTGTATGGGAATATTGTGTTCTTAATTCATTAGTTATCTATCTATTTATGTTATTTATTTATGTTATTTAGTTTAATTGTTATGCTAATGAAACCCTTTGTTATTTGAATTTGACTTTCCTATCTATTTGGTTGGCACCATATGGTTTGGTTTAATATATCTGTGCTTTATGTTTCTTGTTAAAGAACTTAGTGATGATTTTGGTATTCTATAAGAAATAGAAGTGGATTATAGATACATGTCTGATATATTGTCATGTGATTAGGATTTGTCTATACCTATAGATTGCCTAATTTGTGTGTAAGATAGGAATATACTTATATACCATGTGTGACCTAATTGAGAACTTATGCTTTAATTCTCTGCTTTGAATAATCAACATAGGAATGTGAGGATTACTACCTAGCTTTGATGTTCTTTTCAGTTTTATTCCCTTTTGGGTAAATCTTTGATAGGATATGCTCATGCATACCTCGGAAGAGGCGTATGAGCACTTATGAGTTCTCGGTCGACAATCCGTCGTGACCATTAAGACCAAAGAGAGACAATTAAGATATTCAATGAACATAGCACACTAAGTGTTTGACAGAATGCTTGTGTGGGCGTAAAGTTATGATCTTAGCTTGTAGCGTCTTAGATACCAATCGTTATCCATTTAATTGCTTTGATAATTAGAATTAATTAGTTTAATTAATTACCTTCTATCCGACTGTTTAAATAAAATCGAGATGATTTAAAGTTAGTACTTGGTTAAACATTAGTGATAATTCCTCGTGGGATCGACTTTTACTTTCATTATATTACTTGTTAGACCGCGTATACTTGCGCGAGTTTTTCAGTTGCGAAACCGACCAACAAGTATTCAAAGGCCTGCGCTAAATACAAACCGTTTCGAGATCAAACCGGATACCATTCAGATGTTACAAAACTCATTACAATTTGGGAGATGAAATCTAGGGTTAGATGTGAATGTGATAGCATGTATTCTTAATTATTTGCATGAAATGAATAATTAGGGTTGTGAAGTGAATAGGGATATCGCTTCGCTGCATGTAACTATTGGGAATTGGTACTTAATGAATTTAATTCTTAGTTTTGCATAGGAATACCGCATAATTAATTGGATTAGATAAATTTATTTGATCACTTGAAAAAGTGCTTATAAATAAAGTTAAAATCCTGTTAACAACTCTATTGAATTTAATAATTGGATGATTTCGATAAATTAATTCATATTACATAATTGGGGATATTGTAGTCTTAAGCCTTTAATATCTGAATTTCAATCTTTGTGCTAGTTTAATTTTAGTTTAATTATTGTTAATCATTATTCACAAATTGCGATTGTTTAAATAAAATTGAATTGATACAGTACTAGTAGCTGAGAATTATTCAACGAAGATTTCCTGTGGCTCAACACTCATATTTATCACTTTATTACTTGTTGATCGCGTACACTTGTGCATAATTATTGATTACGAAATCAGACAACAAGTTTTTGGCGCCGTTGATATTTTTGTTTAATATTTATTTTTCATATTAGTTATAATCAATTCACTCTTAATTTAAACATTTTAATCTCTGTTATTTTACCTTTGTAAGTTATCTTATCTGTATATGCATACAAGATCTAAAGGTACGGAGGAACTGTTGTCGTACGTGGACGAAATCGATAGAAAGTTTCAGAAGTTAAGACAGTTTTGTAGGAAAATACAGAAAAGATTAAATCAGACAGAGGAAACTAATACGCACGAGAATATGGTTGTAGAGGAGCAGAAATCACTTTGGGACCATGCCACACCATTGGTTATAGATATCCACTTTAGTATTTAAAGGTCTGCGATAAATGCAAACCGTTTCGAGATCAAACCGGGTACCATCCAGATGTTACAAAACTCATTACAGTTTGGGAGATAAAATCCAGGGTTAGATCTGAATGTAATAGCATGTATTCTTAATTATTTGCATGGGATGAATAATTAGGGTTGTGAAGTGAATAGGGATATCGCTTCGCTGCATGTAACTATTGGGAATTGGTGCTTAATGAATTTAATTCTTAGTTTTGCATAGGAATATCACAGAATTAATTGGATTAGATAAATTTATTTGATCACTTGGAAAAAGGCTTATAAATAAAGTTAAATTCCTGTTAACAACTCTATTGAATTTAATAATTGGATGATTTGGATAAATTAATTCATATTGCATAATTGGGGATATTGTAGTCTTAAGCTTTTAAATATCTGAATTTAAAACTAAGAGATAGATTAATATTAGTTTAATTATAGTTAATCATTATTCACAAAATTTATGATTGTTTAAATAAAATTGAATTGATACAGTACTAGTAGTTGGGAATTATTGAACGAAGATTTCCTGTGGTTCGACACTCATATTTATCACTTTATTACTTGTTGATCGCGTTACACTTGCGCGTAATTGTTGATTTTTAAATCAGACAACACAAAACCAGTTATAAAAGTTTTCTCATAACTTCGTAGCACTATTTATACCAATAAGACACTGACTATTAACTGTATATATACTGGTTTGGAAACACAAGTTGTATATAAGCAAGCAATGGGACAACACACACGAATTTTAAAGGCTAAAAAAACGCCCAACCTTTTATTGCATTCTCAATAAACTAGGAAAATGCCCAAAGGTTTACAATACACTAGACACCTTGCCTAACTCGTGTATTTCCCACAGAGTATGTACCAAACATTCACTCTCTCTGCCTTTACACACTTCGTGCACCATACACTGGCTATTTATAGCCTAATGGTCAGTTGACACCCCTAACTGCCAAGAGGTCTGCACTAATAAGGTGCTGCCAACAAAGGGGTTGCATTTCCCCAAAATTGCCCATGACTAATAACTGTCAACAAGTGTCTTCAAGTCTTTAAGCCATGCAATCTTTGAGTCCCAGGCCATGCAACCTGATGTCTGGCTACTTCACTCATTATTGGTAATATGCCCTCAACTGCTGGCTTGGCAGCTTTCCCACCCACTAGTAATTGCCCATAACTGCTGTCTAGCATCTTTCTCACTAACTGGTAACTGCCCCACAACTGTTTTTGCATGTTGTTCCCAACTGCTGCCCACTTCCTGTCTAGCATCTTTCTCACTAACTGGTAACTTTTTGTTTACGTTTCAATATATTATGATGTGAGCCTTAGGAATATTGAAGTCGGGATCCTCGAATCAGATCTTGACCTAAATTCCCACGATGAACATGATTTCGATTGTAAAATTATTATCCAATCATTGTAAATGTAAATTTGGGCCTTAAAACGGTATCGAGAGTTTCATCCTATAAAAACCGGGAAAATTGCGATTGCGAGTGTTCGGGGTTATTGAAATGGCATTCATGCCCACGAATCGCCCCGACCCTATTTTAATGCTTAAATTCATGTTTATCACCAAAAAACAATTTCTAAACAAAACGACAAAGATCTTTTAAAGTCAAATCATGATTGGTTAGTAAGACGATTTTAGATTAAAATTGAAAGTAGCTAACAATCTCGATTCCTATTTGGCGAAGGGGTTTTGAAAAATTATTTTTTCCAAAACGTTACCCAAAGGGTTTTTCATCAAAATCAAAAGTAAAACGAACCTTTTTCTTTAAATTAAATCTCTCGTGCATAGGTTCAAAAAGGCTTTAGGTTGCTTTCAAAACAACGCACTTCTCACGATTTTGATCTAAAGATATATAGAGATTTCCTTCAAAATCACACACACACTTTATACTTAGGAAACTAATAAGATGTGGAAACCGTGGTGTTTTCACCAAAAAGTCGGGGGGTGCCTAACACCTTCCTCTCGCTTAAGCAAGCTCCTGAACTCTATGGATCTCGGTTTTGAGACCAATTTTACGGAATCACATATTGGGCAATATTGCAAAAATTTAAAAAATCTGGATGAGTTGGTAACATCTATTTAAATCTCTACTAACTGGCGGCTCTGTCTAATTGGCCCATACTTAAAATCAATATTTCAAAACCTCGTCGGCATTTATGTTAGATTGTTTTTCCTAAAAGTCACCCTTTAAGCGAAATAATCCGAAAATCTTGAATAAGGGTAGAAACAACAAAAAGAAAATCAGGAAAAATCTAATCCCTAGGCATCGACAGTTGGCGACTCCGCTGGGGATTGTAGAGGGCTTAATCTGCGTACAATCTTGTTGTTTCCCTTTCTTATCTTTGTGTGGTGTGAATGGTTTTAATGAATGTTGCGATGAATGTCTTATATGCTTTATTTAAATGTTTTGCACAATTGTCATCATGTACATGCGGTAAGGCACGATGAATGTATGTGAATGTATGTTGTGTGATTCCTCCATCAGGAGGCGAACCCGTTTGTTGTTGATTACTGGACTCAAGGGGGCATTCCCCCGTGAGGCTCAAGAAAGGCACCTCTCAGATATGCTCCTATTGAAAGATTGGATTCATTCTCATCGACTAGGTTGTGAAGATCTGGGGACCTTTCCATGCCGAAAAAGCCTAGGAGAGTAACCCTAGGGTAAGGTCCGCCCCAGATAAACCCAATGTTAGGGGAAGTCTCTTCATGCCCTGTTACTCCTTATAAATATGTAAAATGTCATCCACCTTCCATCTTTTTATCCTGTCATAAAATCGTAAAGATTAAAAAACTCTCAACATAAAACATACTACATTAGCATGCATCCAAACCTACCGATTCTTAATACTAAACTACGTTATGTTGTTTTTGTAGATTGGTCCTCGAACCCAGCTTTGAGCTCGAAAGGTTAGAACACCTCCAGTCAAGATGTCTGAAAATCCTACACCTAATTCGGTTCCCGTCTCTCGGGAGGAATTCGAAAGCTCAAAAAGTAAGTCATCGGGATGGCTGATCTATTGAAGGAACAATGTACGATGATCCAAGATCTAAAATCAGCTATTGAACTCGAGTCCTTTGCCCAAGAAGGAATCCCAATCCTTTCAAGGTCAACGACATTCAAATTCCTGATCCAATATTCCAGTTTGGTAGGAAAGTAACCAAGGATACTCCTAATAAAAACCCAGACAAGGAAATAGTCAATGTCCCCGAAGACAAGGGAATCGGGGAAGTCAGAAAGAAGATAAGACAAATGGAAGAAGCCATCCGCTCCATAAAAGGAATGGAAACATACGACAGTATCAACTACTCAGACCTTTGCATATTTCCTGGTGCTCGCTATCTAGAAAAATTCCAAGTACCAGACTTCGAGAAATACAATGGGTCAGGAGATCCTTACACCCACCTGAAAGTATATATATAGGAGAACTAGGATCATATGCCGAAGATGAAAGCCTAGGAATACAACTTTTCCAAAAGAGCTTAACCGGAGAGGCTAGAACTGGACAATACCAAGATCCATAGCTGGGAAGAGTTAGCCCATGCTTTTCTAAACCAGTACAGCTTGCAGTCCCAGATGGCTCCGGATCGGTATCAAATGACCAAAATTAAGAAGCACACCGATGAGTTCTTCCATGATTATGCCCAGAGATGGAGGCGGATGGTTGCTCAAGTAAGCCCACCCATGGATGAGAACGAAATCGTGATAACTTTCATAGACATTCAAGAAGCACCATACTACGAGGGGTTGTTGTCTGGCATTGGCAAACCATTTTCAGAAATGATCAAACACGGTAAAATGGCAGAGATGGGTCTAAAAGCTGAAAAGATCAAAGATTTTACCACCTTGGAGGCTGTAGCCGAACACTTCCAAGCCGAGAATTATGGTAATGTTGACGGAAGAAGTCAAAAGAAGAACGAAAAAGATGTGTCCCTCGTTTATAGGGGCAATCTAGGAGACCCAACAATAGTCCTTCTATCTGGATGAAGGGAGGTGATCTGCCACAGCAACAACGTGCCACATTCAACCAAAGCCAGGACAGGCAAAGAAAATTTAAAAGAACGAAAAATCAGGAATTCATTCTTCTAAGTGATTCTCTCGAGAACATATTGGCATTATTAATCGCCTAAAAGAAAATTACTGAATTGGCTCCACCTCTAGATCCAAAGAGCAAAAGATACAATCCAAGCAAGAGATGTATTACCACTCAGGTCTCCAGGACACAATACACAAGCCTACTAGTCTTTAAAACACAAAATTCAAAATCTGATCGAAAGTGGCGATATTGTGGTCAAACGACCTGACCAACCAAATGTCAATACCAACCCTTTGCCACAACACAATACGGAGGGGATAAACATGATCGGGTCAGGAAGCTTCGGAATGGATCCAAGTCACAAGGACATGAGGATGATTGAAGAATACCCCCAAAGAAGCAGAACGAATGTCCTAGGATGGCAAAATCTAGAGGAGAGTATAATTGATACAATCCTGATCAGGCTCACATCAAACCTTAATACCTCAACTCAAGTCCCAGGGATTTATCAAGTGATTTTAAATATTTGGGCTGAAGTTTATTCAAAGATGCTTAAAATGGAGTTTCAATTCAAGGCCAATTTTAATCAATTCATATGGCAATTTACATTCTAGCAAATTCGCATGTGGGCGACGGACATTCCAATTCTAATCAGCCAATCACGCGAGTTTCCTAGCTTATTCAGGACTTAACATATTAGTTTCCTATATCATGTGGGTCACGCGATTTTCAAGTAGACAACTAGCTGATTTTGTTCTCCACGGATTAATGAGTTCTTAACAATTAATGGATTTCTAATTCCAAATGGAGGAAGGCTTCAGATTTCTAATTCCAATTTGGACGCAAATTTCCTTAATTATTAGGGTATTTTCAGCATGTTTTAGATTCCTAATGTAATTAGAATGTTTGATAAGTAGGATTTAATTTTCTTATTGTTTATTAGTTAGGATTTGGTTTCCAAATTAAGTTGTTAAGCTAGGATTTTGTTTCCAGTTGATTTTATAATTCCTATTAGGATTAGGATTACTTCTGAGTAGTATAAATAGGGGACATAGATGATGTACTTGATACACTTCAATCAGATTTTATTCAATATAATTATTTGTGAGATTATTCTCTACTTTTGGTTCTTTGAAGAATTCCTAGGTTATTTCTAGTTTTTTCTTTGAGATTCAAGTTTGACTTATCATAACAACAATACATAGTTGTGTGTGGCGTCTTCTACCGCACTAATCGTCGATTGTACCGAGATTACCGCTTACATTATAAGCGAGGGGTCAAGGTGTCGTTGGTGTCCCATTCAATGCAGATTTTCAAGGCGAGCAATTGTACCAAGATTACCGTCTACATATAGGCGAGGGGTTAAGGTGTTTGCAAGCTATCCATCGTTAAACTTTGCTAGAAACGATCCGGGCGACGACCACCTCACGCAAGCGTGTCGTGGAGTCTATCATTTGGTATCAAAGCTAAGTTCCTATAGAGTTACTTATCTTTCAATTTTTTTTTGTTTGAATATATATTGCAAAAAAAAAGAAAAAAAAAGATTTGTGAAAAAAAAATCGTGAGTACAAAAAAAAAAATTTGTGAGTACAAAAAAAAGAGAAAAATTATTATCGTTGCAATTGCTTAGGTTTCATGAGTTCGTGATTATTGGAATTTTACTGAGAAAGCTATCATTGGTTTTATTGTTTGAATTTTTGAATTTTGAGGATATTGGGATTTCACTCCAGAGGATTTTAATTGGTGATCGTGAAATTTTGGTGGTTATCGTACGTCACACTTGTTATATTTTGTCTTGTGATAAGTTCTTATTGAATTAAAAAGAAAAACTATGATATTTATTTGGTGAATTCAAAAAAGAACCTATAAGAGGGAATTAGAGTGGATAAAAGGCAAGAGTGTGAGAATAATTGAGGGTAAAAGCCAATAGAGTGATACACGAGCGTTTCATAATTGTGGGATATACTGTTTGAGCGAAACACGTAAGGGAGTGTGTGAGGAAATTATCTTTATGTATTAATCATTGTTTTGCAGCGAATATGTATAATTATGGTTATGGAAATACTTATGAGTTTCAAAGGAATTCCTTCCAAGGCAGACGCGATCCTGATGCTTATTTAAGTTGGGAGGAAAGGAAAGAACGAGAGTTTGACTATTATGATTATTCGGAGCATAAGAAGTTCAAATTGGCGACCCAGGATTTTTCCGGTCATGCAGCTACATGGTGGGCTGAATTTGTGCGTAGCAGGAAAAGGTATGGGAGAGCATCCGATCGAGACGTGGGAAGAATTAAAAACGTGATGAGAAAGCGGTATGCCCCCGTACAGCCTAGCAGGAGAAATGAACATGCATCTCCAAAACATGTACAACAACCTTCAAGGCGTTCAAATTGGGATGATGAAAGGAAGGATCATAGGCATAGAGATTCGCATCAGAGACAACCACGAGACACTCCTAAGGTGTATAAGGAACCAGTATTTTCCAAGGAAAGAAGAAGAAGAAGTCATGGGATCATTTAAAGAGATGGCGAAGCAACTACAAAACGCCTGACAGGCGTAAAAGGAGTAAGATCAGTCGAGGCAGATGGAAGAAGAGATAATAGAATATGCTAGTCCAAGGAGAGTTTGTTAGATTCCAATGTTCGAGATGAAGTCTATGATCCCGAGGAAGAAAATACAAGTGAAAGTAAACGACAAAAAGAAAGTAAAAAAGAAATTGAAAAAAAGATTGAGTGTGAAAAAGAAAAGTGTGAAAAAGAGAATGAAAGAAAGAAAACGAGAGAATAAAAAGAATGAGAGTGAAAATAAACGAGGGAAAGAAACAGTGGAAAGTAAGAGTGAAAAAAGAGAGGAGAGTGAGTTGAAAAGTGAGTTGTATTTTGAAAAGCCAATGACTGTACATTCGTACAAGACGGCGCTTTTGAATACTAACAAGATTAACTCTTTTTTGTCTAGTTCTATTTTATCTCTTATACAGGTTGTTGATGACATACCCCGAGCTATCATTCCGTATCAGCTAGCTTGTAGTATTTCCGAGGAGACAACGGAGTTTACAACAACGGGTTGGAGAATTGATGGATCCCATCTTCATCAAGGCGGGTATCATGGGTGAAGACATGAGTTCGTGTGCTATTCATGAGATCATTAGTACCTAAGGAGGATAAGACGTCTAACTTATGCATCGATTTCGAATTGGTAAACAAGTATCGTTTTTATTTTCTTTACTTAGATAATATGCTTGATAAATTGCATAGTGCTTGTGTTTTATCTACATTGGAAAATGACCATTGTGATGTTTATTGCCTAATCAAATTAGCATGAAATATTGTGATAAATGGAAAGTTTTGTTAACACGTGAATTGTATAGGTGGATAGTTATTTCTGTTAGATTAACTAATGCATCTAGTATTTTCATGAGTTATTTAAAACATGTTTTGCATGCTTCCATGGATAAATTTGTGTTTGGCTATTTTGAGGCAAAAATCGTCTTTATCATAAACTATGGAGGATATTTGATATTTGTTGAGTTAGTTTATGAGTATGCATTATATTCTCATTGTCAATATATTCCTACTATCATTTGGTAAATTCTCATTGTCAAAGTGCATATCTTCATAGAATTTATTCTAGTGATTATTGTGGGTATTCTCGTTTTCGTCGTTTGTACTTGCATGAAACTCATTCTAGGGTTTTTCATTCACATGTTGAATTAGATTTTGATCAATCTTTGCATGGCATGTCGTTAATTGATAATGGTAGTGATCATGGTTCTTCAGTAGAGAAATTTTCATTGGCATGATTTGCTATCATTTGGTAATTTCTTTCCATTAGAGTTGTTATCATTGCATGATTTTGAGAAAATTGTCTTGAATGGAAAAGAATTTTGTATTGGGTTGAAAAGTGATTATCATCGGATTGAATTTAAGATATGGTTTAACATACATGTTTAGTTAAATCGTTGGGATTAACTAATGCATTAAATGTTTTTCATGTTAAATCATATTTTGCATTCATTCATGGAAAAATTTGTTCATATCTGTTTTGATGATATTCCTATTTTTGTCGATGCTTGGGAAAATTCTTTAGCACTTGTTGAGTTTGTTTGTGATCATTGTCAATATGCTATTGAGTTTTCAATCTTGTGAAGTTGGAAGTGACCTTTTTTTTGCCTTAATGATATTACGTGATTTAAATTTGTTAATGTCATTGAAAAGAGAAAGGTTAAATTTTGTTTTACTGATTCGAGATGAATTCTTACTCATTGAGGAGAAAAGCATGGATCGTTGGGTAAATCCATTTCGGACAATGCATTGAGAGTCTACAGGGAAGTGTTTTGAATATTGTTCTAGTAGCTATGCATGTGAATTTGAATTATTTGATTTCTTTGTGATTAGACAAAAGGAACATGTTTGATTTGTGGTTGTTTTTTGTTTAATCCCGGAATTCAAGTATGTTTGCAATTGCGCCATGGAAAGTTTCAAATATTGTTATTTGATCCAGGTGTAATGGAATGGATGTTGGTGTGAATGATCGAGATCATAAGAATCATTTTTGATCCGGGTATTCGTCAACGGATATATTTACGGATGGACGAGATCATCAGATTGTCTTTTGATCCAGGAATTCGTTAGTGGAAGTTGCTGCAATTTAGCATTGTGGAAGTATTTGGTGTACGTGTGAAAAAGTATCGTGTTGATGTGGACAGGTTTCTTAATTAAGGGAGTTCGAAAGTTTAAGTTTTCCAAGTTGTGTTATAAGGAGCTTGCAGGATGCTATATCGATTCGAGCATTGCTTGGAAAGAAATATTTACAAGTTGTTCATGTCAATTCGGGGAAGTTGCCAGACGACGAGTGTTCCTTGCTGGAGCTGGAGTTTTGGATAATTATTTTCATATTCTTACTTGTGATATTGCTTTTATATGTTTATGTGCAAAGTGAGAATTGTGATTATGATTTTTTTGATGCTACTAACTTAATTTGTTTTTATGTAGGATCAGATTTATGGGTAAATCTTTTTCAAGAGGAGGGGATGCCAGATTTGAGGACAAATCCTTTTCAAGAGGAGGGGAATGATACAATCCTGATCAGGCTCACATCAAACCTTAATAACTCAACTCAAGTCCTAGGGATTTATCAAGTGATTTTAAATATTTGGGCTGAAGTTTATTCAAAGATGCTTAAAATGGAGTTCAATTCAAGGCCAATTTTAATCAATTCATATGGCAATTTACATTCTAGCAAATTCGCATGTAGGCGACGGACATTCCAATTCTAATCAGCCAATCACACGAGTTTCCTAGCATATTCAAGGACTTTAACATATTAGTTTCCTATATCATGTGGGTCACGCGATTTTCAAGTAGACAACTAGCTGATTTTGTTCTCCACGGATTAATGAGTTCCTAACAATTAATGGATTTCTAATTCCAAATAGAGGAAGGCTTCAGATTTCTAATTCAAATTTGGACGCGGATTTCCTTAATTATTTAGGGTATTTTCAGCATGTTTTAGATTCCTAATGTAATTAGAATGTTTGATAAGTAGGATTTAATTTCCTTATTGTTTATTAGTTAGGATTTGGTTTTCAAATTAAGTTGTTAAGCTAGGATTTTGTTTCCAGTTGACTTTATAATTCCTATTAGGAATAGGATTACTTTTGAGTAGTATAAATAGGGGACATAGATGATGTACTTGATACACTTCAATCAAATTTATTCAATACAACTATTTGTGGGATTATTCTCTACTTTTGGTTCTTTGAAGAATTCCTAGGTTATTTCTAGTTTTTCTTTGAGATTCAGTTTGACTTATCATACAACAATATATAGTTGTGTGTGGCGTTTTCTACCGCACTAATCGTCGATTGTACCGAGATTACCGCTTACATATAAGCGAGGGGTCAAGGTGTCGTTGGTGTCCATTCAACGCAGATTTCCAAGGCGAGCAATTGTACCAAGATTACCGTCTACATATAGGCGAGGGGTTAAGGTGTTGCAAGCTATTCACCATTCAGCTTTGCTAGAAATGATCCGGGCGACGACCCACCTCACGCAAGCGTTGCGTGGAGTCTATCAATAATAGTAAGACAAGAATTGGAGGTCATCAGGCATCAAACAAATCAGTTAGTTGAGCTGATAGTATAACAACAATCAGGTTACAAGACAGTTGTTCATTCAACTATCGAAAAACCAAGAGAAAGAAGAAGTTAACCATAATTCAATCTTATACCCCTCTAAGATGATCTAGCTAACTAAAGAAGGTTAAAGTGGGCTAAAAAGGCAGGAAAAGTGGAATAATAAAATTACTAAAAGATCTCGCCAGTAGAAAAATCGCTCGGAGGAATGCAAATTCTCAAGGAAGAAGGATCAAAACGACATCCACCAGAGACCGGACAATTCACCCCTCTAAAAAAGTCAAAGGAAAAAGTGTTACATCTTCTAATAAGCGAAGGAAAGATTATAGAGTTGCTGCCTCCCACAGATCCCGGGACAAAGAGATATGATCCTACCAAAGATATGTCTCTACCATTTTAACTCACCTGGACATACGACTGAGAAATGTTGGGCTCTGCCAACATAAAATCTAGAATCTTATTGATTATGGAAAGCTGAGGATAGAAGTCCCCACGATCAAGAGTTTAAGGTGTCCACCCGAGATAAACAGTTCAAAGGAAACGATGATCACCCATCTCGATAGAAAACAATGAGGATTAGACATAATTAAGGGATTGGCGAAGGAAAGTGAAAAGTCCCCTGAAAAAAATACGCCGCCACTGACAAACATCCTGTTGCCCAAAGTTACCAGCCACAATCCCGATTCAACCCTACTGGATGACGAGGAGGAAATACTGATCCTTTGCAACAAAGAAAAAGTCGAGAGGGAAATTTTCGTGCAGGAAATGCAAACAATAGTTCAAGAAGAAATTTCCCAAAACATTGCAGGACTATTGGAAGAAAAATGGGGGAAAAGGACCAAGCAAAAGGGAGTGATGTCTTTTTTGAATGTCCTCTGCTCAGTGCTCGATTACCGAGGGGTGGTCACCGATTGGGGCTCGACGAATGGGCCTGACCGGTCGGGGGAAGCTTAACCGAACAGCCCATACAAAGAATCAAGGGGCCTCTTAATCCCCTTTTTAATTTTGATCGACGGGTTCCAGCCTTGAGCATCCCCCAGAGGTGACGTGGTTCAGTTTGTTGTGGCGAATCAGGGACCGGTGATGCAATTTATTTATGGTGTGACGATGATTGAAAAATTATTCCCAAAACCAAGGAAGGGAACAGTAACTACCTCCATTTGCCTGAGCATCAAAGGCAACATGTACCACTCGGTAACTGGAACTATCGTTTGCCTCAAGGCTGATCAAGGAAAGGATAAATTCAGGAAAGATAACGGTGGGTTGAGAGTTCTAGGAGATGTTAGGACGTTTCTATTTTTGTGCTCATCTTTTATGTCTTGTTTTATTTTCTATGCCATTACTAATGTTTACAAGAAAAGGAAAATAAAAAAACTTAAAAAACCAAATATTTTAAAAACATCAAAAAAATCAAAAATCAATCAAGTTTCCTTCATGATATCCTTTCCCTGTGTGAACTACGTCACACATGAGTCTCCTTTTATAGGATGTACGTAGGCCAGCCAGTTATCGGTACAGTTCTTCAAATCCTTTTATAAGGGAAAAAAAAAAAACCCAAAAACCCCTTGCAATAATTCAGCGATCACGTGATACGACTCTTATTAACAGACTCAATCGACCCCATGAAAGGTACGCGAAGGACTTGATCTCACTTCTTGACCTACAAACGTACGCAGGCAAGTCCACGCATGGCAAGTCTATCCTCATATCCTGGAACAAAACTTGTTCCCCGAGAACAAAAAGATACAAGTCAGGCTTTATAGAGTCGAATCCAAAAACCTCGGTTGAAAAAACCGTCCACATCTTAAAAACCAACCTGAGCTTCCTTAAAAATCCCAATTTCATTTTACATCTGATAGCATCTCGACATCAATCATCAAAATATGGGAGCAAATGGAGCAAATAACATGAAAATCAGGAACACATAACAATATCCAGCCATGATGAATTCATCAGTACAAGGACAAGAAATAACCCAAAGGCAAATTACAGAAAAGATCGCTACCAGCCTAAATATCAACTCACAATAAATGCGACCAAGTAACGTAACCATATTGAACTCCTCTCATAAACCGTCAGAGAGCTGACACTCAAACCTCAATCACAAACCTTCCGTCAAATTAGGAAAAAAAAAAGGTCAATCAAAGCCAAAGGACACCGACAAAAACTAGAGACACGTGGTGGGCCAAAAAGGCAACCCGAACGTCAAAAGCACGTAACCCTCTACCTAATCACCCTCGCCTGCGGGCGGTCAACAATGACAAAGGATTCTAGGTTTTGGCGCATCTCGGTATCTCATCAGCCCCACCCATCAAACCACACAGAAAAACAATTATCTTTGACAATAAATAAGACTGAGGCAATTTCAGGAACCCAACGATCCTTAACTCGACATACTGAGGGCATTCAATTCGAACATCCCCAAAAGGGGAAAATGCACAAGTCGAGTGGGTTGCCCCATAGCACAATCCAAAATCATAGCATGCATCGTCATCATCAGAGTCTTCCCTCCTATCATTTCATTGGTTATTTTGGCGACGATCATTTGGTGTCTTTTTTCAATCTTTTAATTTTTCTTAAAGAACAACGACCCACATGCTAAGGTAGCGACCTCTTTTATCTCTTTATTGGGTTTTTGGTCCTCTATTCACTCATACAATTAACGGATTGGCAGATAGTTTAAGTCTAGATAAATCTTGCTTATAGAGCATAAAAAGAATAAGAAAAATCTGCGCGAGGGAAAATTTTATTTGATTCTGTTCATGAATTGGATTAATTTGCTAACAAGCGTCCGGTGAAGCGGGGGACGACAAGACATGATACCCTGCACGGCCTACCCTCCAACGTCCAACTTCCCCCCCGGATGAACACACTACCCCTAGCGTACAAATGCTCAGAACTCCCGCTCGCCAGTGTAAAGATTAAAACTATTCACGTACCACTAACCTGTGACTTAACACGAAGATCCAAACCCAACCTTAGCCCCCCACCCCCACCCCCCCCCCTACCCCCCTGCGCCCCCCCATCACCCCCCCCACATGCCTATCCCCCCCCCCCCCCACCCTAGTTTCAAAGGACATTATTTGGTAGCAGAATGGACCTCATGTGCATGTCTGCACTTTGCGTTGTGCCCTGATTCTTAGTTTGTGGGGTATAAAATTATGGCGACAGTTCGTGCGAAGTTAGAGGATAAAATGATGGACCGGATCTAATGCCTCGAATCGTGGCCTTGGGTTACTTGAGTAAATTAAAGACTGAGGGGTGTCTTCACCACCTGGTGCCCTAAAGCCGTTTGGTTTTAGGTGTCATGGCCCAACACACTCGTTAACATGGGTAAACTTATAAGCCTTAAAGGGAAAAACGAGCACTCGCGCTCGAGACGCCAAGAGGAGCAGATGCTAGAAAGAAGAGGGAGATCCTGAGTAGATCCGAATCGTGGGCAAGGGGGTACTCGATTCGATAATTAAGCCTTAGGGGTGTTACACCTAGTGCCCTTAAAGCCAACTAGTTTGGGAGTCACCGAACCCAAAAAACACTCGCTACGGGGGTAACTTAAGCCTAATGAAAGCGAATCTTGCACAAGGGTCTAGGCGAGGAATTAAATAGGGACTAATATTACCTAACGTTGTCTCGAAAGTGTGGCCTTTGTTACTTGAGCAAGTAAACCTGAAGGGGTGTCTTTAGACCTAGTGCCCTTAAAGCCGTTTAGTTTGGGGAGTCATTGGTCCAATACTCGTTAAAAAAAGGTAACTTTGGAAAAGGCCTAAGAAATATGAAACAAGTTGAGCCGAAAAAAAAGAGAAAAGAAAATATAAAGTCAAAAAGAAGAAAAAATTTGAAAGCGCGAAGGAAAAAATGAGACCATGTTAAGTCATGGATGAGAAATCCCAGCTTAGGGTTACGCCACTCATAATGGGAGGTTAGTTCTTTTTGAATTTGATCTTACTCATGCATATTGACCATGGTATGCTTAAAAGTTTTTTTGCGATTTCATAACTTGATAAATGATAAATTAGAAAGAAATAAAGGAATAACTTTGAAATTAGTATATGCACGACACATTATTTACGATTCACGACTTGTTTAGAACGGAATCATTTTCCAACGCATTTTCCTTGATAAGATAAAAAAAACACTTGTGAATACAAGCTAAGTTGTAGCGCCAATTTAATCATTCAATTTGATAAAGTTTAAACTTCATACGCGTCATTGACGGCATTATACTAATCATTATATCAGAGATATCCTTGATGGCCCGAGCCATCAAGCTTTTTGCGCATTTTGTTATTGTACCTAGTGTGCAGGATATTGCAAACTATGGGTAACTTGGCGTGTGGCAACGAAGCAAGTTTCTTATATGAATCCCCGATAACAGTACGCGCAAGTGCTAGGGCATTTTTTAAGATTTTGTTGAAATGGAAGGAGTCCAAGGTTTGTACCAAAGTTCTCATTCAAAGAAATGAAAACTCTTCAAAAGAAATTACGATGAAGAAAACTCACTACAACAAGGGGAAGGAAAATGAAATAGACAGAATTCCTTACCAAAATGAATCCTTAAATCAAGATCGATCGCCTTGTTGGAGTTTATAAAATCGTTTAACATTTGATCTGAAACATGGGGTCTCATTTTCATCCAAGCAATTATACACAATGAACATGCATTCACGATATTGAAAATGAATGAGATTGCCAATGTCAAACGAAACGAATCCCATACATAAAATAAATAATCATGCGAAAGTCAAAATAAATTATACAGGAAAGAAAGCACTGGCGCCCCAATAAATCTGGCATCTCAACACTTAATTCCCCCCACAATACACGGCTCCGAGGTGGAGGGAACCGAATGCATGACTTAGCTAATCTGCAAGGATGACACGAATGACTACCGAAGCCAGTCTATGAGGACGAGCCCCAAAGAGGCCTGAAGAATCATGAAACTACTTTGATGAGGACTCATATCTAAGTCATGGTGAAGAGCTTCCAGACGAATAATTCAAGGTATGTTCTCTTTATAATTTGGTTTAATTGGTTATGGTGTTTTCCTTAGCGAGTGGAAGAAACTTAAAATAGGCATGTTAAACAATTGAGATGCATCAAAATCAAAGTGGAAGAAAAATGTATTTTCAAAATTTTAAAGCGTTTTTAAAAATCTATATAATATGATAATAATGGGGTCTTTAAGATTTACCAAAAATGAGAAAAATGATAAAAACGGATCTAACATTGAGAAAGATTGGGCGACCACTGAAGAAGGTTATGTTTCTTCTTTTGACTAATCGGACAATATG